>SDOX01000010.1:144394-174304 GCA_004565275.1 Nannochloropsis salina CCMP1776 | reverse complement strand
CTCACTGTTCCTCCCTCCCTCCCTCCCTCCCTCCCTCCCTTCCCTCCTTCCCTTCCCCCAGGCAAGCTTTACCGAGAAATCGACGCGGCCCGGGAGGACGACATTCGGCGGGCGGCCCATGGAGAGCCCTCCTACTACGAGGAAGGCTACGGCGCGAAAGACGAAGAGTGGGAGGGAAGGTGGAAAGGAGGGAGGGAGGAAGGGGGGGTGGAAGAGATGGTAGAGGGAGAGGAGGAAGAGGAGGAGGAAGAGGAGGAGGAGGACGGGTGGGATGACGATGATTGGGGGGAGGCGCGGGAAGGAGGGGGGGAGGAGGAGGAGGAGGAGGAGGGGGAGGAGGAGGCGGGGGTCGATGACGATGAGGATACGGAGGAGGAGGAAGGGGAGGAGGAGGAGGAGGAGGTCGAGCCGATGGAGGCGGTTCAGGGAAAGCTTGACAACTTCCTCTCCCTCCTGGACCCTCTGACCCGGGCGGTCATGGGCGATGGACCGAGTACCCGGAGCCACAGCAGCGACAGCCGCCGCGAGGGAGGGGCGGGCAGGAGCAGCCAGATGTCCACAGCGACGCCGCGGCCGACGGTGGTGAGCAAGGGGGTGGTCGGGCCGGAGGGGGAGGTGGAAAAACTGGACGAATTCCTGTACAGCGACCTGGTGCCAGGGAACGTGACGGCCTTTTTGGAGGGAGTGGGGCAGGGACAGTCGGTGTCGGATGACTTTGGCGGCATCGCCTTGCCCCGGTGATGTCTTCTTTTTTTCCATGAAGAGGATGGGGCGGGGCGATGGAGGGAAGGGGAGGGGTGCGAGGGAGAGGAGGGACCCGGGGTCACAGGCAATGGCTGTGACGGAGACTTTAATTGCGCTCTTGTAAAAGTATGATACACCAAGAAAGAAAGTTGCACGAGGATATCGAAAAAGGTTTTCATGCCTGATATGGCTTGAAGGGTCTGAGCGAACCTGGAGCAAGGCAGTGGGCCGGGCGGTGTTTCTGAACCTCCCGCCCCCCCCGCCCCCGTCCTCAGCGCGCATGACAAAGATGGTTGCTTTTTTCCACGTACTGTCTGTGGTATGTACACGCTTTCCGCGCCTCAACATCCGTGCTCTCTGCACACGTGCCCCTCTAACCCCCCTTCATCCATAGGACCCCGCCTCCCCTAGGCCCAGGCAACTCCCACACGTCTGCCACACCATCTGCCGGGCGAAGGGGATGTATGAGAGGATGTAGTAGGACAGGGACAAGAATTGAACGATGATCATCAAGACCAACAGGGGGCCTTGCCCGGGCACGTCGGAGAAGGCGATGAGGAGGGTGAACACCAGAGTGAGGACGTACACACTCGTGCAAACCGCGCGGGTGGGGTGAAACATGGACTTGACCTGCGAGAAGGGCCCGGAAAGGAAGCAGGAACCGGCCAGGGAGATGAGGTTGCCGATCGTGTACATGACCGCAAAGGGCTCTGGGTGGCCGGTCAGGAGTTTGGTGAAGCGGAAGAAGGAACCGAACTCCAGGATCATACCCACTAAGAAGCAGCACAAGCAGCCAAAGAGACGTTGCTGCCAGGTAAAGGTCGGGCACCACCAGCACATATCTTCTTCCAGGCGTTCGCAGAAGGTTTTAGGTCGTGCCTCCACTCCCAGCAGACGGCGGGCGCTGTCCATGAAATTGGAGGAGGACGAGGTAGCAAAAGCGGCGGGCCCGCTCGAAGACGAAGAGCTAGCGCCCGGCCCCAATCCGCTTTCCAAGTTCATTTGTCCCTTAACGAAAATCGGACGTGTATCCTGGTTGGGCAATGCTCCGACGTGAGAGGCGAAAATTGTCAAAATAAAATTCCAAAGATGATGACGACCGACACGTTAGGCATCGCGGCCTGAAATGCAAACATGCAACGTCAACGAGCATACCTCCGCAACAATCAACCCCCTTCACCGGAAAAAAATCCCGTGTCCGTGGAAGACGGTGACCAGGGGCTCCCAAATGTGGTAAGACGGTCAGTGCGGGATAATGCGCGCCAGTGTTCAAAGCTGGTTATTAAACAGTGACGTCGCTCAAAGCGTGCTGCTTTCTACTTCCATTTTCCCCCCCGCTGGGTAATAACGGGGCACTGAGACATAACGTGTGCGAGCGAATCTATTCTGATTTTTGCTGTGCGTTCCTTTGTGTGACGTCGGTGGGGCGTGAAGAGATAAATGTCTGGTACTATAATTCCCATGGGTATCTGGGAAAGGTTCAAGTTACCTCAGAGCACATACCACATAACCACCGTGCCCCCCCCCGTCACAATACGGCCAGTCGAAGCAACTGTGTCGAAGCCCCCTTCCTTGTTACGCCCGTCCCATTGCTCATCCTCTGTATCACATCGCAGGCATGAAAACCTCTAGGTTTCTCTTCATCTCCTTGGTGCCTATGATGGCCAGGAGCACGACGATGGGAGAAAGGAGGCGACGCTGCCCTGCTTTTAGCTTCCTCGGGCTCACGCTACCAGCCATTCCAGACCTGCAAATGCCGACTTCACCCATCGAGGTGAAGTTGGTGTACCAGCGCGTCCTCGATCCAATGTACGTAGGTTTGTTTCGAGAGCTCCATGTCCGAGGGAATATTTCTCTCCACGGAGCATCGGCATGAGGGATGTTGGGAATCGACCATTAATCTTTGCCTTCTCCTCTTCACGCTCGTATATATCAGACATTATGGTGACTACTGTGGACCCACACCCGAGGTAATTTTACGCTCTTTTTCTTCCCTCCTGTCTCCCTCTCCTTGTTTCCCTAACCTCCCGGCTTTTCCTCCCTCTTTCAAAGATCACCCCGGACACCGGCTGTCGCCATCCCCTCAACCTGGCTGCCTTGGACGACACGGATGAGATCTGCCGGCTGCACGATCATTTCTATTGCAAATGTGATAGCGTGTACCACAGGTATGGATGATCCCTCCTGTTGTCTATGGACGGAGGGAAAGACCTTGAAGGGGGAGGAAGAGGGCAGAAGGTGACGTATCCTGATTTGCTGCTATCACCACCTTGGCATCGACCGTCTTTCACTTCTTCTGTCGCGGTCCTTGCGTGGAAGTCATAAGTCATTTTGTCCCACGTCTGTCTCCTCTTTTCTTCCTGCCATAATTCCCAGGCAGGGCAAAAGCCCTCCCTCCTCCGCCCTGATCGCCACACGCTCCCTCTCCGCCGACTTTCGAAGGACGTACTTCGCCAATCTGGACAAGGACTATTATATGTGCGTGCACGAGGCGGATCAGGAAATGCTGGGAAAGTTCGATACGTTGGTGTCTGAGGGTAAGTAGGGGAAGGAAGGAGGCAGGCAGGGAAGGAAGGGACATGAAAGGCGGATGATGGGAGGAACGGCGACACAATGCCGGCGGGTGGCAGTACATCGAAAGCATCCAAGGCGTGTAAACGTTCCACCCTCCTTCCTGACTGGGGGTTGCGCGTCCAGCCCTCGGGCGTCGTCTGTATACCCCACCTCTAACTCGACCCCCCCCGGCCCATTATCCCATCCCCGTCGTGCCGCTCTCTCTCTCCCTCCCCCGTGTCTCCAGGGCGCCTCCCTCCCTCCTACTGGGATCCTTTGACTCGCTGGAAGTTCGATTCTCTCCTGGATGTTTTCCGGCGCAACATGGCTGTGGACGCAGAGATCCTGGACCTGGTAAGCGGGTGGGGGATAATGGCGCGAACGGGAAAGAATCCCCTGCCGGGACGGACGCTTGGTAGCGACTCATTGCGATCAACATGTCTCGGCTCCACAGCAAGCGCAAGATGGCCGGGAAAGAGGAAGAGCATACTGGTTCGAGGAGGACGCCGACGCGCATCCGGTGAAGCAAGGGCCAGGGGATGACGTGCCCCCTGCGCGGAGTGAAAGCAAGGGTTCGCAAGTAGTGACAGCTGCTGCAACGTCGATGATGCATTAAATTTGTGCATAGATCGAATGTAGAACACATCGCTTGAGAAGGAAGCGAGAGGATATGAGCATGAAAAACTCGAATGCATGTATTGGGAAGGCACATACATCACGACGAGGTCAGGGATATCGTGCATACAATCTCAGGGCTGTACACATGTTGACATTGAGGCTCGTCCCTTTGTCTCGAGAAGAATGGAGACACTACGCTGTAGCAAGCGTCTTGGATTCATTTCGCTCGAAACGGTGGTCCTGAAGTAAGATGAGAAAAAAGAGGCAATCCGATAAGTGCTTGGGTCCGCATCAAGCTCATGATGCCTGGACATGCGAACAATTTGTGCAATTTTGATGATGTTGGTGGAGAAAAGGGCAGTTGCCAAGAGGCAACCAGGATGGATTTACTTAGTCGCATAAACGGCCACGGTCTGACAGCCAAACTTACTGCTCAGAGTAGTCGCTCACCCATGCTGATCTAATTGCGTGCTAGGCTCAAGGGAAAATCCTTCGTATTGATGGGGTCAGGGTCGTGGGATTAAGTTCCATCCCTCCCTCGCGGCCCATGGTCTGGTTGAACCAGGGCACTGTCTGCCAAACAAAGCCAACCACCCGACACGATACGTGACTCTCTCAATCTTTTATGCGTTGCTTTATGATGTCTAGGAACCACAATCCTTGCTCGGCAAAGCCATGCAGAGACGAGGGTGTTACATATTACTTGGTTGATTTGGCTCGATCCCTACCTCCTGCTTGGACATACCCATTACCAAACAAAAGTAAAAGGAAAGAAGGGGACCATGTCCACCATGCTCTCACTCACCCACGTCAAGTACGGCATGCATATTATTACGACCATGGAGACTTTGACGACGGTGTACTCATGTTACGGCTTCGCCCTGTCAAACCTGTTTTGTTGTGTTTCTCTCAGTAACGTCATTCCTTATCGGTGCCCCCGGGAGGTAAAGTGAAGACCTGCGGGGCTTTCATACAACTGCATTCGAAGTGCATGTCCATCCAGCATATTCGACGTACACACGCCTCACGAACGTGGACACGACGCACACATCTCTTTGATTGAACACGGGGGGTTCGCATTAATTTTGCCCTTTTGTCTTCTTCCCTTTCCTTATAGCTTTGACAGCGTCATGAAGCCCTCGCTCGCCCTCCCAAGTCTTTTGGCAACGCTCCACTTCCTCTTTCTCCTTCCGCCCTCCTCACCCTCTGCCTGGGACCCACATCCCTGGCCATCAACTCCTCCGTATGTGGAAGGCTGGTATGTGCGCCTCTCAGGTCTGGAGACTGGCGATTCCATTGCCCTTATTTTCGGTGCCTCCCTCCTCCCGCCTGCCCCTCCTCCCTCTCTCCCTCCTGTCTATCTGGCCATCCTCCATGGCGATGTCTTGACCAACAAGACTGTTGTGTACGAAAGCATGCCACCGTTGGAGGCGGTGGAGATACGGCAGAAGAACGGCCAGCCCGTCACAGAGGCTGTCGATTGGAAGGCTCCCCCGGGATTCACTTGGCGGGTGATAGATGAAGCAGAGGATAGAGCCGCAAGGCAGGCGCCCCATGGCAGCAAAAGCACGACTTCTTCCTTCTCTCCCGAGGCGTCTTCCTCCATGAACGCCATTCAAAGGGCTCGCCACTTGTTCCTCCGGGTGACCCTCCCCACGGCCGCCTTCTGGGCCCAGATCGATATCCCTCCCTGGACGTACGACGGTCCCCCACGTCCTCACTCGTGGACCGACGTCATGGACGCTGTCCCCTTGCACTGGTACATTCATTCCCTCTCTTCCCGGGTCGTGTACGCCCGTTTGGAGTTGAAAGAGGAGGGAGGGCAGGAGGGGGGGAGGGCGGGGGAGGGGAAGGGAGGAGGGAGGGGAAAGAGGATAATCGAAAGTCACGGAGGACAGGTGCATTTGGAGAAGAATTGGGGTAGACGCTTTCCCGATGCATGGCTTTGGTCCCAGGGCGTGGCATCGCTCCCTCTCTCTGACCCGTCCTCCTCCTCCCCTCGACCTCCCCCTCGACCTCCCCCTCGACCTCCCCCTCGACCTCCCCCTCGACCTCCCCCTCGACCTCCCCCTCGACCTCGTCCACCCGCAATGCTTCCTCCATCGCCTTCGTCTTCTCCTATGGACAGGTCACCGCGGGGGTCTTTACCCATTTCGCACATTTTCGTGACCAAGACCTGGGTCTGGCCTGGGATTTCAAGCCGAGCACCTCGGTCTTGGTGGAGGAGACCGTGGAGGGATGCCAAGGTCGGGCCCGCTTCGTCCTGGAGGGGTGGGGAGCGGAGGAGCAGGAGGGCGGGGGGGAGGACGGGGAGGCGTTCCGTCCTTCCCTCGCTCCTCATAATCAGGGCCGTAGACGGTTGAGCTTGGAGCTATACAAGCCAAGGGGTTCTTCGGCGTGTCTGCTGGGACCGACCGGGACGGGATTTGAACGTTTGTGCGAGGAATCGTTCCAGGGGGAGGCGCGGGTGGAGGCAGCGAAGGAGGGGGGGAAGGAGGGAGGTTGGCGCGTGGTGAGGGAGGCGGTGTTGAGTGGAGTGGCCGTGGAGCTGGGAGGGACGATGCGGTGCGAGGGCCGGTGTGAGGATGAGGGAGGGAGGGAGGGAGGGAGGGAGGGAGGGAGGGAGGAAGGAAGGGTCGCGTAGGCGGGGAAGAGACAGGAAGGATCGTAGCAAAGAAAGGAAAGAGCGAGACAAATTATCTGTGAAGAAAAGAAATGTACAATTGTGGAAGAGGGAAGAGAAGGGGCAGGAGGAGGAAGACGGGCGTGCGGGGGGAGTGAGACCATGGTGAGGGAGGGGGAGGTCGGGGAAGCCAGATACAGTGGAGGCGTGTCTTACCAATCGCGCCGTCGTTGTGCATGGGTAGCGGGCTAAGATACGTTGTAATGGAGTGTAAAGAGCTGTGACAGAAAAATGTCAAATAAAGTGTAGAAAGCTGACGGGGAGAGCGACGGACATTACTCTTCCCGCCATCGGACTTTTAAATCAATCTCACGTCAAACCGGTATTCTGTCCACCCCCTGGTCCTGTGAGGAGGGTTTGCTTTCATTCGTGAATGTTCTTTTTCAAAACGCACCTCTTGCTTGTTTCAAAATCCTGCAACGGTGGTCCCTCGCTCCACACACGAAGGCGTCGAAAGAGTCGGCGACCGTCGGTTTTTTATTTCAAATATGCTCGGCCTTTTCCCAGTGGGAGTACATCCAAGTGCTTTTCTTCCATGTCATTACAAACGATACATATGCTGCTCGTATCGTACACTTACGCGGTGAACATATCTCGTCTATATTTTCAGAATTTTACCTCAGTGTTAATGTCTCTTATCTGCATCTTATCTGTTTACCATCCTACAGGCGTTGTCACGCACCAATATACAGTAACTCCCTCGGCTTAAGACCCAAATTCCTGACCGTTGCTACGCTCCCTTCCCTTCCTCCCTCCTACTTTGCTCCCTTTTCGTCCCTGCCCTGACCTTTTCCCCTGCCTGACCTTCCCTCCGCTCTCCCCCTGGATCTGGAGGTACCCCTCCTCCTGCGCCAACAGGGCCAGCAACACGTCGCCAAGCTCCTCGCCGCCGCACCGCCAGACCGACTTCAACTTGGCCGCGTTTTTCCCTTCCCCTTCCTCCCTCCCTCCCACCTGCCCCCGTCCGCCTTTCTCCCAGACGGGCACTTTCCCTCGGGCCATCCCATAGACGCCCAAAATGGCGCGGAAAAGGCGGCGAAGCGCCCCCCACCCCTCCCGTGCGACGAGGCTCCGATCGGACGTCAAATAGGCCACTGCCAGGAGGCCCAAATGGTGGGTCGGGGTCTGAGAGAGGGGAAGGCGACAGCGGGGGTTATCCCGCGCCGGAAGGGCGTTCAAGGTATGCCCGGTGGCCTGAATACAGGCGCGGTAGAAGGGGCGGAGTTGTTTTCGGAGCACGGTCGGGTCGGAGAGGAGGGCCTGGAGGGAGGGAAGCACGTCCGGGGCCGCTCGGGCTTTTACGATCGGGCTTTTCGCCCTCCCCGTGCTCGGGGACGAAGAGGCGAGCCGGCGTTGAGTCCGTTGTCTTTGCCTCTCCCGCGACTTGCCCTCCTTCCCGCCCTCCCCCCCTTCCTCCCTCCCACCTTCCTCCAGCACCATGCCCTTCGCAATGGCGGCCGTGGTCGCCAGGGCACGGGCAGCAGTGGCAACGGCGTGCGGGCTGAGGGAAAGTTCGTCGGTGGGGGAGAGGATAATGAGGCTGGGCAACTCGGCGTCGTCACGCAGGACGTGGGCGGGGAGGGCGGGGCTGAGGTCCTCTGTGGCCGAAGCCTTCCCGCAGGCGGTAGGCGACAACGGCAGCAAGGAGGCTGGCTGGGTAGCTCTGCGACTGCTTTTGCGAGACGTGGGTGGGGGAGTCGTTCTTGTCCCGGCCGCTTGCACTACTGCTGGGGTCGAGGAGGGGAGGGATGGGATTGGATCCAGGCTCTCTGAAGCAGCGGCGGCGGGCTGTCCCTCGCCCTTCTCCCCTCCCTCCTTTGACATAGCCAGCGCCTGAAGCCCTCCGGACGTCGTGCTTTCCCTTCGCCCTCGCCCTCGCCCCTCCTCCACCCGCGCTTCTTCCATCCCGTTCGAGCCGATTGCTCCCTTTCCCCCGCCCTCGCTCATTCCGCCTTCCGGCCCCCCTCCCTCCCGCCCTCCCTCCCGTCCTCGTCGCCACGGCTCCACCAACAACCCATCCTGGCGGGTCCTCACCCCCGTGGGACGCCAGCGTCGAAAATCCACGTCGTTGCTCGGACGGATCCCACGTTGCAACCGGGCACTTCCCAAGACCTGCAGACGGACCAACCGCCGAGGAATTTCCCCGATAAACCGCGACGGGGTGGTGGTGATCCAGGCCCCCCCTGGGAGCCGCCGGCGGTGGGTAAAGGTGATGCAGGCGTTGAGACGCGCCCGAGTCAACGCCACGTAGGCCAGGCGCCGTTCCTCCGCCAAGGCCAGGGTGGAGGTCGGGGCGGAGGCAGGGAGGGAGGTCGGGCGTGGAAGCAGGGGGAAGACACCTTCGTCCCACCCAGCCAAAAAGACGAAGTCGAATTCTTGGCCTTTAACTCCGTGCATGGTGCTCAAAACCACTCGGCCAGAGGCACCAGGGGAGGTGGTGGGGGAGGGCGGGACGGAGGGTGGGGGGAGGTCATGCAGCGGGCCCAGGCAGCCAGGTGGTTCAAGTCTGGAAAGGAATCCGCCAGAAGGGTCAATAAGCGGAGGAAAGCGGCGGTCGCTCCCCCCGGGGCGGACCCTGCACCCGCCCCCGCCCCGACCCTCCTGGATTCGACCAAGGGGGGATAGGTCGCCGACGCGGGTAAGAGCCCAGCCTCGACCATGACGCTTTGTAACGCCTTGCGGCGCTGCGGCGTGGCCCATGTTGTCTTCAACAACGCCCGCCACCGAGGGGCGGCTTCCACCAGCTCCTCCAAACTTGGGCCCCGCCCTGAACCGGTCCCTCCCCCCCGCCCTCCCCCCCGCCCTCCTCGGCTCTCCTTTCCCTCCGCCCGTGTCCGTGCAATCGCCTCCTGCCAGCCCTTCCCTCCCTCCCTCCTCCATTGCGTGACCGGGCCCCCCTCGCCGTACCCCAAGACCCGCGCCACCCGTGCCCATCGCTCCAGCCCTCCCTCCGCCCCGTCCTCCCCCTCCACCAAAGACCCGACGAGGGCCAAGCCCGTCTCCGCCCCCGCGGCCTGGACCAGCGAGGTACTCCCCTCCACAGAAAAGGGCAGACGCTGGCGGATCAGCGCCTCCTCCAGGACCCGTAACTGCCAGCCGGACCGCACCAAAACTGCCAACCCCTGCGAGTCCCCCGTTACGGTGGGGCTTGCCCAGGGCGAGGAGGGAACTGCCCCAGCGTGGACCGAAGGGGGGGAGTCGCGAATGACGGCTTGGGGCCTGGAAGGTGTTGTTAAGGAAGCTTCAACCGGGCCCAGGTTGGCGGAGAGGGAGGTGGAGGAGGGACCGCGCGAGGCGCGCAGTTCTTTCAACCGTTGGGCTATCCAACGGGCCTCATCCTCATCGTCCCAAACCTCTCGCACGCTCACCCGGCCCGCCAGGCCCTCCTTCCCTCCCTCCGCCCCTCCCTCAACCCCGGCCTCCGCCCATCCCTCCGCCCTGCCCACCCGCCCTGGTCCGGCCACCACCCCCACCTCTGGGGCCCGTCTAGGCACGAAATCTCGGGGAGGGATGGCAGGCAGGGAGGGCGGGAACGAGGGGGGGAGGGTCAAGGTATCTGCGTCTTGGGCAGCGGCGGCCACGGCTTCTTGGTGCGAGAAGAAGTCCAAAAGAGATGGCCCCTCGTCCGACCCCTCCCTCCCTCCCTCCCTCCCTCCCTCCCTCTTCCCCTGCCTCCCGCCCCGTCTCTTTCTCCTTGGCCGCATCGCCCCCGCCGACGGCAGGTACGGTCGAGGCGGAGGGCGGGAACAAGGGCAGGGCTGCGTTGCGCGCGATCACCTCCTGGGCCGCGGCATAAATGTGCCCCGGGAGCCGGTAGGATATGGGGAGTCCCACAGCCACCGCCCCGGGAAAATCCGCCAAAAACGCCGCAAATGCCCGACCGGCCCGCGCCCCTCGGAAGCTGTAAATACTCTGGTCGTCGTCCCCCGCGCACACGACCTGCACAGGGACCGAAGACCGGCTCTGCCACACCCAGGGGCCAGGCGGAGCAGCCCCCAAGGCGAGTGTCCTCAGGAGGGCATACTGGGCTTCGTTCGTGTCTTGGAATTCGTCCACAAGAATGTGGCGCCAACGCCGTTGGTACACGGCCAGAACCTCCGGGTAGGCAATCAACAGGTCCCCCGCCACCAGGACCAAGTCGTCCAGGTCGAGTAGGCCGAGCGTGTGGTGGAGCGCGTGTTCATAGGCCGCATACAGGCGGGCAGCCCGTTTTTCCCCTGGAGATTCCGTCTGGGCAGGATAGAAACTGTGGGCCCGACGGGCACAAGCCTTCCAGAGGGAGATGTACTTGAGCATCGCCTCCGCTTCCTGGTTCAGGTCTCGGTCTTGCTGGAGGAGGCCGGGCCTGGGGGGAGGGAGGGAGGGAGGGAGGGAGGGGAGGGAGGGGAGGGGGAGGGGGCGATGCCCAACACTTCCCGCATCGCCTCCCGCATGGCGCGAAGCTGCTGCGCCTTGTTCGCCACTCGGAGGGGCTGACCGAGGGCCAGATGCTGGTGCTCCCGGAGGATGGAAGCGGCCAGTCCGTGGAAAGTCCCGGCCGTCAAGCGCCCGCGCTTCCTGGGCCCGCCCTCCTTCCCGCCCTCCGTCCCGCCCTCCGTCCCGCCCTCCGTCCCGCCCTCCACCCCGCCCTCCGTCCCACCCTCCCCCCACCCCTCCGACTCGCCCACCAAGGAGCTTGCCCGCGCGTCGATGGAGTGGGCCGCGGCCTTGGTAAAGGACAGGACCAGCATGTCCTGCAACCCTGCCTGGTTGGTCTTCACCAAGTAAGCGATGCGTGCCGCCAAGACCCGTGTCTTCCCCGTCCCGGCCCCGGCCACCAACAGCGTGTACGGGGCGGTGCTTCGGATGACACGGGCTTGAAGCGGGTCCGGATGGTCCAGCTCGGAAAGAGAAGGGGGGCGGTGGGGAGGAGAGGAGGGGGAGGGAAGGGTGGCCTGGAGGGTGGGGGAGGGGAGAGGGGAAGGAAAGAAAGCGCACGCAATGAGCCAAGAGGCACTACCACGCTGGACTCATGTATAGTACCGTCGCACGCACCGTCTTCAGCTGTGGTGCTTCTCCGGCCGCCTTCCGTCCCGCCATTCGCCCCTCTTCCCATGCCCCTTCAGACGAGCTCCTTCCCCCGCGATCCTCCTCCGCCTCCTCCTCGCGCGTCGCTTGGTCTTCCCACTCCCTCCGCCCGTCCTCCCTCGTCCGCCCGATTTCATCCTCCAGAGTCGGGGTCCGGGGTGCGGGCGAAGCGGTAGAGGGCGGATATGGTGGGTTTGGGGCGTAAGGATTGAGGGGTGGGGGTGTATTGACCACTCGCTGCACCCGTATATCCCGAGACAAGGTGGAGGAATACAAACGACAAGGCGCCTCTCGGACCCCAGGCCCATGAGGCGAGAAAAGCCAGCTCCCTCGGCTTGAAACAAAGGCGGGTGTGGGAATGGCGGATATCCAGATGATTGGTAGGAACATCACGGCAAGAAAAAGATGAGGAAGGAGGTAAAGACCTCGGGACCGCCACCTTTTCATCTGTCTCCCGCATCCGCGGGCCACGACACACACACACGCCCGCATTCTTCCTAAGCGTCGTCACTGCCACGATTTGGTTTCCTTCGGTATGCTGAACGGCAGTGGAACGAGCCTCGCAGGAGTTTGGCCAGTCCCGCACTCCTCGCTGTGCTCTTGTTCTTTGAAGAGGGGGAAAGGAGAGGCTCACGGGCGCCGTTCGTCGAGTGGGGCCAGTCCGGATGTCATTTCAGGCGAGAAGCAAGCACCTTCTGCTCTGTATAGATATGGAACACAATGAGTATGTTGCACCGCGTACGCACGCGGGCATCGGGATCATTTGCAGGAGGTAAGGCCTAGAGAAAGGGGTTCGGACATGGACGTGGAAAGCTCCTGGAAGCTCAAGGTGCTCGCCGAGTGCCTGCTGACGATGACGCCATCATTGTTCGTCGACTTTTCCGTCGCGCTGTGCTGCGGGCTTTCGGGGGGGGTTAAGCGGGATTTCCCGTGTGTCAAAGGTCATTCCGATGTGTTTATTATTCTTTTTTGTCCGGCGCATGGGTATTTGATGAAAAGAATCTCTACATGACAGCTGAACGCGTGTTGAAGAGGATAAACGGGAAAAAGATATAATTTTAAGATATGTTAACGACGTGTCTTGTACTGTAAGAAAACTGGCAAATGTTGTCGGGGAATAATTAGGTGCCGATTAAAAGTTGTGCGGCTCAGATAGGTTATTTTAATTTCCTACCATCCATTGCTCATTGTCCTCTCTTGGTCAGGAAACTTGCTGGAAAACACACCTCCAAAGAAAGAAAAAAGTCATGACAGTCATCCGAGTACTGTTCGCGGCCTGGACGATCGACTTGGGTTGCAAGTGTGGCTGCGAAGACGGAAAGTGCATGCTTTCAGGGTGCAATTCGAGCTTTTATCCTCGTCCATTGCCTCTATGTTCCGTACCTTCAATCGACAATAATCCACCCTCCTCCCTATTTACACTACGCTAATTTGGCACAGCTTTGACTCGAACCGGCCGCCTATAATTTATCCGCCCATACAACGTACAAAGGGTCTCCCTTAGTGGGACTGGGGCTGATATCCTTGGCATGCGGTTTGCTAAGCATGTTTTCCCCGACCCCTGACCCACTTTCCCCGTTGGCATAGTGCAAATACGTTGCCACATCCAAGACGTGGTCGACGTCGTCTTTGCCCGCCCAGTTGGCCACCGCCTTGGTGAAGAACAAGCGGTTAGAGAAGAGGACGCAGACACGGCCCCCGGGGCGCAAAACGCGGCCCATTTCCCGACACAGGGTGATGGGCCGCACCAGGTAGTCGATCGTCAGAGCTGATCAATACGGGTTTGAAATGGGGGAAAGGAAAAAATATAAGACAGGCACTGACACTGGCAGGTTCTTAGGTACCGTGGTTGAAATTAAGAATGTTCCTGGTAGGTGGCTTTGGAGGTCCGTTCAACCCAAGAAATGACAGGGAAAGAGAGGGGGTTCCTGCGAAGAAGAGCAAAAGGGAGAGAGGCATCAGGGAGGGGAGACGCACCGGAAACGACCACGTCGAAGCTCGCGTCCGCGTACGGCAAGCGCGGGTTTTTGTTCAGATCCTGGACCGTAAACCTGCGGAGACGGTTATCAGATAGGAGAAGGAAAGGGTCGAGTCTGTCCTCCCTTCTAGATCATGTCAAGCCCTCCTCCCGCATCGCGTGGCGGTCGGGGGTAACCAAGGGGGGGGAAGCATGAACCAGAGACAGGGCGCATGACAGGTAGAAGATGAAAAAGAGGCCGCATCGACGGTCGTCGCGTCGCACGTAGCACGGCCGTTACCTGGTCCCCACCAAGTGAGCATTCGGTTAAGGATTTGTGGCACTCACTCGGTCAGTTGCGGGTTCAAAGACAGTTCTTCGGCGCTCATTCCCAGTCCGGCCACGCGGCACCGCTTGCCAAGAGGGTCTTGTCCGTCCGTCTCCCGGGACCTTGTGTACGACGGGGGGAAGTGGCTGACCCTGCGTGCCGACCCGTGAGAAATGGCAAGGTATAAAAAGCGAGGAGGCGGGTGGGGGGGGAGGAAGGGGGAGAGGTAGCTGGTGGATAAATGTGCAGGCGGTCAATCATGGGGGAGCACGGACTCCCTCCCTCCCTCTCACAGCAACGTGTAGGGGATTGAAAAGGATAGGGGGAAGATTCCATGTGCATTCCTACCAGGACGCCCCCACGTCCAAGATGTCCAACAGCCGGCCGCTCTCGCCATACAGCCGGTCTCCCACCTCCTGAAAGGTCTCCCGGTAGTAGGCGCTCAGGGACCGCACGGCTGCTTTGTCGATGTGCTCCACCAGCTGGAGGGGGGGCGAGAGGGAAGGGGAGGGAATGAAGGGAAGGAGGAAGGGAAGGAAGGAGGGAGGGCGGGCATGTGACGACCGGTTGGGCAACGGTGAGACACCGGATTCCTTCCCATCGTACCTTAGGTGTATCGTAAAAAAGCGCGTCGTCGGTCTCGTCGAGCCGGGCAAAGTCCGACTTGACGTAGGGAGGTAAGGGCTCGGGCCACAAGGCCTCCTCGCTTTTGCCCTCCAACAACCCGTCAATCTCCCCCTTGCCCGGCCGCCGCGCTTGTTCCCCGCTTGCTTGGGCCGCTCGAGGACGGAAACGTGTCTCGTCGTGCGCTATCCACGCCATGTTTTTGCCTTTGTCCGTGCCTTCCGTCTGATTGCTTGCTTTCCTCCCTGCCAGTATCGCCGCCGCCGCAAGCCCCCCCCCGGCAACACTTACACAGGACAAAAACCCACGCCGCGGGGTCAACGTTCCCACTGCGGTTGGATTAAGTGCTGTTTTTGTAATGGCTGGAGGAGTGGTCAGGCTTTTGCTTTGTTTCCCACCCCCTTTCTCCCCGGTGCCGCCTTCGCCTTCGCCTTCCCCATGGCCTCCTCCCTTGGACCGTTGCCCGCGGCAGCGGTCGGAGCAATATTTGACATCGTCCCACACCTTTTTTTAAATGAATATATATATCGAGTGTTTCATAGACCTATTGAATCGAGACTTCGTAGACAGGGCCACTTCGATCCAGCTATTAATTTCTGCCTGCTGCCGTACTGGCACTGGGCACCTCCCACCATCCATCCACCCCTTGGACACCGATAAAGTCATGAGCTTCATTACCGCTTATCACTCTATCACATATCCGTATTCCTCCTCGTCGAACGTCGTACCTTCGCCCATTTTGCGCGCCACGTGAACGGCCTGCCACAGACGATGCAGGTCTTGGTGGGGAGGTCACCTTTTCGTTTGCCTTTGGAGATTTTTGCGTCCCCTTTCCCGCCGCCTCCACGACCGTCAAGAGCAGTGCGTTTGCTACAGGTTTGAATCCCCAGGAAAAGGCGGGATGCCGCTAAATGGGTAAAGGCCGGAGTAAGTTGACATCCAGAACGATTCCTGATTGCAGCAGCCGTGCCAACGCGCAAGAGAGTCGCAATGCTAGCAGTCATCAAAGCGTAACCACAAACAATTTCGAGTAATTTTCTCCGTCTTTTTTGCCTTATGCCGACCATGCTGTGTTTGTAAACGTATGAAAGGCGGAGGGAAATGTAAGAGCATGCATGAAAGTGTCCGTCTCACGCGGCACGACGCGGGCTTGGCAACGGCAAGGAGGAACGTTGATCGACGTCTGTGGCTGGAGGCGTCGGATAAACCCAACCCGTGTATCCAACGCTTTCGTGCGAAGCCTTTCAAAACCTGGTAAAAATTGGTGTCTGTGCTGTTTTTCCTACTGATTGGTTCTTATCAGCATGTCGCAGTTGACTGGTCCTGTGCGTTTTTGATATGTCTGCGTCCACAACCAAACATAAGCCATGCGTTGGATGGATGATGTCCGGGACGGGGCTTTTTAAGAATATTTCTCAGGAAGACATTCGTTTACGGCATAAATGCAGGAGGAGAGGGCAGTCCAAGAGTGCGTCTGTAGCGACCGGTGAAGCGACAGACCTGGAGTGGCAGACATCCTCACTAGACTGAAAGCTCAAGCCCCCTCTGCTTTGCAGCACCTTTACTTCTTCGTCGACCTTTACAACCCAAAGACGGGCCCAGAACAATGCCGATGGCAAAGTCTATCATGCTGTCGATTTTGTGTCATTTTGCTTATTGCATCATGGTGACGCAAGCCTTTTTGGCCCCTTCTTTTCGTCTGGCGACTCATCACGGGCGGCCGGTCCCCCGAGCAACCTCCGTGTGGATGCAAGAGGCAAGCGTGACGAGTACGTGAATGGGGATGAAAGACAGAGGGGACGCATTTCTGGAAGATGGATGGTTTGGGGGGTGGAAGACGGAGGGGAGGCGTGGTTTTATCCCTTGGGTGCACGGCAGTGGTGGACGGCAGGGGCATATGCAGGGAGAAGGCTCAGTGACATCGGACCGGCATGAATGCTTTCCACGGCTTGAGTGTACGTCATGATCGACATCGGACCGGCATGAATGCTTTCCACGACTTGAGTGTACGTCATGGACAAGTCACAGCCACTGTAAAACTGACACGCCCCTTTTTTTTCCCCCCTTTGGCATGTCCGGGAGCAGAAGTGGAGATTCCCAGCATACCCTTCTCGAAATACCATGGGATCGGGAACGATTTCATCCTGATCGACAACCGGGAGAGCGACACGCCCCTCCTGAATGCGGAGCAGTGCAAGGAGGTAGGGATGGAGGCAGGAAGAGAGGGCGGATGAAAGTGGAGCGAGTGAGACAAGGAGAAGGGATGGGAGGAAAGGGGGAGGGAGGGAGGGGGGGATTGAGGGAGAGAGCAACGGGTTGAAGATACGGAGCTTCTTCCTCCCCTCTTGATCCTACCCTCCCTTCTTCCATCCGTTGGCGGCTCGGTCCCCTCCAGGTGTGCTCTCGGCATTTTTCGGTCGGGGCGGATGGCGTCATTTTCGCAATGCCCGGTCGTGACGGAGCAGACTACTCGATGCGCATCTACAACTCGGACGGTAGGGAGGGAGGGCAGGAAGGGGGGAAGACTATACCATGACGCACACAGAAGACGTGCCCTCATGCACACCTCACCTTCCTTCTCTTGCTCTTCCTCCCCCTCCCTCGTCCCTCCCTCCTTCTCGTCCTCATTACGCCTCCATGCCAGGCTCGGAGCCAGAAATGTGCGGGAACGGCATCCGATGCTTGGCCAAATTTCTGCGTCAGCTTGAAGGTGAGGGGGGGGGAGGGAAGGATAGAGGGAAGATGAGGGGGAAGGAGGGAAGGAGGGAAGGCAGGAGGGAGAATTGGAGAAACGGAGGGGGTAAGCGTGAGAGCGTGCTGGAAGGTTCAGGGTCCTTGGTCTCTCCAACTCCATTCTAATCAACCTCTGAATGCCGCTTCCTCCCTACCTCTGTGCCCATTGCCCCTCCCTCCCTCCCTCCCTCCCTTCCTCCCTCCCTGCAGGCGATGGTAAGAATGGAGAGTCTCGCTCCTACCGGATCTGGACCGTGGCGGGCGTCATCGTCCCTGTGGTGCGCGGAGACGGTCTGGTCACTGTGGACATGGGCTCGCCCATTGTCGAGGGTAAGGGAGGGAGCAAGGGAGGGAGGGAGGGAGGGAAGGTTGTTGTGCAGCTCCCATGGAGAAAGTGTTCCACTGATTCGAACCTCTCAACCTCCTTCCCTCCTTCCCTCCCTCCCTCCCTCCCTCCCCACCCGCCAGTCCTCCATGTCCTGACTCAAGTCCACCTCCTCCGCCGTCCAAAAGCTGGCTTCGTGGCGTTTGTACATCTCCCACAGCTCCGGATGCCGAATGGGGAAGAGAACAAAGCGGGCAGGATCCTCGCGACATATCGGCTCCACCCACCCGTCCCCCTCCAGGCTTCTTTCCCCTTCTCCTGGCGTCGAGGCGGGCGCATCCGTGTCATGGGTCTCTAGCCCGGTGGGCCCGGCCGGCACCTCCGCTCCCCGCGCATCCTCCCGGTCTCTCGCTTCCTCCACGTCTTCCCTCCCCATCCCTGCTCGGGTCAAGCGCGTCATCCCACCCCTCACCCAGCGTGGCAGGCACGGGGTGCTCGTCGCCTTCCCTTGTGCCGATTCCTCCCTCCCTCCCCCGGGCCCGCCCTCCCTCCCTCCCTCCCCCCCGCCCGCTTGCCTCCCCGGCGTGCCCAGCACGTCCGCAGGACCCTTGCTTCCTCCCTTCACATTCACCCGACGGAGAAAGGACGGTGCCACGGGGCCAGAAATTTGGCTGTTAACGGAGGCTGGCAACGCCGCGGCTGACGCGACGAAAGGCAGGCGGGTATAGGGCACAGAGGAGGGGGACGTCCAGGGTGCGCACTGGAAACTGAACAAGGCAGCCGTGGCTGAAGCGGCCAGCATGATATGTGACGAAGCTGGACGACGGCGACGTCTCCTTTGCCCAAGCTGGTGCGGCTCTGCATGATAGATGTGGTCGCGATTTGTCGGCATGGTCATATCTGGTGCGTGGCCGAGAGGCGGAAAAGAAGGGGGGTGAGAATCCATTGGACCCTGCAGCCCAAAAACAAGAAATTAAGAGGAGTGCACGCATGGTATGGCAGTCTTGGGCTCGTGTCCAGGTGCCTGGGCATCACATTGCCACGGGGTGTGAAAGAGACTACTTCGGGTTTGTGCGTTCCAGGGGCAAGTACAACTATGCCTAGTCTTCTTCCACGCGACAAAGAGGGGGCTCAGGGGAAAACAAACACGCTCCTTCCCTACGGACGATGCCGGCACGTATCTCACGCACTCCACTTCGCGGCAATGACCCTCGCGTCCGGCAAGGAGCTTTGGGGAGGACATGGTGGGGTTTAATGATGTAAGGCGCCAGTTTTTGTCCCGACGCGTGCCCGCCGTCGCTTGTTGACTTCTTTGCCATGGCCACCAGGAGGCAAAAAGACTTGCCACGCGCCACGCCAAGAACGCCATCACTACACCGCCTGCAGAGACACCAGCCTGGTTCATTTTGCATGGCTACTAGCGATGCATGCCTTCTGTGACGCAGTATACCACGCACACGGGTCCGCTTAATTTTTTCGGTGGTCGTCCGATTTTCCTCGCTCTCCTTTTACTTCAACTTCTTCATTTTTTTGAGAAGATCGGAACGGGCCTTTTTTCCCCTTCCCTTTACCCATGTTTTCATGTCCTTTTCGTGACGGATGGCACAAACGATCACCACAAGACGTCCTTTGGCGCCCTCTTGATCATGTAAAATTTCTAGGCAAATATTTTTGACCCAGATTTCGTGTCGGAGCACATTCTTTTTTTGTGTTAAACAAGGAAACATGGGAACGTGCGTGTTGCACCGCGTGCTGCAAGTCCTGTCTACGAGCAACAAAAGTCACGTGTCTTTTTTAAATAACTTTTGGTAACCTTGTAGCTCCTAACAATTTAGGCACGTGTTTTTCATAGGCAGTGGATTTCATCGCTATTTTGCATTCTTGTCCAGGATACCGCCAAGTACGTGGGCGAGTCTGAATGAGATGGACATCCCCGCCCCTCCTCCACCTTTACAACACACTCCGCTGCCAGGAAATACAATGCCGCCTCTCTCTCCGCCGTCTGGTCTTCCTTTCTTGGTCAACTACCACCAGCCGGTGCCCGATTTTTCTGACATGGTCATGGATGAGTTTTGGGGACAAGACCATCACCAACAGCATCCGCCTCCTCCTGTCTTGCCATTTAATTGTGAGGGTGGTCCTGAAGGTATGGCTAACGTTGGCAATGGCTATGACACCTTTACCTTTGACCCTATGACGGGCAACCTGCAGCTGCAAAACCCTCCCACTCCTCCCCCCCCATTGCCTTCGCCCTCCCCGCGACGATGCGAGCGCAGACCCTTGAATCAAACCACCCGTCGCGGCCTCCACAATACAGAGGAGGAGGACAACGAGGAGAATGCAGAGGATGGTGACATGTACGGGAGCGACAGTGACTTTGTGATCGAAGAAGACGACCTCTCCAGCTTGGACTGTGACGAGCGGAGCAACCCAAACTACCCGCGGCCGGCCTACCTGCCTCCATCGGTCATGAACACCATGAATTCCTCGAATGAGATGCGCGTGTTGTCCTCCTATTCAGCCGGGGCCCTGCCACTGGGGGATATGCACGGCGGGAACGGGGTTCGGAGCCACTTGGGGCGTGGCGCGACCCGGGGGGGGGGGGGTTCCGCGGACGACGGAGGGGATCTCTGGACGTCCACCAAATGAGTCGACGTTTGAAGCAAAAGGCGGAGAGTTATGAACGGAAGAAAAACCGGGCCAAGGCATGCCGCAAGGTGTTGAAGGAGCGCTTTGACACCCTGCTGAAGGTGTGTGGGGATCCGCACATTCGGCGATCGGACAAGGTGGGCTTGTTGACCCGCGCTATCGACCTCATCCTTGCCCTTCGGCGCCAAGCCGCGGCCCAGAAGGAGGGAGTATTGCGGTCCCCACTTCCGATGCAGCACAGACCGCATGCCCTCGGTCCCTGGAAGGGAGGAGAGGTTGGCTATCCGCTCCCTCCAGGGCAGAGCGTGCGCCCCAATAAACGCCTCTCCCGCAGCTCGACGCCGGGGTCCAGACAGCAGGAGCCAAGGGATGGCGAGATGGAGGAAGGGATGGAGGGGCTTCGGAACGGGCGAGGCCGGGCCCGTAGGACATCTGTCCAGTGGCTCCCCGTCAACAGCTTCCACCCCCCTCGTCCCCCCCAGGGCCCCCTGGCACTGAGCCCATGCACGTTGCCTGCTCCGTGGTGCGCCAGCGAAGGTTGGACAGGCCGCCAGCTTCTCCAGGAGTGCTTGGACTCGACACAAGCTACCCGGACCCTCTTGGCGTGCCTGGACCCCGCCTCCCTGGAGACTTGTCGGTGCGTCGCGTCCTCTGCGTGGAAGTCGGTCGCTTCGGCGGACACTCCCTGGAAGGAACTCTGCCGGCTCCGGTGGCAGGTGAAGGAGGAGACGATGGAGGAGATGTTTGTGGCGGCCGCAAAGGGGCGGGAGGAAGGGAAGCGATGGAAGGAGGGAGCGTATGGGTGGCGGGATGTCTACGTACACCATGCCCTCGCTCTGCGTCTGCCCCTCCTCCCCCGGGCCCCCGCCACGGACGCAGTGGAGGCACAAGGAGCTGCCATGGGTGTCTGCGGGTGGCTCTTGGCGGGCGAGTCTTCTTTCATTCCACTTCCGTCCCCCGTAGGGAGCGCGACGGGGCCGCAGGCGTTACTTTCCTTCCGTCTGGTGGTACAAAACGTGGCGCAGGACGTGATAACGCTACCCTTCCAACGCTTCCAGGTTGGGGTCCGCGCAACACTGGGAGGCACCCGGGAGGAGGTGGAGGGCGCGAAGGAGGGCGAGGGAGAGGGTGAGGGCGAGGAGGGGCTTCCTCGTCGGTCGATCTCGCACACGTCTTCCACGACCACGGCCATGTGTGGGAGCAGCGAAGAGGAAGGGGAAGGGAGGGAGGAACATGGGGGAGGGGCGGTGCTGCTGAACGAGCCGACCATGACACAACTGAAAAGCCAGGGATTGAACGCCACCTCGTACCAATGCGCATTGTTGACGGGCCCGGACGAGCCCGGGGGGGGGAGGGAAGCCTGCCGTGGTTGTGTTATGAGGGCGTGGGAGGATTGCGCATGGCTTTGTTCGACACGGCCGTGCTGGCTTTCTACGTGCTGGTACACGGCAATGTGGGGACGGCTTTGGGCGGGGAGCCTGGGGAACCGTGGCTGGGAAGGCGACAGCCGGCGAGGCTGCGTGCTGAGACGGTGAGGAAGTTGGCGAAGCAGCTGGAATTCACTGTCTACGTGCCGAAGAAGGCGGGGGGAAGGACGAGGGAAGGGGAGGACGGGATCGAGGAAAGCGGGGCAAGGGGGCCGCGCGTGGGCCGGGGGGGCGAGGAGTGCGAGGATGGGCTGGGAAGGAAGGTGGGAGTGACCCTGACGCCCGTCGATGGCCCTGGTCGGCGCGAATGAGAAGGAGGACTGGAGGGTGAGAGGTCGAGTAGACGGTGTCAAGGAAGGGAAAAACGCCCAAGGAATATTTTCCGAGGAGGGATGGGATGCCAGCAGTGGGCGGGGGCGAGAACGGAGAACCTCAAGGGGGACCACTGGACTGGGCAGAGTCATGATGAGGGAAGACTGGAGTCTAGGTGTTGGGATGGTATTCAAGGTGGGAAAAAGTAGCAGTGTGGATTGAGGAGGCGATGATGATTGTATGACGCAGGAGCCCGTGCGGCAAAGTAAATGAAAGCATCAAGGCGCACCCTGGCTTTTGTAGTGGGTCTCACGAAGGCCTGATGCTTCCTGCCTCGACAGTCACAGGCTTGGACCTCGAAGCGGACCAAGCTTCCAGACATGTCTATGCAGCAACCAAAGATGTGATGTTCTTTGCTCTGCTCTGACCTTCCTGTTCTGTTGCCCAATTGACCGGGATGACTCGACTTTCGCGCCAAATTCAGCCTTGAAAGCGACTTCCCAGGTGCCTCCGGGCCTCCGAGGCCACCGCACACACATTGACGACATCCAAACACACGCAAAACCCATCTCAAACATGACATGAAGCCGTGCAATCACGCTGATCAACCCTTCCCCTTAGGCAAGCGTGGGACTCGGTGGCTTCAGGGCAGGAAGATCAGGCCTCCCGCCTTCTCTTACAGGAAGAGCTCCGTCCTTCTTTCGCGCCTGATCATTCGAACCTACGCAGACTTAGGCCTCGTTCAGCGCCGCCACACCCGGCAGGACCTTGCCCTCCAAGAGCTCCAACGAAGCGCCCCCTCCCGTAGAGACGTGGGAGAGTTTGTCGGCCAAACCGGCCTTCTCTACCGCCGCCACCGAGTCCCCACCCCCGACGATGGTGGTAGCCCCCTTCGCAGTCAGCTCCGCCAAGGTCTGAGCGATGGCCGACGTCCCCGCCGCGAACTTGTCGAACTCAAACACACCCATGGGCCCGTTCCAAATGATGGTCTTGCAATCCGCCAGCTCGGCCTGGATCATCTTGGTCGACTCCGGGCCGTTGTCCAGGCCCATCCAGCCTTCGGGGATTTCCGTGGAAGCCACCACCTTGCTGTTGGCGTCGGGGGCGAATTTGTCCGCGATCACCACGTCCGTAGGCAGGATGAATTTCACGCCCTTCTGCTTGGCAAGCTCCTCCAGACTACGCGCCAGGTCCAGCTTATCTTCTTCGACCAAGGAGCCTCCGACCTGGGGGGAGGGGGGGCAAAAAGGGAGGGGAGGGGAGTCAATCAATCTGCATGCAAGAGGGAAGAAGACATGCTCGTGCTGCCCAAACCCTGCCTTCCCCTTCCTTTCCCCCATGCCCAAAGCAATCTAGAGGCCAAAGTACGCACGTTGTGCCCACGGGCCTTGAGGAAAGTAAAGACCATGCCGCCGCCGATGACGAGCTTGTCCACCTTGTTGATCAGGGTCTCGATGACTGTGATCTTGGTGGAGACCTTGGGGACGGGGGGAGGGAGGAAAGGGAAAGCGGGGGTCAGTCGGGGCAGATTCCATTATATTCGCAGGCGGAAAAGCACGTGCTACCACCCGTCCGTTCCCATCCGATGACAGGAGGCGCACCCTTTAAACACGGAGTATCCAGTGCCTCGCTGTCCTCCAATTTTCATACCCTACTTACACCAGCCAGCCTTCCCTCCCCCCCTTCCTCTCCCCCCCCCTAGAACAAGCACCTACCTTAGACCCCCCCACGATGGCCGCAAAAGGGCGCTTGGGCTGGGAGACCGCTCCGTCCAGGTAGTCCAGCTCCTTTTGCAGGAGGAAACCCGCCACAGCCGGTTTCAAGAATTTGGCCACGCCTTCCGTGGAGCCATGGGCTCGGTGGGCCGTCCCAAAGGCATCGTTCACGTACAAATCGGCGTTTGCCGCCAATTTCTCGGCAAATTCCGCCACGTTCTTTTCTTCCTCCGGGTAGAACCGCACGTTCTCCAACAGGGCCACGTCTCCCTCCTTGAGGCCGGCCACAGCCGTGGACACAGCCTCTCCAATGCAGTCCTCCACGAAGGCGACTTTCTTGCCCAGCAATTCCGTCAGTCGGTCTGCCACGGGGGAAAGGGAGAACTTGTCCTCCTTGCCCTTGGGTCGGCCCAAGTGGGACGTGAGGAGGACCTTGGCGCCCTTGGAAGCCAGGTACTCAATGGTGGGCACCGAGGCCCGAATGCGGGTGTCATCCGTGATGGTCTTTCCGTCCAGGGGGACGTTCAAGTCGCAACGTACAAAGACGCGCTTTCCCTTGAGGTCGGCGTCCGCGAGGCTGCCCACGCTCTTTTTGGCCATGGTCATCACGCTGCGACGGCTCGTGGAAGGGCAGACCGGCTCGGCTACGGCAGCAGAGCCTGAGGTCATGGCACCCGCAGAGGGAGCCTTGAAGATGGAGGGAGCGACAAAGGCTATGTGCAGGGTGTGTTGTAGGGCGAAAAGATGAGAAGATGTACAGGTTGGTCCTCTTGGCAATGGTTGCGGAAATGGATTGGCTTTTCTGGTTCGTGTGCGATCGTTGTTCCAACTGATCCAAAAAACACACCACACTACGGGCTCTCCACGTCCTGTGAGGGCTTACCTTGTGCAGAAGCCACGCTCAAGAGAGTGACAAGGCCGGTGATCTTCATCGTCTTCGGAACTGTGGTCATAGGCATGGAATGGAAGGTGGTGAATGTCAGGATGAACAACAGGAGAAGGATCTGGATAAGCGTGGGCGCTGCGCCGATCATTTTGTGGTCGAGGGGGGAGGCGGAAAGATCTGAGCCGTTCCTAGTTCAACGAGGTCTATATCTGTTCAGTTACAGATCCGAACGCATGCCCTAGAAGAAACAACAACCCACATGACACAATGCGTCTAAAAACAAGATGCGTGGAGGCTCGCCACGCCACATGCTGGGCGCTGACTGTGGTGACCTCAGGAGTTGCAGTTAAGTTGCCAGGGGGAGGATGAGGGGGGGGGGGCCACGAACGTTAAAAGAAGAAAGATACTTTTTTCTTGTTTTTGGGCTTTTTTTAATTGCATTTTTTTCTTTTCTCCCGAGGCCCGGTTTCCATATTACCGAGGCCGCGACCCCTGTAAAATGTACCTTTCGCTCCCACCCACGCGCGAGACCCTGACCAGATCGCTCTTGCACCGCCATATTTGTGTGTGTCTTTTCAATCAAGACACTCTTTCTTCCTGCATGATCTTTTCATTAGGGGCCACAGCCCTCCGCGAAAGTAGAGCAAAAAGCTTCTTCATCCAAGTCTCAGGAGCATTTTGGACTCGAGAAAAAATGGCTTATTCGATGGCAACGACCAATCATTCCACCATCATCATGACTACTCTAAAACTTTATAATGCTAAACATTTTCAGGGACACAGGAGGCATGCAGCATGCCCACATTACCATGCGTGCTACTCTCTCTACTTGTGCCTCGAGTATCAGCAGTAAGCCTCCACCTTTGCCGCCGATTCCATCACGCACTCAAAAACAATATAACCACGTGGAAAGTAAAATAAATTCTGGGATGACGGTGAATAAATTGAAAACTGTGACATTGCAGCAATACGTGAGTCGTCGTCAGGAGAAGTTTTATCGCGTGAGTCCGCGCCAATTACAGGCATTGTTAGC
Organism: Nannochloropsis salina CCMP1776; assembly: GCA_004565275.1. Lineage (NCBI taxonomy): Eukaryota > Eustigmatophyceae > Eustigmatales > Monodopsidaceae > Microchloropsis > Microchloropsis salina. The sequence goes on along the minus strand of SDOX01000010.1, from coordinate 148,650 downwards.
GGGATATTCTGATAATTTGAAGGCAGAATCGGAAGATATTGGGTATGAAGGACCAGATGACGAAAAAAAGGAGGGTCCTCTGATAGTGACGCACGAAAGTGCAGACGAGGCAGTGTACGACAAGCCATTTTTAATCCTCGACGTTCGCGATGGAGACCAGGATCATTCCAAACGGCGCATCGTCCACGCCCGGCCTTTCCCACTGGCCCATTTACACCAAGAGAAATATTCGCCCGAGCTCAGGTGCTACCGAAACCGGGTCGGGACCCTGATCATTTTCTACGACGACGATGAGAAGATGGGGCAGGCCGCGTCCCTGGCGTCCCAGCTGGTCGAACGGGGATGGGAGAACGTCTTTGTACTGTCCGGAGGGATCGAGGCGTTCGCTCAGGCCTGGCCGGCGTACGTGGAAGGTGGTCTAGGGATGCGATGTGGCGGGAAGGGAAGTAAGGCAGGGGTGGGGGAAGGGAAAGGGAGGAGGGAGGATATGGAGCCCTTGGGAGGAAACCGCCTCTCCGCCCACTCGCTGAGCCGGCTCCGCGCCTCGGAAAAGGCTTTATGGGGGAAGACTCTTGGACAGAGAGGGCCTAGACAGGGGCGCCGCGCAGGGAGCAGTCTTCCCTCTTGTCCCAGCCAGTATGGGAGGGAATCAATAGCGCCTTCGTCGTGTATGGGCCGAGGCGAGGGGACGGGGGAGAGCCGACCGCCACCCAGTCGGCTTACAAGCGATGAGAAGGCTTCGAGAAGGCTGGCGTCATCAAAGATTTCCCACCGTCATGCCCCGCCGGGGGGAGGGAGCATGGGCACGCCGAGCCTAGCTGCTTCCCTCGCGTCCTCCGCCTCCCTGGCTGACTCGGTCATCCAAAACGCCCGTCGCGCACAGGGCAAATTCTAACAGCTTCTCCGTGGTCTTTGTCTCGGGCCGGCAGGCGGGCGCGGAGGGGAAGGAAGACGAACAAGGTGGCGGAGACTGGGGGGGGCTGGCCCGAGCACATGGCGCGACTCGGACCCTGAGGGATCCCATCGCCACGCCACATGATGCAGAGCGCTACTAAGGAAGTCGACGAGGAGTAGGAGACTGGAATGGGCCACGGCGAGGGGGAGAAAGAGGGGGAGGGCGGCTGAGGAGGGGGAGGGCGTCCCTGTCCTAGCGTCCACTCCCGGCATGCAAAAATTGCGCGAAAGGAACATCTCAATGGAACGCACCACCTCCAGGCCACCCTAACATCTTGGTACAGAAATGCTTTCGTTCACGTTGCGTCATGTACACATGCCCTATCTGCCTCTCCTTTCCCTACTCCTCTTCCTCCCCCCACCACACCCCGTCCTCCTCCTTGTCCTCCTCCTCCTCCACGGCGTCCCAAAAGGCTTCTATCTCCGCATTCACTCCCTCCCTCCCTTCCTCCCGCTCCCGCCCTCCTTGCCCACCCTTCCTCCGCCCCTGCCCTTTCTCCTTCCCCCTCCCTTCCCCCGGTCCCAAAGCTTTCCTCTTCCTCCTCGCCGTCCGCTTTCGCACGGCCGTTAAGGAAGCTTCAAGCCTGGACTTTTCGGCGATGGACAGCCGCTTCACCTCCCCCGCCCGCACGTCCCGGAGGACAATGGGCCCATATTCCGTGCGCGTCAGGCTCTTGACGGGGTGGCCAACCTGTCGGAGGGCCTGGCGAAGCTCCTCGCTCTTGGTAGTTCGCACCGTTACCTCCAGCACAGCCTCCTTTTTGTCCGCAAAATAATCCCGAATTTCCACCCCCAACGGCTCCAGGACCCTCTCCCCTCTTCCCTCCCTTCCCAAAGGCCGGGCCCGGCCCCGTCGGTCGTACTCTTTGCCTCCCTTCCGCCTCCCTTCCGCCCCGCCCTCCCCCCCGCCCTCCCCCCCGCCCTCCTCCCCGTCCTCCGCCAGGACCAGGCCCTTGGCCAACAGGTGCAAGGCATGCGCAGACGGCATCCCTTTCTCCACCACCGCCTTGAAGACTTTCACATATCCGGAGGACGGATGCGAGAGCAAATGGATCCCTTCGTGATCGTTCGTGAGGAGGATCAAGCCTGCCGTCTCCCGGTTCAATTTCCCCACCGGCAACAGCCGTTTCGCCCCGACTTCTTCCCCCAAATCCCCCAAACATTTCCGGCCTTTTTCGTCGTGGACCGAGGAGAGGGTGCCCTTGGGCTTGTGCGCCTTCATCCAGACCACCTCGTAGGGTTTCCGGGCGACAAACGACAGTTTTTGGCCCTCCACCACGACCGTATCCATGACCGGATCGACCTGGGAGGCAAGGTCCCTGACCACGACCCCGTTCACTTCCACCTTCCCCGCCGCGATCAAGGCTTCTGCCCCCCGTCGGGAAGCGACGCCTGCGTGGGCCAGTATTTTGTTCAGGCGGGTCGTGGAGCCCTGGGGAGAGTGGGAGACGGGGGTCTTTTTGGCGGCCTTTGGGGGGGGGGAAGTGGAGGGACTTTGAGGGTTTTTCGGATGGGCCACACGGGACGTGGGAGAAGCGAGGTGACGACCGCGCAATCCCGTCAAGGTCGAAAGCGCCTTGCGGAGGCCTTGGCCCCGTGTGTCGGTGGAACCGGGAGAGTCCTTCCCATTCTCGTCAGAGCTGCCTTTCCGGTGATTGCTTGCACTGTCCGAGGTCCGCCCCCCCCTGCGCGGAGGATAATTGCTACCGCGAGGCGCCTTATCTTTTGGAAAATGTTGCCCACTGTCGTTGCTATCCCTGCGTGAAAAATAACGCCATCGTCGTTCTCCTTGAAGGCAAATTAAAGCATCTCCGCCGAGTCCCCCTTGGCTCCTGTAGGATGCCTCAGGACGGTCTAAAAAACATTTTCTCGCTCCCCCGTGAAACGAAACAAACGACGGGCAATACGTGCGCAGAAAGGTACGGGAAATTGTGCGCGAGGATGCATCTTGATCTCCGTTTACAAGACAGCCGGCAAGTGTTTGCGTGGTCAAAAGGCACATTAGGAGGGCGACGAGACTTGGTGGTCTCCGTCTCAGATACATGGCTCCTGTGTTTAGGTACGGGTACGCGCCGAGATACAGGGACGTGTAGGTCGCATGGCGCAAAATCGTGTGTCAGGACAGGTGTGGGCCTCGCACTGGGAAGTTGCACTGGCCGGGTGGGAGTGTTTGGGGGGTTCAAGCGAGAAGTTTTTGTCATTTTTTGTGGTGTCGCTGGAGGACAGTCAGCGAGGTCGTTTCCATTTCAGCAGGATGACTTTACCGAGACGTTTTGTCGCCCTCCTTCCATCTCGAGCTCCTTGCAATCCATATCCTACTTTCCGTGCGTAAGGCCTGGTGCTTGGCTTACTCATCTCGTGCTTCTTGCTTATCTTCTCTTGTATCACTCAGCCCACCGCACCTAGCTGAGAGGCAGCGATACTTGGCACCCGCAATAACAAGAAATACCGGCACCATGGTCACTCCCGGGGGGGCTGCTGCAGCCACGTCTTCTTCTTCCACCTCCACCACAAGTGGTGGCAGTAACCATTCAACAGGGCACGCGCAAGCGGGGAATGCATCCACCGCAGCAGGTAAGCCAAAAAGACAGGGGAATACGAGCGGGGAGGTTCCATGTATGAAGCACGCATTCCTTTAAGACAAGGGTGAAGCAGGGGAACGAAGTGAAAATTAAGGTGCTACGTTGTGTCTGGATGGATTTGTAGGGGTGGAAGAGAGCTGATATGGGGGGGCCTTGGTCAGATTCCTCGGTGCGACATGGACTGGAAGCAAGCAGCCTGATTCTCGGAAGGAAATGAGACGATAAATATATAGAGAGATGTGAATATATATATATGGTGTGCCTGTTCTTGCTTGGAGAGATGTGGATATATAAATATAAACATATATATGTGTTTATTCACATGTAAATGTGATGTGCCTGCTCTTGTCCGTCCCTCCGTGCGCCTATTCTTCAAGCGTTGGTGACCTATATCAGACAAAGTCAGATCAAGAACATAACAAAACAGCCTCCTTCCTTCCTTCCTTCCCTCCCTCCCCTTCTCCTTCCCTCCCTCTCCTCCTCCTTGGCCAGGCGTGAAATCGCAGGCTCGCGACACCTGGTACACATTCAATGAGCACCGGCTGGAGGAGGTCATGGCCGCAAAGCCCTGGAGTCAAGAGTGAGGAGGGAGGGAGGGAGGGAGGGAGGGAGGGAGGGAGGGAAGGAAGGGTTGGGAGTGGGCAACCTCCTTCCAGACCCTGTAATGGAAGTGTTCCTGCGTCTCCCTTGAGCCGTTGACAGAAGCTTCTCCTTGTCCTC
>SDOX01000010.1:125260-144037 GCA_004565275.1 Nannochloropsis salina CCMP1776 | reverse complement strand
CCCCCCCGCCCTCCCTCCCGCCCTCCCGCCCTCCCTCCCGCCCTGAACCCCTTCCTCCTGCTTTGTTGTAGGGTGCGGCAGGCATGTCTTTCTTCTTCAAAAGCGCCAACGACTCGGCCACTGCCGCTTCCACGTCCACTCCTTCCTCTTCCTCCTCTTCGCCCACCCTCCCTCCCTCCCTCCCTCCCTCCTTCCTACCCTCCCTCCCTCTCCGAAGGGCAGCCATAATAGGGTCTCTTTCCACCTCCTCCACCTCCTCCTCCTTCCCCGGTTTCGCGCCATTTTTAGGGCGACGGTCCCTCTCTTCGGCTGCGATCGAGGCGGGTGGGAGGGGAGGCGGGCGGGAAGGAGGGAGGGCGGGAAGGGAAGGGGTGGGAGGAAGTGGGTCGAGGGGGGGGGCGCTTCTGTCCCTAGCGCGGGTAAGGGCGGCGGCGGAATACACGTCGCTTCGAGATGGCAAAGCGTCCTGAGGGGGAAGGAAGGAGGAAAACATGAGAAATAAAGGAGGACGAAGCGGTGCAAGGGAGGATGGGATGATGATATGAGGAGGGAGGGGGGGAGGGGGGGGGAGGAAGGGAGGGAGGGAGGGAGGGAGGGAGGGAGGGAGGGAGGGAGGGAGGGAGGGAGGGGAAAAGGAAATGGGAGGAGAGGAAGGGCGCGATTGACACTCGTACCTCCTGCGCCTGGGCGGCTTCGCTCCAGTAACTTCTTCTTCTATCCCCTCCCTGGAGCCCCCCTTCTACCTCTTGCAACCTGTCCAGAGACAATTTATCTGCCAAGGCCTTCCCCTCCGCTGCCAGCTCGGTACCTTTCTCCCTCACCAGGGCTGCCAGATTTTGGAAAAGAGGGGCTCCGAACATGGCTGGAGGAGGAGGGAGGGGGGAGGGAAGAATGAGCAGGAAGAACAAGCAGATTTTATGACAGGGGCTACGAGTACCATGTCGATAAGGAATGTTAAAAGCAATGCCCTGACAGTACGAGCATGTGCATGCAGTCAACGTGATTTTGACGCTGAATGCGATCCAAGTACGGCTTTTGTCGAGGCCTGAAGCTCCCAAGGGTGTTTATATGAATAACATTGACTTCTCAAGTTGCGCAAAACCGCCGCATGATCCCATCACACATGACACTACGACAAAACGACGGGCCGACAACGGCACGCACATTATCCTAACCCCTCCATACAGCACGATATGTAGTGCAGATGCCGCTGCCTCTTAGTTTGAAGTGTAGGGGAGTGGGGAAAAGCAACTTGGTTTTGGTGTTGGGGGTTATTTTTTTAAGAGCGACTTCCGCAGCGAGGCCGGAGGGGGGGGGGGGAACTGTACGGCTGAAAAGGAAAAGCGTGGCAATTCGAGAGCCTTTGGTTTCTTTTAAAATACGTACTTACGCCGTGTCCTCTCTCATATCACGTCTGTTTCAGGAGGAGCATGGCGCCCGTCGTGCCGATTCTGTCACGCAGAGGTGCCGTCGCCCTACTCTCCTCCACCCTCAAGCTTCACCTCCCCGCCCTCCCACTGAGATCAACCGCACACACACAAACTTTATCACGTCCTACAAATTGTTCGCGCTCCGCCCATCAGCCTAGAACTTGCTCTTCATCTCGTTTCTCTCCCTTCTCGTCCCAGCAACGCTCTGTTTTTACCTACCCTGCCCCTCGAAAGCTCACGGATATCATGAAAGTACCTTTGGTCCGGCGATGCGAACCCCCAGAAATACAGGTAAGGTATCAATAGTCTTTGAGGAAGCTTTCAAACGTGCAAGAATTCCATCACAAATGTTTTGAACTACGTGGTCTTGGTTCTCTAGCATCACTCATCGTCACGACGTAATGGCGGCATTGCAGGGTGGCCGGTTCAGGAGTGCTTTGTCCGTGATTGCCGAGGTGCCGACAGTCGCCCTGTATCCTTTTACAGTCATGTACACCTTATAGATTCTCCCTTCTTCTCTCCCTCCCTCCCTCTCTCCCCTCCTCCCTCCCTCCCTCCCTCCCCTCCGCCCTTCCTCCTCCCTTCCTTCCTCCCCTCCTTCTCCCCTACCTTCCGCCCTGCCCCTCGCTCCCCTTGCCATCCAGGCGATGTGGCAGGAGTATCACAAAGAACGCCGGGATGCCCTCGCCTCCTCCATTCCCTCCCAGCAGTTCAAAATTTTGAAAGACAGAGCGAAAGCCAGGTGCGTCGAGCAAGGAGCACAAGCGGGGGCGCTGCTTTCTGAGTGTGAACCTAATATTCTATTTCTTCACCTCTTCCCTCCCTCCCTACCTACATCCCTTTCTCCCTCCCTCCCTACCTACCTACCTCCCTCCCTTCCTACCTACCTACCCACCTACCTCCCTCTCTTCCTCCCTCCCTGCCTCCCTCCCTCTCTCGCTCCCTCCCTCCTTCCAGCCGAGTCTTCCTGTATCCAGTTTTTCGGGAAGGGGGTTACATGACGCTCATCTCGCAGTTCCAAGACACCTGCTTCCTCTTCACTTTCCTAGGTGAGCGAGGATGAGGGGGAGGGAGGGAAGGAGAGGAGGGAGGGAAGGAAGGTGGGAGAGAGGAACGGAGGGAGGGGGGGAGTGGATGATGATGTGGGAGGGGGAATACGTGAGAAGAAAAGATCCCTTTCGAATACGGAAGGAGATGGCCGGAGACCTCACGATCTTGCTTCCCCCCCCTCCCTCCCTCCCTCCCTCCCTCCCTCCCTCCCTCCCTCCCAGAGGACTACCGGAAGAACCCCCGCGCCGCCACGCCCTGGATGTGCCTGACTCTCTACGACGAATTCCTGGTGGACAAGGGTCTCGGGCTCCTGAGGGGGGACGTCAGTCATCACTTGACCCGAGAGGTGGGGGCGAGGGCGGGAGGGAGGAGGGAGGAGGAGGGAAGGAAGGAGGAGGGAGGAGGGAGGGAGGGAAGGAAGGAGGAGGGAGGGAGGGCGAGTCAGTTTACCCCGTCAGGAAAGTACCTGTCTGCGTAGAAGCTGTTCGGTCCACTCTTTCTATCCTTTCCTTCCCTCCCTCCCTCCTTCCTATTCGTCGGCCTCCTCCCCCACACCCACCTCATCCGGGGAGCCCGACCCTCCCTCCCTCCCGCCCTCCCTCCCGCCCTCCCTCCTGCAGGAGGGTGAGTACCTGATCACGCAGCTGGTGGAGCACTACACGCACTCAGACATGTACAAGACCCTCTGGACGTTCAACCACGAGCCCAAGGCCTTCTCCTTCGAGAGATACGTGCGGGGCGTCCGGAAACCCGAGCCGGTCCCGAAGCCCCCGTCCAACGGCGACGTTTAAACATTTAAACGGCCGTTACGGGGGAGTTCAAACGGACGGCCGTTAGCGGGGATGGAAATGGCCCTGGGCGGACAAGATGAACTGCCAGTATCGTAGGAAAATGTCGCAAATACTCGGTTCATATAACATGTAGATTGGGTGGGAGAATGGATCGAGGGAGGGACGGAGGGATGAAGCGAGGGAGGGAAGGAGGGATTGGCCGGGTGGAAGAGGAGAGAGTGAAAGCGAAGGAAAAAAAGGGGCCAGTCCCGGACTTAAGGAAGCAAAGAAAATCGCGGGAAAAGCCTGGATAAGGCTTCCGTCTTCTTTCTTCTTTTCCAGGCGATGCCGTCGAGCTCCCCCTCGCCCTTTCCCCCGCACCTCCCTCCCCCCGCACCTCCCCTCCGGCCTCCCTCTGCATCCCCCCTACCACCGACTCAGTGCAAGCAACCAGGCGCCACTTCCATGGTCGCCTCCTCCGCTTCCCTCCTTCCCTTCCTGACATTGCCTCGTTCCCCCTATTCCCCCTCTTTCTTTAATGCTTGTTTCGCCGACGCTTTGCCTCCCCCTCACTCTCTTCCATTCCTCCCCCTCCCCCCCTTTCCCACCCCTCATCCAAAGAAAAGAAAACGACGACCTCCCTCCCTCCCTCCCTCCCTCCCTCCCTCCCTCCCTCCTTACGACCAAAAGGCGTCCTCCATGAGGGAGGGGTCAGGACCGGGTCCGTCTCCCTCCCTCCCTCCCTCCCTCCCTCCCTCCCTCCCTCCCTCCCTCCCTCCCTCCGAGCCTGGCGGGAGGTTGGGTCGAAGGATGTGGGAGAGGTCCACCTCCTCGCCCTGCGGAAGGGAAGAAGAGGGATGAGGGAGGGAGGGAGGGAGGGAGGGAAGAAGGGAAGAAGGGAAGGGAGGATGGAGGGGTTGGCCCGTCAATCGGTGCCGGAGTACAAGATCGAGTGGAGGGGAGGGAGGGAAAGAGGGAGGGAGGAGGGAAAGAAGAAGGGAGGGAAGGGCAGAGGGCGGGAGGGAGGGAGAGAAGGGAGGAGGAGGGAGAGGAGGGAGGGAAGGACGGAGGGAAGCAAGGCACCCACATTCTTCCACAGCTTCTCCAACGCGTAGAATTTCCGAGCCACAGGGGTCATGACATTCACCACCACGCTCCCATAGTCCAGCAGGATCCACCCGCTGTCCGCCGTGCCCTCCCCACCGTTCCGGACCTCCAGGCCGTGCTTCTCCAGCATGTCTTCTTCGATGGCGCCTGTGAGTGGGGGGGGAGGGAGGGAGGGAGGGAGGGAGAGAGGAGGGAGGGAGGGAGGGAGGAGTTCGTCCAGGTCGCTTGCCGCACGAGGGAGGGTGGGAGAAAGGTAAGGTAGGGAGAGCAGACGAATACAAACGGAAGGCGGCGTCGTATGGAGCACCACACACTAGGGACATACCAGCAATGGCTTGAATTTGCGGTCGGCTGTTCCCGGAGACGAGGAGGAAGAAGGAGGAGACGGTGGTCAAGCGAGAGACCCTGAGGGCCACGACGTCTTCGCCCTTGCGCATGTCCGCCGCGGACGCGATGGTTTCGATCACGGGCAGCGTCTCGTCCTCTGCCAGGGGCACCGTTTCCTCCTCGATGTCGTAGCCTGAGAGAGGAAGGAGGGTGGGGAGGGTGAGACAGAATGGAAAGGACGGAAAGGGGGAGCAAGGCAGGTAAGCTCCAGACGAAAAGCCCCACGCTTCTCAATCAAATACGAGCATAGGCTTGTGCTTGCTCGATCGTGTTTCGACGCCTGGAGAGGTCTTTGTCATGCACGCATGACGCTTCCCTCCTTCACTCACCCATTTCAAAGCGGTGGCCGACCTTCATGCCATCTAGTGCCTCCTCACGTCGTCGATTCCTGTTGTAGCCTTCCCTCCCTCCTTTCTTCTGTTTGGGACGTTGCGGCGTATTATTACTCTCCGAACTATAGAGGGAAGACTGTAACGTGCAGGACGACGATGTGAGACGGTGTCTTTGAAGGAAAGATAGGATACCTCACGAATTGAAAGGGCGAATCATCCCTTATGGCAAGGTTATTGACGTTATTAACGTACCTGTGGTCTAGGCGAGACAAGCAACCATGCGGACCCTGTTCTATCAATGTAGGTGGCGGGACTTTGGCAGATTGGTGAGGGCAGGAAGAAGGCGGAGGTCTCGGGTGCGGGATAAAGGGCAAGGAGGAAGAGAAGGACGCTGGTGGTGAAGGTCGTAATGGGCGGAGAAATATTCCCGTCTATTCTTCTCTGTGATGCCGGCCGCGTGCGAGAAAATGACAGCATGGCTGTCAAGCCATATGTGGATGTGGTCGCGGTGTTGATGTGAGAAGTAGCTCGAGAAGGATGAGTGATGGCTAGTCACGCCGCCGGGAAGGAGGCAGCGCCCTGGGTGCGGGGTCCTTGGATATGGGCCATCAATTTGATGGTTTCAGGTACATTTTGGGTACTTTGACGCACTGAATAAGCACAAAATTTACGGCGGGTGAGTAAAATTTGTATTTCAGTATGGAATATCTCTTTTCTCGTGGATCTTGTATTTGTGAGTTAGACATACGAACGCGTGGAAGCAAGAGCACGTGGGAGGTAAGGGTCAGAAGCATGATTGTTTTGATTGTAGGCTTATATCTCTTCAACTAAATATTGTCACTACGAAAGAGCTTCAGAGCAATTTTTCTTCGGTTGTTATCGAAAATGTATGTGTGGATTATTTTTTTTAAAAAATATCTTGCCAGTCGTCGAGAAATTTATTCGTCGGTGATCCTGAAAAATGAATTACATTTCCAGCACACAAGTCCATAAGCAAAGCCATTAACAGGTTTATCTTAGTCCGCTTAGGTGAAGATGAGATCTTGTAAATGTTGTGCGGGAAATTCTTACCGGGGATGAAGTGCATAAAGCCTTTCCTCCTGCAACTGTGGACGCCCCAGTTAACCAAACGATCAAACAAGGCAGGAAAGTTCGCACAACTTCACAGCCAAAACATCACGAACACATCTTTCCGACGATATTTCTGGCCATATGATTCCACACCCTCAAGTCTCTTGTTATGATAAAGCTGCATCAAAGGCGAGCTGATAGAACGTCGAGATAGAGTAGCACTCCGAAGCATGCGTGACGCTGTCGCGCTCCCGGTCGTAGGAGACAATGGAAATTTTCGCTTCACTCCATGATATATGGTAGCTATTAAGCTGTGCTGGATTTTAATGATGGGGAAGTACACGGCCATAAATTATCGCTTCACAAGGCCGCGGTCCGCAACCGGAACAGGCGTCCACCTTTTATGCTCCTCCGCAGGAATTCGCACGCATCTCCTCCATGAATGAGACGTCACGAATAAGAGGAAGTAGTGTCTCCGGTGTGGGTGGGGTGTAGGGGTATGGGTGGGGGAGTTGGGGGGGTTTCGGCATCGCTTGAGGGTAGTGTAAGCCCAAGGACACCTAGCCGGGAGGAGCAAGCTCCTTACCACTGGCAAGTCCAGAAATAATCGGAAGACAAAACTTCGCCCAGTAGGCGAAGGTAACCAGTCTTCCTGGTTACAGAACAGATACTACACTTGATCTAAGCCAAAAGGCCAAGAAGAGTGATGGTGAGTGGGGTAAGGAAAGCATTATATACTACGACACACATAACAAGAATATGATTCATCTCTGCTCAAGATTTTCTAGACGGATGTTATCGACGTTTTGAAGGGGCAAATCTACGGATGGAGTCAAAAGCCGTGATATTTTTTAACATTATGACCTGCAGTTATCATTAATGTCGTGAATGCGTGCAATCATGAATTGTCTTGCTCAATGCCTACAAAATACGGCTGCAATACGACGATAGCTACGCTGAAATCTTGGCGATACTTGGACGGTGACGACATGCGAGGGAGAGGCGTCTGCGTTGGATCTCCTGCACGAATGGAATGGACTTTTGAAAGAGGCAAGCTCATGGAAGGAGTCAAACGACGTAATTTTCTAAACACTATGACCTGCAGTCGTAATCTATGTTGTGGATGCATGCAATTATAGATTATCTTGCTTGATGCCTGCAAATAAGGCTGCAATACGACGATAGCTATGCTCAGAAATCTTGGCGAGCGGGTAGTAGGTAGACCCTAAAAGTAACGACGCCGCGTCAATTATCTTGTAAACTCGTCTAGCAAAAGCACAAAAAACTTTTCGGCATGAAATGGTCGATACCCGGCTGAAGGCGTAAATTTTTAAGCTCTAATAAATGTGTGCATCAACGTACGTATTGAGGAAGAATCTCAAGTCGGGTGTTAGACTGGTCAAGAACTAGCCAAGTGAGCGACCAATTTTTGAGTGAGCTCCTTCCTGTACGCCTTGACAAAATAACATGAAGGGAAAAATAATCTTTTTCCCATTTTCAAATCCTTCTCGCCATGACCAAAAGTATTAATTGTACGACTAGGACATGGACGAATTTTGCTGATGACGAGTCCACGGTTTATAGCATCAGTCTTTGTTTCCAGGTTTAGACATATATCCACGGAGGAGTAACAACACCAAAGCAAGCACGCTTTGAATCCAATGTCTCACATCAAATTCCTCATCGTTTCTACTTTGCTATTCTTGCTGCATTTACTCCGCGGGCGATATCTTTTGCCGCGGGCGATATCTTTTGCCTTTCCTGGCGCAAAGATCTCGCCTCTTGCCAGGTCACATACACACCTACCGCTACCAGGCCCGCAGTCTCGGCACGCAACACTGAAGGTCCTAGCGAGACCAGCCTCGGGTGCCCCTTCATCGCAGCTAGCTCCCTGGGCGAAAGGGAAACGCGGATCTCGTGTGTGAGACGGACGCCTCTTATGCGTAGAGTAGATGCTGTGGAAGGAGAATTGACACATGCCCAAAAAAGTCATCAATAGGTCCGACAGCTCACACATGGTTGAGTGCGCTTTTTTTCGAGGGTCCGCGCAGTCAATACGACGAACTAAAAGAAAAGGATCTCGTCTGTCGTCTACATAGTGGAAGCAAATAAGGGGATAGTCTAGAATAGTCTGAGAGAATCGGGATCACAACATCTTGCTTCTAGGCTCGACTTGCCTGTCATGTTTGTAATGCATGTGTACAGATACCGACCCCAAAAACATCCTCCAAAATGCAAGTAATGAGGAAAGTTCTCTGTTCGCAACAGTATACTGTACGTAGACTCATGATCTTTTCCTTTGATGTCGTTATTTCTCTTGAAACTGCCATCAGGGTCGGCCAAAGGATCCAGATGTGTCCTTCCTCAAGCTTCATGTATGCATGCGTCGAAGATACGATTACAATCAATCTTCTGAGCCCTTATAGACAACCACGTACGAATAAAGAACAGGTGACGTTCACGGAAAGGATCGCTTGTTCAGAGGATGTTACTTTCCGAAAGACCTTATATTTCACCTTGCTTCGGGTTTCCAGCCTTAATCCGTGAAACTGTGCATTTTTCATCTCCCTGGTAAATTCAGGCTAAAGCATTTTATTTCATGGTGGCTAGACTACCGGCTCGATTATTTAAGGGTATTTTGGAAAAAGAATTAGCTAACGCGACTATTTTAAACCGATGATTACGAGTCCACTATTCCTGCAAGTTCCATAAACTCTCCGTAAAAAAAACCACTCGAATGAGGACGTATCAAAGAAGCCATGCGTTTTGTTTTTAGTTTTCTTCTCCTATGATTTAGTAGTCCTTCCGTCTGAATACCATCATCAAGACACTCAGAGAGAGAAGTCTTAATTCCTTTTCATTTATTCGACTCCTTCAAAGCGGCCCCTTTGTCGCTATTATTACACGTGTTACAGTATATATCTTTCTTGGAGCACATCATTTATAGAGTATAATAATTGTAATTATTTGCTCGGTAAACTTAAAATTCTCGCAAGTCGCATCGGCGGAGAGAATGAACTTGACAATTTATAAAGAGACTATCGTTGTGATGGCCCATGGATTACAAGGACACTCTAAAGAGGGGTGTTCGCAGTTGGCGATGGAGTAGAAGCAGCTGTCGGCGATGCAGTAGGAGCAGCAGTCGACGATGTCGTGGGAGCAGCTGTCGGCGATGTCGTGGGAGCAGCAGTCGGCGATGCAGTAGGAGCAGCTGTCGGCGATGTCGTGGGGGCAGCTGTCGGCGATGCAGTAGGAGCAGCAGTCGGCGATGCAGTAGGAGCAGCTGTCGGCGATGTCGTGGGGGCAGCTGTCGGCGATGCAGTAGGAGCAGCAGTCGGCGATGCAGTAGGAGCAGCAGTGGGCGATGTCGTAGGGGCAGCAGTCGGCGATGCAGTAGGAGCAGCTGTGGGCGATGTCGTAGGGGCAGCAGTCGGCGATGCAGTAGGAGCAGCAGTCGGGGTTGCCGTGGGAGCAGCTGTCGGCGATGTCGTGGGGGCAGCAGTCGGGGTTGCCGTGGGCGCAGCTGTGGGCAATGCAGTAGGAGCAGCTGTCGGCGATGTCGTGGGGGCAGCTGTCGGCGATGTCGTGGGGGCAGCAGTCGGCGATGCAGTAGGAGCAGCAGTGGGCGATGTCGTGGGGGCAGCTGTCGGCGATGTCGTGGGAGCAGCAGTCGGTGATGCAGTAGGAGCAGCAGTCGGCGATGCAGTAGGAGCAGCAGTCGGCGATGCCGTGGGGACTGCCGTGGGCGACGCGGTGGGGGTAAGTGTAGGCGACGCCGTAGGGGCAGGCGTAGGAGTAGCCGTAGAAACTGCCGTTGGAGCGCTTGTTGCGTCCACGGTCACTTCATACGTACTGAACGCTGGGTCAACAATCAACGTGCATACGTTCCCGCAGCAGAAGCACTGGGATGTGACCGTGTTCCAGTTGAAAAAGAAAGGCACCGACTCTCCCCCGTTCAGAGAGCAGTATGTGAAGCACTCACTTGGCGTTGCTATCGATTGGAGATGCCGGTGCTCACGGTGGATAGAGTGCGCGTATTCGCGTCCGTTGGAGCTCGACAATAAGCGGCGATCGTCGAATGGTGCCAGTCGGCTTGCTTCCAAACATCGCTGTCCATCGCCAAACAACACAAAGGGTTGCGCGGGGTTGACGGTCGGAGCAGGAGTCGGCGCACATGTAGCCACCTTCTTGGCTTTCGAGTACCGCACGTTCAAGACTGCGGGACTTGCCAGCGGCGTCGCACAGTAGGTCGTCAGGTCTGTCGCATTCATCAGATAAGCTAGGCCGGTGACTGTCAGAGTCTCTGGGGCACATGCGTCGACTTTAGCTTTGGCTTTGAAAACACGCTTGTTACCTTTGGCTTTCGCAAAGTCGAAGCCGAGCCAAAACACGGCCGTTGATCCGTCCGGGTTCTCGACAACTTCGGGGTGAATGCGCGACTTTGGACGACTGGAGGTACGCACAAGTGACAAACCCGTCGGTAGCAACAATTTGAAGTTGAGATCGTCGACGACTTCTTTACTTCGAAGAGTGACGGTGACCCTAGCATGACCTTTACCTGCCAAGACTCCGCGTTTGAGGCCCGGACGCGCCTTGCCAGTGAGGGTGAGAGTCGGACATTCCTGCGCGACTGCAGTGGGGGCATAGGCAATGCCAAGTACAACGAGGCATGCAGATACGAAAGAGACGCGCATATTATCTGTGTTGTGAGTCGGACGTCTTATGCCTAGGGTGTGTGCTGTGGAGAGAGAAGTAACCCATAACAGAGTAGTCATCGGTACATCTGATAGGTAAGGCATGTTCGTGCGTCTATGTATTCGAGGATTATCCCAGTAAGACGAAAGAAGGGAAACAGATCTCCTCGGTCGTGTGCA
Organism: Nannochloropsis salina CCMP1776; assembly: GCA_004565275.1. Classification (NCBI taxonomy): domain Eukaryota; class Eustigmatophyceae; order Eustigmatales; family Monodopsidaceae; genus Microchloropsis; species Microchloropsis salina. The sequence goes on along the minus strand of SDOX01000010.1, from coordinate 133,016 downwards.
CAAGTGGAGTGCCTCGAAAAGTCTGAGTTAATCTGTGGTCACAACACCTCGATTTTGATGCTCCATTAACAAGCCATATGTGCATGATGGATGCACGCACGCAGATGTGGACGCACAAAATGTTTTCCAGTACGCATGACGTCGGTAGACAACCTTGCTTGACAAGGTTATTAACGTTGACTCAACGTCTTTTTCTTGCGATGTCGTCACTTCTCTTCAACTGCCATCTGATCGTTACGGTGTCTGCTGCTTCTTTCACTGTGGAAGGTCCAACGATGCCCACGAGTGGTGCGAATTACGACCAGACTCATACTTCAATTCATATTAAAAGCAAATGCAAAGTAGCAAGAGTGACGATACTATGAAACCAGGCGCCGTGCGTGGGCATACTCGATGTGTTGTCCGCTTTGGTCGGAAGGTAAGGGTCACTTGAGTCGTTGTCCCTTTCATAGTCAGCGCATGGAGCCTTGCGGTAGACATACAGCTAGACATACAGTGCTCTTTGATGGCATGATCTCGTCTGCTTGCATGTTTGCTTGCTATAGATTTGTTTGCTACTTGAGCCTTCTCTCTATTGATAGAGTCATCGCATGGAGCCTTGAAGTAGACATACAGCGCTATTCATGACATAATCTTGTCTGATTCCATGTTTTGCTTGTTATAGATTTGTTTGCTACTGGAGGAGCCTTCTTTTTATTTTTTTAAAGCCATTCAAGACTACTTGGGAGTGTCGAACTACGGTGGAAAATTTCCCACGCATAAGGGAAAATCAAAGGCTTAGTGGCAGAATGGTTGAACGTAAGATTAAGCATCATAAGAATTTATAGGGAGAATGAGGAAATAAATAAGGTATGCGAGATAACGGCTACTTCTATCTGCTGTAAGCAGTGCTGAAGAAAAGTCCAATGCCAGAGGAAAACGTGATGCCGCAGACATGCCTACATGTTTTTGGAAAAGATCAGCTTCCCGGTAAAATGAGGGTATACTTCCTACACCCACCAGCATGGTGTTCCAAATTCGAGTGTAAGGACATCTTCGACGGTACTTCGATGTCAATCGCAGTTGCGAGTGCGGTGCCATAAAAGCCATTTCCCCACAATTAGTTCGTGTACCTTCATTTGTGTATGGGATGAGTTGCACAAGCACAGGTAAAGGCACATTGTCAAATAGCAGCGAAAACTATGACAGCTTCATTCCTTCGTGAGCCAAAGCAAGCACGCTTTGAATCCAATGTCTCACATCAAATTCCTCATCGTTTCTACTTTGCTATTCTTGCTGCATTTACTCCGCGGGCGATATCTTTTGCCTTTCCTGGCGCAAAGATCTCGCCTCTTGCCAGGTCACATACACACCTACCGCTACCAGGCCCGCAGTCTCGGCACGCAACACTGAAGGTCCTAGCGAGACCAGCCTCGGGTGCCCCTTCATCGCAGCTAGCTCCCTGGGCGAAAATCCGCCTTCAGGACCTATCACAATGGAGGGTGTACCTCTGTGCTCTTCCTTTTTTCCGTTCTTGCGGTCTTCATTTATCTCCTTCGAGTCCCTTTCCAACACTTCCATGATCGGTCGGGCTCCTCCCCTCTCCCTACAAATGTACAACCTACCCCCACCGTCCCTTTCTTCTTCCAAGAGGGCGTCAAACGTCATCGCTGGGAGGACCTCAGGGACACCTATCCGCTCACATTGCTCGGCGGCCTCGACCAACCCCCTCTCCATCTTCGTCATCATTTCCTCCGCGTGCCTCGGCGCCACGTCAGTGTATTCGGTCAGCACAGGTTGCAGGTGTGTGACCCCCATTTCGGTCGCTTTCTCGAATAATATCTTGAGCCGTGCGCGTTTCAAAGGTGCGAAACATAAGCGCAGTTTGCTCTCCCCCTCGTCGTTCCTTTGCTCCCCCCCTCCCTCTCGGATCTGAGCCTTTGCTATAAGAGAAACATCACTTCCCCGCCTCGTCCTCTTTTTATCTGACCTGCCTATCTCTCTTTTCGGTTCCATGTCTGGTGCTTCGTCGGCGATCACCGCAATCCATTCGCCGTCTCTCCTGTTGAACACACGCACATACGCTCCTGGGCGGAGGCGCATTACCTTGAGAAGGTAATGGCGCTGGTCTGCAGAAATCGGAACAGGGACATGCCTACCCAGAAGAGCTTCTGGGACGTAAAGACGCGGAGAGCGCTGTAGAGGTGGGAAGAGAAAAAAGGATGGCTTGAGGTCTGAATCGAGGTGGCAGGGTGGACACAGGGTGGCTTGGACAGGAAGCATGTCACATGTCCGCAGCTCCATGATTTTCTGTCCTACGCTACCTGAACTTCGGACGATACAAGCTCAAAATCACTGTTTTTATCTTGACTGCTGTAATATTTGCCTATTGGAGGCGATACACGAAATCGACACCGCCAAAACAAGCATGTTTGCGATGGTGTTAGTACATGTCGACGGGTAGGAGGAAAAGAGAATGTTGCAAAGCCACATGAAGGAGTGAATGACGATCTTGAATGTTGTGTATTAGCCAAATTACGTCCATAAACGAGCATGGGAAGTAGGAGGAGGAGAAAAGGAGAAGTCAGGCAGCAGACCGGGGGATGAGGGGAGGAGGTTCCAGGTGGTGAAACGCGGGAGAAACTGAGAAGGCTCCGTCTTGAGCACCGCAAAAATGGCCGCAGAGGTGGCAGCATGAAAAGTTTATCTGTATCGTTCGGAGATTCGGTGGGAAAGGAAAATGTATCCTGTGAAGATGCAACGTTGGTGCGACAAAGGGGCTTTGCCATCTCACAAGGATAACCTCCTCCCTTGACACCTCTCAGCTTCACGCGTAAAGTAAACACTGACAGAATGAAACAAATGCAACAGCATCAGACTTGGGAATAGGTAGTCATTGCGATAATCTTGGATTTAGGATTCTGTCAATACGTTCTATCCAGTGATGGATGCCAGTGTCCCGGTCACCTACCTTGGCTATGCACTTTTAGTCGCCCCACATCCGGGTCGCCTAGTGCTGACATCCTTTTTCTTTCGTTCGTCAGAGGAGGTATAGGTTGGATGGTCATCTCAAAATAGAGCAAAAATGTTACACGTTTAAGAGGATGATCAGAGATTTTTGTCCTTCAGGCAAGTTGGAAAGATCACATGACTCTTGTCATACTTCTTTTCAAGTCCAGACAGTCTCTACGCTGGCCTCCCGTCCCCCCCCCCACCTGGTGGTTCAGCTGCTCGAATGAGCGCGCAACCTTCAGCTGGCGGAGTGGTCCTACCATTATTATCCGTCTGGCGAGGCGTCCCCGCTCCTTTATCCTCTGCGAAGCGATTTGAAAAGGTTCTCGTTGATGTTCGGGGTGGCCGCCAGATACTTCTTCGGCTGCCATTTCCTGGGGAGCTGCATCGTCTCTACCACCCACTGACGCTGGGATCGCTGATGCTGGCGCGAGCGGTAGATTGTTGCTCAGATTCCTCTTCCTCTTGTTAGGCTTGGGCGGGCCTCTGCTCCCCTCCGAGACACAAGTGGCGCTCTTCCGCCGGCTCCCGCCCCTCGCCGCGGGTTGAGGCGCCCCCGTCGTCACCCCCCCGCCCCCCCCAGGGGAAGCCTTCTTCCCGGCCAGCCCTTGGAGCTTCTCTAGCACACGGGGCTCCACGTGGCGTCGGAATTCCTGGTCGATGCAGCTGTGGTTATGTAGTCTTGAAATAACTACCTTCAGAGACTTTGCTTCTGTCTCCGCCAGTCTGGTGATCGCGGGATCCTTGTTGGGGGCGGCGGCGGTGGTCCGTACCACAGAAATCTTCATGGCGGAGGGGCACGACGTCGGCCAGTAGTGTTTGCTCTTCTTCTTTCCCGCCTGCCGTAGATGGCGTGACCCTGCGGTGCATTGGCCCGAAAGCTTAACTTTTGGCCCACGCCGGAGAGCTCGCATGCGGCCCTGGGTGTGGTTGATGGAGGTGGCTACCATGATGTCGTCCAACGCCCTCTGCAACGCCACACTCAGGGAGGCATCTGCTGCCGCCACGCCCTTGCGAGGGAAGACGTGATCCTCTTCGAGCGCCCAGTGAAGGCCTGGGTATAGAAGACGAAACTCCATGTAAAATATCCATTCCACGCGGGGGAGAGTCGAACTGGGTGGGGTGGGAGGGACGGACGTGAGAGAAAGAACGAGCGGCCGGTCCGTCTCCATAGCCACCAACACGTGCTTCCCTATCCTTAGTGGGACTCTTCACGCACCATGATTCTATCGGCCGCAGCGGCACGCGCGTCTTGTCGTGCTTGATTGTAACGACGACGTCCTCCCGGCCCTTCCCCCCCGGCAGGACCAGCGCCTTGTCCGCCATCAGCTTCTCCACCGCCTCCCCTACCAGGCCTTGAAGAGCGCTGTCCGCCATCGGCCGCCAGGGTTCCGCTATCTCCGAGAGCGGGACCATGGTTTGAAGTATTGCGTTGCGCCTGTCGCCGAGGTCCCCTCTGTTTACGAGGTACAGGCGCCTCCCATCGCGGGGGAAGGGCGTGACCTCGTTGGGATTCTTGACTTCGAGGGGCGACACCCACGGCACCTCTACCACCCTCCATAGCGCTTCCTGTAGATGGAAGATTGCCTTGAAGGGGGCTGTCTCGGGCACCTGATGAAGGGAAGTTAGGAAGAAAGGGTCGAATCGTCAGGCAGCGAACAGGCAAAGGGGAGAACACGCATGCAATTTCGGTCCTGTGTCAACTCACCAGCGGATGCAGGTACTGCACGACGTAAAGAAGCGTTGCAATGTCGCCCTTCTCTACGACGGTGAGGTACTCCCCGACGCCCGGTGCCTGGACTACCTCTGCCGCCCGCCGAATAAGGCCCTGGTCCCGCTGGGAGGGATCAACAGGCTCCGCCCACTCGCTCCTGTCTATGACTGCATGGTACGATATAACAAGTGTGAGTCATTTCTGAACACGAAGCGTGTGGGCTGCCGGGGACGCTCCCCCATACTTTTCCAATTACGCCATCGCTCCCTCCCTTCCTCTCTCCTCTCACCGTTACGGAGCCACATGTCTGCGCGCGTCCCGAACACATCAGCACGAACAGTGATTTTGTATCCTACTGCCTCGCCGGGGGCAGGCTCGTATTGACAAATATGCGTCGGCGGCATGGGCATCTCCACCGTTTCCTCCGTTCCCGCCTTGGTCTTGATGCGCAGCGTCGCATTTGTGGCAGTGCTGCTGCTGCTGAATGCAGTCACGATGTCAGTATTACAACATGGCATTGCACCTGTAGCGTAGAGGAGAGAGAATTACAAATCAATGCCAGCATCGGCCATGGTGGTGGCCATCCATAAATTTCAAACGAATACAGCCGTCGCTCAAAATCGCTTCAAGATGCCGTGCGCGGGAAAGACTTCGTGCCTTCATGCGCCTTAAAGATACAAGAACAGTAAGAGAGTGAGAAATGCTAGTATCAAGCAAAACACAATATAAAACAAACTTCGACTGCGAGGCAAGACATGATGTGCACATTCAATAAGATGGCAATTTCGGCTGTCCAAACGTTGAAGACGGAGGATGTCAACACTAGGCGACCCGGATGTGGGGCGACTTAAATGCATAGCCAAAGTAGGTGACTCATTGTCCCCTCTTTGTAAATGTAGAACGAGACACACTTGCGTCGTGCCTGCAAACTATTTTTCTTTGGAAATGTGCCGACTGTGCTCCTCAACGGTCATTCGTATAAATGCCATAAGAGCCTTTGCTGCTCCTTTAGCCACATCAATTGCCTCAAAGAGCTGGGAAGGCATCATTATGCCCATGCTTTGACAGGACAACACGTTTTGATCTACACTACTTATGCCCATTGTAATGGTAGCTATGCTTTGGCGCTCTTCCTCGTTAATGGGATCGAGCAATAGATATGTGCTGCTGCTGGTAGGGGCCGTTGTAGAGGAAGAGGGCGGCAGAGAGGGACGTGTTTTCATCGTGGCGGAGGGCGGGGAGATCAGGGCCATGGACACGGTCAATGGCACGTATTTCATGTCAATGCCGGCGTTAATGACGGCGAGGCTCGCTGCATTCATCAAACACGCCATGAGGCCCCCGTTGTCCTCGCACACTTGGCAAATAACGTGAATAACAGTCCGGGGAAAGCGTTCGAGGCAAATCGCCGCCTCCAAGAGGGCTTTCACAGCCCCCTCCTCCTCCTTTTCACTCGATGTAGCTAAACCATAGTGTGGGTGGACGGTCACCTCCACGGCAGCTCCTTCCACACGTTCTTTTCGAGAAAATCGCGGTGCCGCCGGTCCATATACGGCAGCCAAGACACTCGTTTGTCCCTGGGCAAAGCAGGCAGAACCGTCTGCTCGGTTTAGAGGACCTAATTCACACGTAGGAGGGCGAAGTTGATTGGCCAAGCGTCGGTCAGGCCGTGGAGGCAAAGACAGGGACAGGGAGGAGGGTGGAAGCGGGGTAATCGGTGGTGACTCCACTTCCATACTCATAGCTGTAAAGGTAAAGGGGAAGGGAGGGGTGACGTGGACAGTACGGTCAGTGCACTCTTCCTTTGTCCTTTTGGGTCCTCCGTGACAGTGGCAATGTACAGTGGCAACTCATGGTTGTTCGGGTTAAATTTTTGTTGTGTCCTTGAGACAAGAACTTGCTTTATTTTTGTCAAAGAGGAAATCATTCGATCGTAGTGGGCGAGCACCACTTGACTTCGCCTGCTCCCCTGCAGTGCTCTGGTGCACAGGGTTTGTGGCGTCTGAATGCGCTTTGGACCTATAAAAATGGCATGAATTTAAACCGAGTAAATATTTCTTTTCCCGAAGATGCCCCTCAAGAGTCTGACGTTGGGTGCTCTGGATTATTTCATGTTTGCAAGGTAAAGGCGCAGGCACAGGACAACCTCCTCCCTCGGTCTGCTATCTCTCGAAAAGGAAAACTTGAAATTTGTAAAGTCTGGAGGTATCGCGGTAAAAGCACTCACACTGCGAAAATGGGGACAACTTAATGCATCATGCTCAATCTGACTAATGTTGATCAGGACTCGGACACTTCGCATGAATTTATCCCGTCACAGAGGGTTGCACGGGTCCTCCGACATCCCACTTGTGCTCGATTTTAAACCTTTTCGCCCATCGTACCCACGTTTTACAATAGAATTCCGCGTATAATCTTCCAAGAGAGGCACAACTTGCAGCAGCTTTGACAGAGGTGACTTGTCCCAACCTCAAATATGTATTACCAAGAGGCACGCAAGCACGAGCAGTCCCTCCGGAAAACAATGCAGTCACATCGGGTAAAAAATGAGGGTATGGGAATTCTTCATCACTTGCGAGGGAGATGGCCAAAGTCAAAAATATTTTTCCAACAAAGCAAGACGTTTCAGGAGCTTTCGTATCACGATGGCTCGCTCTTTCCCTCTTTTTCTCTATACCTCAACACCTCCTCTTCCCTCTTTATTCCTCCCTCCTTCTTCTCCGCCTCCCCCCTCAGAATAATTTCCGTCAAGCCCAGGAGAGGCGTCGTCGTATACACGCCGTGCAAGACCCATACAATTCGCTGATGGTTGAAGGCCGTGCTTGTAAAATCCTGCGACAAGGCTCCCAACTTCAGCAGCTGGAGGATGCCCTGATGCCCTGTTTAGGTAGAAAGGTAGGGAAAATGCAAGCAGAAATAGGTGCAGAATAACCGTGTGAGACGCGGCAGATTTGTCTGTGCGGGTTTACGTTACGGCGGAGGGGAATGCGTGGCCTGGGGGGCGCGTGTGGGGGGAAAGAAGGCAAGGGGGGAGGGAGGGAGGGAGGGAGG
>SDOX01000010.1:111337-125160 GCA_004565275.1 Nannochloropsis salina CCMP1776 | reverse complement strand
GAAGAAGACGAGGAGGATGCGGAGGAGGGTGCGGAGGAGGGAGGGGGGGAGGGAGGGGGGGAGGGGGGGAGGGACTTGCAGGTGCTTTCGAACTTCTTTCCCCACCTGTACGCGGCCCTGAAGAAGGAGAGGGAGGAAGAAGCGAAGCGGAAAAAAGGCGAGGGAGGAGAAGAAGGAGGGGAGGAGGAGGAGGAGGGAGGAGAAGGAGAGGGAGCGGCGGGCGTGGCGGGAAGGGAGGAGGAGGAGGGAAGAGGAGAGGGAGGAGGAGGAGGGAAGGAGGCGGAGGAGGGAAGGGCGGGGAGAAAGGAGGGAGGAGGAGGAGGAGAGGGAGGGGAAGAAGAGGAGGGAGGAAGGCGAAGGGAGGGGCGAGGGACGGGGGGAGGAGGAGGAGCCAGGACAAGAGAAAGGAAGGGAAGGACTCGGCTACGGGCCCCCGTCCCTCCCCCCCGCCCTCCTCCAGCAGCTGCCCCATCACATGCGAAGCACTCGAGCAAGACGTTGATGACGCCTGGTAAGCCCCATTTTAGGAAGGAGGGGAGAGAGGGAGAGGAGGGGAGGGAAGGAGGGGTGGAGGGCTGCAAGAAGGAGGGGAGAGAGGGAGAGGCAGGGAGGGAAGGAGGGTCGAAGGGTTGGTCACTCCTCACGAGCCTCTTACGCTACTGACAGCGGAACGCCTGCGGGAAAAAATGCGGCGCCAGCTGGACCGGACCATTCAGCGAGATCAGAGGGAGGAGGAAAAAAAGGCTGCCAAGAGACTGCAGGTGAGGTGGAGGGAGGGAGGGAGGGAGGGAGGGAGGAAGGGAGGGGAGCGACCACGATACCGAGGCTGGAATCCTGCGTCTGGTTGAACGTCGACGTATCGGAAAAGGACCGTGAATGATTTATCCTACTATTAGGGTTACCCTAACCCTGACATAATACTAACAATAATCATATCGTGGTGGTGCCTCTTATGCCCTCGTTTACGAACCACCAGGAGGAGAAGATTGAGAAGGCGATTTATGAGCAACAGCTGACTGCCCCTCCCCCGCCTCCAGAGCCCTATCGAAGGCGGGGGAAGAGGGACGGGGTAGGGTACCGGGAGGGAGGGAGGGAGGGAGGGAGGGAGGGAGGGAGGGAGGGAGGGAGGGAGAGAGGGAGGGAGGGAGGGAGGACAAGGGGTGGGTAGACAGAGGAAAAGGAAGGCGCATGGCAGTGTCCCGGGTCCACGCCCCGGGAGGAGAGGGTCAGGATATTTTTTATTAACAACATAAGATGCCCCGCACAAGAGGACAACGAGGAGGACGGTTCTTGGCGCCCATGGAGGGGGGAGGGCACGGGAAAAAGAGAGCCTCCCTCCAGTTTCGAAAAGGAGAGCCTCCCTCCAGATTTCGATGAAACGGTCGCTACCTTGCTTGCTTTATCGCGCCAGGGTCTCCATCTTTATACCTTGCCGCGTATTCACCTTCTCTTCTTCACTCTCTTTTCCCCTTTCTTGTTTTGCTGAAAAACTGCCCCTTCCCCTACTGCCTTCCCTCCCTCCCTCCCTCTCTCCCTCCCTCTCTCCCACCCTTATTTCACCCTCTCTCTACTTCCGCTACAAGGCATCCCTCAAGCCACCTGCATCAATTCGGAAGAAAACCCGAGGACGGGAGGGAGGGCGGGAGGGAGGCCGGGAGGGAGAAAGAGGTGGAAGAGGCTGGTCCGGGTTGAGTAGGGGGGGAGGGTGCGTGGCCTTCACGGATAAGGGGAGAACAGGAGGTTGCCATCGATTTTCAGGTGAATTCAACGCTTAAGTCGTATACTCTGACTGACTGCACGATCCTCGACTCTGCTTTCCCAGTCCCCCTTGCTGCCACTCCCGCCCCTTCCCTCCTTCCTCCCTCCCTTCCTCCCCCCCTTCCTCCCTTCGCCTCACCTGGGAGCAAGCGCTGTATATCGCTACCTCCCCGAGCACGTAGTCTTCCTCTGCCCCTCCTTTCCCTCCCTCCCTCCCTCCATGTAGGCGCAACATGAGCCGTAGGGAGGGATAGATGGACCAATAGACGCCTGGAAGAAGATGTGGAAGGCGAGGTCGGGGGAGAAAAATGGAGAGGGACAGGGGGATTTAGGGAGGTATATAAGGTGGTAGGTACTTCATCGGCCATTGCGATTCCTTTCCACGTCGTCATTCCGTCTCTTGGAGGCTTCTTTCTTCCTTCTCTTCCCTCTTTCCTTCTCATCCTCCCCTTCCCGCCTATCTTCTCTCTCTTCCCTCTTTCCTTTTCCTCCTCGTCCTCCCCTTCCCCCCCGCTTTCCCTCCCGCCCTCCTCCCAGGCATACCCAAGGCAGGTCTACAGCCCCAGAGGGAGGGGACGGGGGCGGAGGAGGCGGAAGAGGAAGGGATGGAGGGGGTAGAGGATCGGTCTAGAACCACTCCATTGGTTACCTGCGGGTTTTTGAGAAAGCAAGGCTGGTCTTAGAGGGTTGAGGGACGGGTGGAAGCGAAGGAGGGGGCAGGGAATGGAAAGACGGAGGGAGGGAGGGAGGGCGGAAGGGCGGGAGGGAGGGAGGGCGGAAGGGCGGGAGGGAGGGAGGACGTACGACGACGGCCAGACCATAGCGTAAGGCAAGGTAGTTGAGTGTTTTCCCCACTGCTCCTAAGAGATAGTGTCCTGGAAATAGAAAGAAAAGTGGAGAGAGCAAGAGGGAGGGAGAGGAGAAGGGAAAGAGGAAGGGAGGGAGGGAGAGGGGAAAGGAGGGTGAATGGAAAAGCAGCCAATGCGTCATTTAATTGAAGTTGAAGATAAGGGGGACGATAGCTAGCAAGGAGGTTCAAACACCCTCCAGGATAAAGTAAACAGTCGGACAGACAAGTAACGGATAAAAGAGAAGAGTAACGGTTACCGTTGGGCATGGTCTGTCCGAGCACAGGGGCCAAAAGTGCGCGAAGGGAGTCAATGAGAAGCAGTCGGAGGCCACGATGAACGGGCGCCTGTTTCCAACCCCAAGTTAAAATGAGTTCAAGCCCCTGAATAAGGTGAGTTCAAGCCCCTGTCTTCCTCGAAATATCTTCTTCATGTCCCTCCTCCCTCCCTCCCTCCCTCCCTCCCTCCCTCCCACCCTTGTGCTCATCCGTTGATCCAGGGCGTCCAACGCCTGCAGAAGCTCCTTCTCGTCCCCAACCCGTAGGACAGAGACGCGGGCCATGCAAGCGTCCAGGAGGGAAGGGGGAGGAGGGGGGGGAGGGGCCTCGTGCTGGTTGCGGTGGCTCCTGCTGCTGAAGACGGTACTGTGTTCCGTGGAGGGAGAGAAGGAGATAAGAGAGGTATATTGCGAAGATTTAGGGAGACATACAACACAGAAGGAAAATGTATTGCAAAGATTGAGGGAGACTTAGAACGGATGGGAGCACACAATAAGAATTCAATGGCTCCCACACTTCCCTCCCTCCCTTCTCCCCCTCCCTCCCTCCCTCCCTCCCTACCTTCTCCCCCCATAATCTGCCGCAGTCGCCGCGGACAAAAGCTCCCATTCGTGTCGATATAAAGAGCTTCTACCTCGTGAGTCAGGGCAGCTTCTGCGGCCAGTGATAGACACAGCTGGTGCCAACAGAGGCCAGGCAAGAGGGAGGAGGAGAGAAGGAAAAGGAAGGGAGGAAGGGGTTTGTGAGCTGGCTCTGTGCTCACCCCCGTCCTTCCTACTCGCCCTCTCCTCTCCTTCCTCTTCCCTACGCGCATGTCTCTCTCTTTCTTTTTCCCCCAAATCTGTCCCGCTCCATTTGTATCCTTGGTCCCCTCCTCCGTGGCTCCCCTCCCTTCTGTCCGCCCCTCCACGCCCGTGGAAGGCCGGTGACTCGGTTTTCCCCTTCTGTGCCCAATCCCCCCCCCTCCCTCCCGCCCTCCCTCCCGTCCTCCCCCCAACTGCCCCTCCACTTTGCCTGTGTTTTTCCTGAGGGCGAGGGCCCCATGATCTCGGTGACGCGTGAAAAGGGAAGGCCATGGAGGCTGTCACTCAAGAGGTGATCAAGGCTGTTTGATCCGAAACATATACCAAAAAGAGGAGAGGAAGATTGCAGCCGTGCAAGAATCGTTCCCTCTTATTTTCTACCCCTCTTTCATGACACGTGCTCGCCCAGCCGTCTTCCCCTCCCTCCCCCCCGTCCTCACTCACCCCTTGACAGCCGTCCCCAGGGCCACTCTTTCCCCTAGTCCCATGCTCTCGTGTTCCAAATGGCTCCAGGCGCTCTCCACGCCTGGTAAGACCAGCCTCCTACGCTTTCTTTTCCCACCTTCCGGGCCACTATCGCCTGCTCCTCTTCCCTGTTCGCTCTCTCCTCCCTCGCCATCAGGGAATGGGTAGACTGAAGAGTGCAGGTAGGGCTCAGGACAAGTCTTCTGGGCGACTGCGACTTGAAGATATTGTAATGCCTGTCGAAAATTGGTAAGGGAAAGAGATTTATGCACTGAGTAATGGAAACTATGCTCTTGAACAATGGAGTGCGCATCCCTTCGGATAACCCTGACCCCTGTTGTCGCATCAAGACTCTTCCTTTTCCTACCGTCGCCTTCATCATTTTCCCCCAAAAAAGATGATGTTCCCCAATAAGTTCCCTTCTCTATCTCCCACTTGCGTTTCCTTCCCCCTCTGGGTACCTGCTTGTCTAACTCTCCTACTTTGCCACTCCCGCATCCTACAGGCGCCTTCATGAAGAGCTCTTCCGCAGTTTCCACATCTGGACCCAAAGCCGCACAAGTTTGAGGAGTCACCCCTAATGCTGCAAGGCGCGGCATTCCTCTTCGTCTTTTGCCGAGAAGTGTGGAGAAATGTGTATCGGAGGGTAAGACTCAAGGGCGGCAAAAGAGCTCTCGCCATCGTGGAACAAAAAGGAGCGCACGCTTTAAAAGGAGCTTCAGCGAGGGAAGTCTGTCACTAATTTTCCCGGGCATTTTCGACTTCTTAGCTGTATAGGTAGCTTGGACAATTACGGGACTCTTGTGGGAAGCTTGAAAGAATCAGTTGCTACAAGCCACGAAATTCTGGGTCTGAAGACAGTGCTTTACCAATCTTTTCGTAACCTCCTTTCTCCTAGCCTGTGCGCGTGGACAAATTTTGTGAAGCTCGATTATGTGTAAGCGTTTCCGAAACACTTTGCAAAGCTTGATTTCAAATTCTTTCTCGTTAATTTCTATAGTCTGTCGATTTTTCGTAGCTTCCCTACCCGAAAACAATCAATTTCGTTCTGTATGGAAATTTTCTTTATACTGATTTGGCATTCATTTTTACCATGGAAGACGACCCATCGCGAGCACACTTCCCGTGCGATCCTCCACCTCTACGAGCGCCGGGCGTGCAGAAGGAAGGGGTGGTAAATAGTGAATGTTCGATCCTCTGCGTCGCCGCGCCCCACAAACATTGGCAAGCCTCTCTATGCCCCTTGCATCAACGTCGCTTGCACTATCTTCTTCTTCTTGCAGATCTCGAACTCTTGACTCTCCGCCACTTTCTAAGTCTTGCACTACGGAAATATATGGCTCAGGGCCCTGCGTAAGATAATCTGGTGGACGCGACCTGACATGCACGTGCACTCCATACTTGTCGAGCGTGCTGGGATCCCGTGGGACGAGAAGCCATCCCCCCAACGTCACGTACATGGCAGTTAAGACATCAGCCGTATAATGATATCGAAAAATAACAAGAGAAATCCCGACCAGTGTCAAATTCGCGATCGCCAATACGGGCAAGAAATGTTGGTAAGGGAAGAAGTGACATATCATACTCGTGATCAGTACGGCATGCAGGGTATGCCCTGAAAACATCTGGTCTCCGCATCCTACACGGGGAGAACGAAAAGCGTTAAAAATCTCCTGCGTGGTAGTTGGAGGAGACCAGGCAGACTGACAGTGACGGTTGGGTGGGGGGAGGAGCGTGACGAGGAACGTCAGGCACCTTAATGGGATGACGATTATGCCTGCAATAGCCATCCGCCTCATGATTAGGGCAAGCGGTGTCGGCAGGATAATGATGGGTCTATTTTCAGTATTTTGCACTGTTAGTGCTATTTTAGGTCCACCGAATCGAACATTGAGAAATATGCGAGCAAGCCACAGGAGCAACATAAGGGCGGCCAGAGAGCTGACAAAAAAAGTGGTAAGCCACTCCAAAGAGGTAGGCAGTAGATCTCCAGCATGGAAGGCCGTGAAACCCAGATCTTCGATTGGTGGATAGGGAAAGTCAACTGGTGGATGATGACGCCAAGTGGAGTCGCTGTGCGGGTAGTGGTATGCTTTCCCTTGTGCGTAATAAACGAGATTGCGGGCAACAAGGTGCAAATACTATATGAAAGCGAAACCTACGAGCCACACCCAGACTCGACGTAAAAGTAACCACTCCAAGCGAAGACTCCATTTTATGTGACGACTGGACTTGCAAATGCTGTCAGATGTTAAAAATTGGACTCTATTAGGTTGAGGTGAAGCCTGACGCGGAAATGCGGCATACTCGTATTGTGCCGATTCGGGCACCATGAAGGGTCTTGGCTGAAACGAAAAATCGTGGGCTTCATTTTTGATTTCCTGCGTGTCCTCAGTAAATGTGGGCAGCGATGGCAGCCAAATCAATTGTGGTAGCTGCTTATTTGCCATCTGTGCGTATGACGGACAACGAGAGTAAAAATTATTATGATCACCTACAAGATGAAGAATATCATCGACCAAGTACATGTGGAGCTATATGATCAATTACTGTCACATGCTTGTCACGAAGATCGTGCACACGACGTCTTCTACTTAATAGGCGTGGATCCAACAAACCTCCCTCCCTGAAATAGAATTTTAACAGAAAACCGTTACGCCTCCCCCGGAAATTTTGAATTTCGGGTCAGGCGGCAAGGCCCATCATATCCCAGGCCAAAATCCCTGGGAAATATACGCTTGAATCAACGGTGGCGGTGGGTTCATTAGATCTCAATTTGATGAATATTGAGAGAAGTTTCATATAGGCTTGGACTTCAAAACAAGGCAGAATGTGTTGGTCCAAGAACCACTTTCGTATGTTCTGAATCCGGCGCCTTTTTTTCTTGCGTCACCTCACAACAGAGAAGAGTACCTGGAGGAGTGATGGCAGTAAATCCCCTGCATGAGGCTCCACCTTCAGTCCGCATTATAAGATCAACGGTTATTCCTGCACAAGGCACTGGTAACAGCAGCACCATAAATAGTACGAGCTCGCATGCCGTCTACGCCATCACCACAACCCCGCACAACAACCAAAACATCATCAACAAAAACGAACCCGGAGATTTGGTCCTCCACACCCTTTGTTTGGAATTAAATGCATGGAGATGGCATGTGTCCATTCATTGGGCCCAATTGAACGATTTGGCAACAGCCCTCAGGCGCTGGCGTTGGAAGGTCTTCTTTTTTCGGTCGCTTATCCCGCCGTTGAACCCACAGCGCTCCAAGACACGACCACCAAGTCACAAACATGCGCAAAGGGTGAAACCCCGCCCGAGGACACATTCAAAAGATGATGACTACGTGGACGGGTGGTCTTATGCTTGCGACCTTTCCTATGAAGAGGCGGTAGGGGAGACCCAAGAAGGGACGGGCGTCGGCTGGCGACCTGCCCGCAATTCACGGGGCCGTGGGCGTGAACGCGCGTCCTGGGACAGGCACGTTCAACGAAACGCCGTCTCAGCTCCTCCTCTGTCGGCAGAAGAAACACCGTCGGAGGAAGACGTGGGAGACGACTTGCCTCCCCGGCATGGGCCCCAGGGTGACGAGTTGGACCCTCAGGAGCTCGACCGAGGAAACGTACGATGGCGCCTGCGCCAGGCCCGCTTGCAGCAGCGTCGAGAAGAGGCGGCACAGGAACGCGAACGTCGATGGGCCAGGCTGTCGCACCGGACTTCCTTCTCCTCTCGGAAACCCGTCTCCCCTAGCCCCCGGTCCGGCGATCTGCGCTGTCCTCTGACGCCCGCCCAGGCCCGCTTGACGGATCCTGTCTCCCTCGCCCACCAACGCACCGCTTGCGAACAATATGTCCGGACGGTGCTCGAGGACGTGGTCAACCGGCACTGTCCCCAGCTCCTCGCGCTCCTGCAAGTCAGCCCCTACACGTTTGACCGGTCGGGGGGGCCCTCCCACCGGGAAGGGAGGGTGCTGACCTGCGCTTGGCGGTCCCGAGAGGGGGACCACCGCCTACAGGGGGGCCGAGAGGACGAGGGAGGCATGGACCTGGAGGGACTGGATCCGCTGGGGGGCTCACCGCTGGGATTCAGTGCGTTGGGTAAGCGGGGGCCCTACAGAGCATCGAAGCTGAGGGAGGGATGGGCCGTACTCAAATCTTCCTACTTGGCCATCTACAAAGACGGAGGCTTCCATCCGCCCCACGTCAAGCGGGGTCGCTCCGCGGATGTGGCGGAGGCCAATACCCCCGAAGCCGTCTTGCTCTTCGACACGGGCACTACCCTCCAAGCCGCCATCTTCGAAGCCCCACGGTGCCTGGTGCTCATCAATCCCCACTGGCATTTCCAGCTCACCTTCCGGTCCCGGCTTGAACAGCGGGAATGGGCGGCGACCTTGGCCTCGGTCTTGAAGGCCTCCCCATGGGTGGAACGGAACCGTTTCGAGTTTGCACGCTCGTTGCCCCTCTCCTACTTGGATGACAGCGCTCAGAGCACAGCCCAGTGGTTTGTGGACGGTGCTGCTGCCTACCGAAGCATGGAAGCGGCAATCCAGGGTGCTAGGCGCTCCATTTTTCTGTCGGCGCCTTGGGTGTGTCCGGAGTTGTACTTATTGCGCCCGCCCCATCGCTTTCCTGCTTCCCGGTTGGATCGGCTTTTGGAGAAAAAAGCGGCGGAAGGGGTTCGAATTTCCGTCCTGCTCTTTCAAGAACCGGAAGGGGGAAACCTCCAGTGGAAGAGCCGAGAAACCCAGGCGCGCTTGATGGCCTTGGCCCATATGGGCCATATCCACGTCTTGCGCACCCGCCCTGCCCCCTTTCCCCATGCCTGGATTAGAAACGAGACGCTCCTGTGCGTGGACCAGGAGGTGGGTTTTGTGGGCTCCGGGCTCTCCTTCGGGCTGGGAAAATTCGACACCCCGCAGCACGTGCTCAAAGACGAGGCGGCGGTGGCCCCGCGACGCGTGCAGGATGCCCAAGCCCGTCCGGGAACGGGAGTCCAGGCACGCCGACCTACATGGTGCGGCCGAGACTACCAGAATCCGCTGGTCAAGGACATGTGCCTGGTGGAGCTCGCCCATACGTCCCAGGAGCTTCCTTACCATCATCGGGGCACGGTGCCCCGCCTGCCCCAACACACAGCCTGCGTGGCCGTCACGGGCAGTGCCTGCCACGACCTGTGCTGGCACTTTGTGAACCAATGGAATTTGGAACGGGCGCGAGAAATGGAGGCGCGCCACGCCATCCCCAACGCCCGCCTGCGTCAGGAAGAATTCGCCTTTGCCCTACCTCCCCCCTTGCTCCCAGTGCGCCTGAGGGTGGGGCCCTCCCCGGCGGGCGGCATCCCCCCACACCACCTTCCCAGCCACAATCAGGCGGACACAAGCAGCGCCGAAACGGATGGTCCGGTCGGGGTGGATGGCTTGGCTCGGAAAACCGTCACCCGCCTCGTCTTCGGCACCGCCTCCAGCGTTGCCCGCCCCGTCCCTTCCACCGAGGAGGACCACGGCGGACCCCCCCGGGACGTGTTCGATGCAGTGGAGCAAGAGGCCAGCCAAAAGCTGAAGGAATGGTTGAGACCCCGAAAAGAGCGGCGACAACGGCGCCTGCTCGAATTGCAGCATGACGTGAATCTGACCAGTCAATGCCAAGTCTTGCAATTCCAAGCTCTGGTCGAGCCGCCCATGGCCCCTCCTGCCAGTCGCTCATGGGCAAACGAGGAGGTAGACACGAAGACGTCCTTGTCCTTCCCTCGGCGGCACCCGCCCCGGGGGTGGGCGATGAATGAAGAGGTGGAGGATGATGCGGTCGGGTGTCAGGACCGAAAAAGCAGCAGCTCCAGCCACCGCTCTCCCCAGCTGTGCAGGGACGTGAAAGAAGACAAGAACGTCCGAGTATATTCCTCTCCTCTGTCGGGATCCGCTCCCTCTTCCCCTTCAAAACAGCAGCTGGACCTGCTGGCAGAGGCTGCCAAAGACAGGACCGGGACCTCGCAGCAAGGCCAAAAGCGTCAGCAGCGCATGTACCAATACCTACGTCTCCGTCGAGCACTGCACGTGCGGGAACTGGAAGCGGAGGAGGAAGAAGAAGTGTCCCTCGGTCCCTTGGCCTCCTGCCACTGCCGGGTGGTCCGGAGCCTGGGTGCATGGAGCGGGGCCCTGCTAGAGCCCCAGCGCAGCGTCTTGGAAGCCTACGAACAGGTCATCTCCAACGCCGAGCACTACCTGTACTTCGAGAACCCCACCTTCATCAGCGGGGTCCAGGGCACCGCGGATGTGAGCAACCGGCTGGCCGAGGCCCTCTTGAACCGCATTGTCCGAGCGCACGACAGCCAGGAGACCTTTCGTGTCGTCTTCCTCCTCCCCCTCCTCCCTGTGTACGAAGGAGGCTTGCACGGCGCCACCCCGCCCATGCTGACCTCCGCCCTATACCAGCAGCTAAACTCCGTCAACACGCTCTGGCGCCGCCTCCAGGACATGGTGCCCCGTCCCGACGAATACTTGCAATTCTTCGGCCTTCGTTCCTACACACGCTTGAACGGGGATCCTGGGAAGGGACTGGCTCCCCACTTGGTGTCCGAACAGATCTTCGTCAACAGCAGATTGCTCGTGGCGGACGACCGATACGTGGTCCTGGGCTCCGCCGCTTTGAACGACCGCTCCTTGATGGGCACGCGGGACAGCGAGATGGCCTTGGTGTTGGAGGACACGGTCTGGGAGCCCGGGGCTATGAATCACGCGGACTATCACGCCGGTCGCTTTGCCCGCTCCCTGCGCTTGCGCCTGTGGGGCGAGCACGTCGGCCTCTTGGACGAGTACGTGCAACGGCGGGTGCTGGAAGCCGCCATGATGGAGGACGGCAGGGAAGAACTCCTCGACCACGAGCCTGCGCCTGAGGAAGTGTACGCACCGTTGCTGGATCCGTCTGGTGCGGCCACCTGGGCCTACCTCCGCCGGGTGGCTCGAAAGAACACGGCCATCCTGGCGCACGTCTTTCCGCAGGCATTGCCCGCCCACACAGTGCGAAGCATCGAGGCGCTTAAGCACGTGGTCGTGGACGGCACGGTCTCGGAGGCTACCCGGACATTTGTCGAGGAAGTGCTGGGAGAAGAGCGGGCCCAGGAGGAGGAAGAAATTTTGATGGATGCGCTCTTGAAAGAAGAGGAAGGACAGAACGATGGAGGCACGTTTGAGGACGTGGGGGGGATGATCCGGGGGGGGGAGCACCGAGACGCTGTCAAGGAGAAGTTGAAGTGGCTGGGTCGGCTCCAGGGACACCTGGTTGAATACCCGAAAGAGTTTCTGGCGGACGATTTAACCTCCTTGCGGCCCGTAAACGGGCTTCAGGGATGGAGCCTGTGATGGGACAGGGGGATAGAAAGCACATTGCCCCGTTTGCTGGCAAGTGCTATGGTCGGTGTTGGCGACGAGGAAGACAGCTTTTCGATCCGTTTTTGCCAGAGCCATTGGATCACATGAAGGGAAGTAATTCGAAACTTCACCCATTCTTTTCATAGCATCAACGAAATTTGCATACAATAGAAGCTTTGCCTGTCAGTGGTACCATGTCCGGCATCGTCCTGCTCGCAATTTCTGCTTTTTGGGTTCAAGAGATCCTTGCGCAGTGGTTTCATTTCCATCCATCCCTCTTCTTCCATTCGCTCTCTCGTTTTCCCATAATTGGCTGGTTTTTGCTTGATCTCAAATTTTACTTCTTAGTCGGCCATCGATTGCTCGTTCACTCCTTGCGGGAAGAGGGCAAATAATATTACACTTGTGTATCGTTTTCGGGCTCGCGGGGTCGAGTTGCCAATGTGGAGAAGTCACGGGCGCCTTCAACAATTCAATAACCGATACCTCAAGCACACAAACTCGTCCTTGTCCTCCTCTTATCTCTTGCTCAAAAGCTAAAAAACATGCAAGCTACCTCTCTCTTGTACCCTGCGGCGTCTCGAAACTCGAACGATCGCTCTTTTATCCCGCAATCCTGCTTATCCTAAGACATGTGGTCCATTCTGTAGACAGTGACTAGCAGGCACGCGGTACATTCGATGCCAATGACTTTTCTTATACACAAATCGGGGTTTCTAAAACCACAAAGGCTTCCTATCGCTTGCTTTGCTCAGCACCACCACGGTCGCCGTTCTCCTCTATCGGGTTTGAAGTCAAGGTCTCCTAGTGGCCTATCTATAATACGCCACTTTTGGCATCCCCTAGAGGATGCTACATGTATCGCGTAGCGAAGCCATCAAAACCGACTCGTTCCCCACCGCCTGAATTTTGGCTACGTCAACTTTTTTTTCCTCTGCAGCCAAGCTGCCGTCGCATTTCTAAGTCTAAAAGCAACATATCTCCCGAAAATGGATTTCAAATTTTCAGCAACTAAATAGAAAACTACATAAACAACTTTGCCTTGTCAAGGATTCGCATTTAACATTTTGCTCAATCAGAAACAATTTAAATTCTAACAAGTGACGGCTTCGAACCCAAAAAATGTAAATACAAGAATATCAAACACAATTGAGACACCAAGAGACATATGTTCATACAAGCAGATTCTAATCTAAATACAGATCTAGTCTCTACCAGCTCGCATGAATCACCAAGGATAATCGTACGAAAGGTGAGGGGAAAAAAGGCAAAGTAATGTGGGACTATAGGTATCGCAGCGCGAGGCCTAGGACCCCAGGCCCACGAAGGTGCTCCGCCGGAGGCTCCGTCGCCTTCCCTTCTCCTGCCTCCTGGACGCTTTTTCCTGAGACGGGCCTACAAATTCCCACTTTCCCAAGACATGTCTTGATTGGATGATGTGTCTTGCCCTGATGCCTCCAAATTTTGCCGGTCGACCTGATATGACAGCTGCTGGAGCTCGCGGTATTGTTCTCCATGTGGCTGGAAGTGTGGCGGCGGAGCGTGCGCGGGATAGCAGTCTATAAAGGGACTGGAGGCCCGTGCATTCGAAATGGAAAGGGGAGGTATCGGAGAAGGCAGCAGCGGACGAGGGAAGAACGGGTTGGGCTGGAGGGAGGAGATGCCCGCGCAACTGCGGTGCTCCTCCTCTCCTCCCCTCCCTCCCTCCCTCCCTCCCTCCCTCTCTCCCTCTGATCTGGCATTCATAGAACCGTGCAAAGCCTCCATCATCGATAAAGAGGCATCACCACGCACAGAGCGATTGGCGTGGCCCGGGGTCGAGATGGCGACGGGGGGAGGGAGGGAGGGAGGGAAGGAAGGGTCCGGCGGGCCGATGGAGCCATGGTAGGAGGGAAAAGGGAAGGGAGGGGAGTTATTGACGGAGCCGCCTTCCACCCCTGCCTCAGCCCTCTCCTGGCGCGTTCCCTGCGACCTCGAGAGCTCGCGGGCCTGGCGCGTGATTCCCCTGGCAAGGGAGGGAGCCGAGGGTGGGACGGGGAGATGAGGAAGGAAGGGAGGAGGTGAGGGAGAGAGGGAGGAGGGAGGGAGAGAGGCGTCGAGCAACGGCGGGGAAGGGATTTATGCACGCGCAGTCATCGTGGCCACTTCCTTGACCTCTTTGTCATCCCCTCCCGCCCTTCCTCCCTCCTTCCCTCCTTCCTTCCCCCCTTCGGTCCTGCTCTGCTACCACCTGCTCGCACAAATTCCCTCCTGCCCCTTCCCTCCCCTCCCTTACTCCTCTTTTCCAGGAGAAAGGCTGGCGCGACCTGT
>SDOX01000010.1:63023-108903 GCA_004565275.1 Nannochloropsis salina CCMP1776 | reverse complement strand
CCTCCTCCTCCTCCTCCTCCTTCCTGAGGGCGTGGAACTTGTCCTTCCCCCTCCCCCCGCCGCTCCTGCTGCATCCTTATTTGCTCGGTGAAGCCATGCAGGCGGTTCTAACGTGATGAAATTGGAACGGCGTGGAAAGCGACAACAGCGAAGGGGAGGATGAGAGCCCAAAGAGGGGAAAAAAAGGAGGGGAGGTTGCAGAGAGGGAGGGGAGAGGCCATCCTCATTTACGGAAGACAGGATCGGAGGGCCTTCCTCAACCTACCAGCAGGATTTTCTTCTTGAGGGTGGTCAGCTTCTTGCGGCGAGGCGGGCCCAATCCCAGCGCCGCCAGCACAGAGGGAGAAGGGAGGTCCGTCCCCCCTCCCCGTCCCCCTCCTCGCCCTCCTCCTCCTCCGCTTCCCCCCCCCGGGCTCTCCCCCTCCCTCCTCCTCCCCGCACCGCTGACATGGGCTCGGGCGGATGCCGTTGGTAGTAGCTATCTCCTCCCGGTCTGCTGAGCGTGGAAGAGGGAGGGAGGGAGAGAGGGAGGAAGGGAGGGAGGGAGGGAGGGAGAGAGGGAGGGAGGGAGGGGTCAAAAATAGAATCAGGGGGAGAAAGTGCAAACTTTTTTATGATACTTCACCCTCCCTCCCTTCTTGGCTCTCTCCTTCCTTCTTCTCCTCCTTTCCCTCCCTCCCTCCCTTCCTCCCTCCCTCCTTCCTTTCCTGCCTCCCTCACCTCCTTGACCTCTCCGACGCCATCAGCATATCGTACAACGGACACCCCCCCGCCCTCCTCCTCCTCCCTCCTCGTCCTCCTTCCCCCCCCTCGCTCCCCCCCTGGGAGCGGCTTCCCTCCCACTCGGGAGGTCCGTGTCGGGAATCGGCAGCACTCAAAAACACCGACCTGTCCTCCCTCCCTCCGCTTCCGCCTCCTCCACCTCCTCCTCCGTCGCCTCTTCGCGCCGTCTCCCTCCTTATCGGAAATGCTGAAGAATACGACGAGGAGGAGGTTGGCGCAGGGTGCGGCAAGACCGCTCGTTTCGTCCTCCCTCCTCCCTGTCCTCCCCCTTTTCCCCCTCTCCGGATTCCTTCCCCCAAAGACGGCCAAGACTGCTCCAAGGGCAAGGAGGAATCAGAAACCGTCAATGAAGAGGATGAGAGCGGCGCGAACGGTGAGGCGTGCGGGAGGAAGGGAGGAAGGGCAGAAGGCCTCTCAAGAACACCGATACTGCTACTGAGGCTGCTGCTGCTGTGACTGCTCCCATGCACGCCACCGGGCAAGCTACCCCGTGTTCTCTCCTCCATATTCACTCGCAGCATACCCGGAGAAAGGACAGTCCGGTGGGAAGCCGAGGGGGGCAGAGGAGAGAAGGAGGGAGGAAGGGAGAGAGGGAGGGGGGGAGGAAGGGCGGTGTCGTCGCGAAAGCCGGACTGGAGGGAGAAAATCGCGTGTAAGTGCAACACCATGAGTATCAAATGTCAGCATGGACCTCATTATGCCATTGTAAAGGGGGTTTGGTACATGTCAAACCTGATAATGCTGCCCTTCACCGTGAAGGCCCCCGCTGTCGCTTCCATGTGACAAGCTGTGGCCTTCCCAGCCTCCTCCTCCCCAACCTCCCTCGCTCCTTCCTTCCTCCCACGCCTCGCCGTACAGCCTTTCCTCGGGCACCCCGAATTCCTGTCGCCTGTCATATATGTGGACATGGCTCATCAAAAACATGACGAGATAGGCGGGCACCAAGAAACGCCGAAATTTTCTCATGCAAGGTTTCTGTTGCCCACCCTTCCTTGAAGCCCTCTCATTTTACCTTACAGAGCTCCCTGCAGCGGGAGAAACCCTGCCTCGTTGGCTCGAGGGTGGCAACGGCGATGCTGGCATCGTATGGAAGCCGGGAGGTCCCCTCCCCCCGCGCCCCCGCCCTCGTCCTCCCTCCCCTCCCGATTCCCGTCGCCAACTGTACACGGTACTTTCTTTTTGGGACCGCCTTTCTTGTCCTTCCTCCATTTTTGCTCTCCGTGTGCTCCTTCTGTCTTCAAATATTTAGCAACCTTCTTCCCTCTCTCAAATCGAGGAACCCCCACAGGGGGGGTAAGGGAGGTAACACCGAGTAAGGACGATTGGACAAAAGGACTTTCCCGGCCATAAACCGCAAATGGAGGGACCACCGTCCTTAAACTAGTCGTGAAGGCCTAGAATGTGGAATTTGACCCGGAGAAAAGGGCAAATGAATGCATAAGGACATCTCCGAACCATCACGCTGAAGACACCGCACGCCGGGAGCCAGAAGAAATATGACAACGCCCAAGCCGGCTATAATGCGAGCGGATACAAGGGCGCGAGAACTCGTATGTCATGACATCAAATGCCTTCGCCTTCATATGTTCGGATTCGAGAATGCGTACGTGCGCCATTTGAATCAAAAGCATTCGCTTGGTCCTCCTTAGCGCAGAGTGCAAGTGAGCTTCAAAGACCTGTCTTCTCGGCACGATCCTCCCGGGCGTGGGAAACAGCCCAGTCTCCCACGAGTCCAGGGCTGCACGCACAGTAATCCCCGAACGTGTGTGGTCGCGATAGAGACCGTCGTCACATGCCCCTGGACGTCGTTTTCGGGGTGATGTCCAACGTGTGCAGCGAGAGGACACGAAAGAGAGGGAAAATTGACTTCGGGAGGCTAAGCGAAGACTTGCACAAGCAGCAGGCCTCGTCTCAGGCGTCGGAGATAAACATGGTGAGTGAAAGTTGCACTGGAAAATGAAAACCTACATATGAACTGCGTACCCAATCAAGTGGCAAAGTTCTACAAACTTATATAAAAGACACCATGCTTCTCGGATTTGCTGTCACAAACAGGTAGATAGCGTGTGATGGAAGACGGACTTCGTGTCGTCACAACAAGAAGTTTGAAACCGGTTTGCGGAAAAATAAGGAGGAAAACGTCTTGACGCTTTGACAGCTTTGTAAACGTTGCAATGACACGGAAGGAGATATGAGAGACCTACAGCGTGCATCATTTTAAGGTCCATGATTTCGTTGTACTTGACCGACCAGATGGCTGGAAAAAACCCCGGCAGGCAGAAAAATGAGCAGAAGGCCTTGAAGAAGCCATATATTCTTATGCCAAGCTCGTTTTGAGGCTTTATTTGATAATTTTGGATATAAATGCTCTAGTGTAAAGAATAATGTTATCATTCATCACTTGATCGTGACACGCCAATGAACTTTAAAGGAACACTTACATAATTTTTTCACGGTGAAGCAAATTACATTGAAGGCTCAGCCGCGTTCCTCATGATATCAAAACGAGCAGCAATACTCAATAAAGCAACCAATGAGCAAGTCTACATCAGACTCCTTGAGGAGCAAGATAATTCAAGACGACGTGGGACAATGATAGGACACACTTTCGGGCACAAATGCCAATTTCTACGAACATACCTCATTCAATACGTCAAATTCAAATAGATACAGGATTTTCCATAAGAGCTAAAGCCATTCAACTCGTACACAGTGCATGATCTAGTTCTTGCTTACTCAGTATTTGGAATGCTCAGTTCACATTGTAAGCTTTTAGTATCGAAGTTGGCGTGGACATTGGGACCTCCGCTCGTCCTCGCGAGCACAATCAAAAAGGCTTATGTGGATGAAGGTGGCAGCTAATAAGGTAACAGTCTCCCAATCGACTTGCGCCTACCTGTTTCTTAGCAATATATAGGCAACATTTGGAGCCGATATCAATGCACGAGTTTTGAAGAAACCCTCGATAAAGTTACTCTTCCTGTTTATTTTTTCTGAATATTCTCTCAGGGAACGTGTAGTGTCAGTTAGGGTTTACACTTCTCAGTCTCCTATGCTCGAGGCCAAAACTTATTTGTCGGAGCCGATACAGAAGCTGAGGCATTCAGGTACGAAGTATGACTGATTACTTGTACCCAAGACACAAGCCTACTGCATGGCTCTTATGTGTATCAGAATGTGTATTTTTTTATTAGGGATTGTTTGATTGACCATCTACGACAGTTTCAATCCAAGAAACTGCATGTATCAATCATTTTCGTGCTCCTTGTATGGGTTGTCGCCACTTGCCAGACGTGTGGATGACAATTTGTACTTCTCTTGCACTTGGAAAATAGAAGTTATCTGCCCGCACATTGCAAATCCAAACAATCTGATAAAAAGTTCTTGGCAAATACCTTCTTTTCAAATGCAAGATGCCCGCGATCGAAAATTGTAGGACGTCGCCTCTCGACAGTTGTCGGTGATTGTAACGAGTTTGTCTGAGCTTTCAGCGTCTACAGTCGGTAGTCATATCAGCCCTTGACGCAAACCGCCAGTCTGCTGAGGCACCCCAGGTCTACGTATAGGTACACACTAGGTCACATGCATTTTTGTACTGAGAGTGTGATCTTCAGGTGCTGGTCGTACAAAGTCGGCGATAGAGTGAACACTGGTTTCTTACTCTCTTCATGCTGTTCACTCCTTTGGAAAGCGATCGTTTAGGTGACTAAAGCGCTCAAAATTGGAGGACAAATAAGCATTTTCACAAGTTAGAATTGCAGTATATGAAGAAATTACACTCCACTACCCCCCTTCCGGTAAGTTAACTGCTCAGAGGGCACAGCATGTGTTTCAATTCTGACTCAGCCACTTAGTTCCAACCAATTGGGCTGTTGAAAGATGACAATGCTCCTAATGCTCTAAGAATAGAGGTCATCAGAGTGATCACCGACCTCTATTTCAATGCTTTTGGACAAAACCCTCGATTTTTCAAACACTCTCACATTACACCAACAGGAAAAGGTGACCGTCCATCCGTGCATGCGAGGTGCAACTTGAAACGATAGAGGTAGAAGAGAGAAAGAGGCAAGCAAGAGCGCCAAGGCAGAGCGCTGCAACATGCGCAACATCCTTAAATCAATATTTCATTCTGTTTTATCATGTATGTCTCCATCTTTGAATCGTTCACTCCGACCGCAGCAGTTTTCAGGACACCTTGACCGAGCTCCAGAACATCCATAGAAGGAGAAACGCTCGCTCGACCTTTAGGCCGAGCACTAGCGCTAGCGAAGTCAGCTGCCATCTCGACTGAAATGGAACTTCAATTAGTCAGTTGTTAAATCTCCTTCAACAGCTTTCAATCGACGTTTCAGGCTAAGGTCACATCCAGTAATCATTCATAAGGAACAGAAAACGTCATATCAATCATTTCCGTCCCTCAAAAGCCCCGATGCAACCACGTGCCTTCGCTTATAGAAGAAATGAAATCGTCTTTGTTATCAGGTTCCCTCTTAACTATTAAGCGGCTTTCCATGCAAAGTAGGCATTCCCCTAGACACCATACAGAGAGGGCTCAATTGTCGCGCCTTCCAGTCCAACCAAGAGTATTTGATTGGATCGACAGTGGGAGGTTAAAGCGGACAGCCGAAATCCAAATAGCATGAATACACTGTTTTGCGAAGCAACATTTATTGTTGCTGCGATTCAAACTCAATTGTCGCTCCTGAAAGATTCAGTGGTGGACTCCTACGGTCTTTTTTTGGTCGTCGTGTGCGAATTTGTGTAGTTTTAACACAAAATGACATCAGGACGAAGAAGGGAATGTTCTGATATCTCCCAGACAAAAGGGCTTGCAGAATTATCAAAACGGTGCGAAACTTATATGATAAGCTAGAGTACTCGTTCTTTGGCCTTACAAAGGAATGTCAAGGGGTTGATTTAACAACAACGAAAGTCTCGGACGTGAGCGCGCTCGCAAGAAATGCTCACACCACGAGCACCTATCCATTGAGCAGCGTGGATTTGCTTTTAAAGGTAAAGCAAACCTATTAAATCGCTTTTAGTTTCAGCACGCTAGTCTCAGACTTTGATCGAAGGAATGGAAGAAAGGAAGACCGTGGCTGGGTACTACTTCTATCAATCGCGCTTCCAAGATTTCCTAGGAAGTCTTCTGAGTGAGAAAAAGGCCTCTTGATCTTTCTTAAAGCGCACTCAATGAGAAAATATACTCTCATGTGTCAAAGAAACCCCATGCCTGATCGATCGTCTTTATCCTGTGGCTGTGCTATCCCTCTCTGCCAGGGCTTCCATTGACCTACAGTGATTCCTATATCTGTGCTGGAAGTTTTTTTCTTACGCCGGTAACATTTGCACGTCTGTGATTATAATTTGATTGTTATATATTTCTGTACTTGACCACATATCCGAAAAGCCAAGTTAGCTGGTTAAGGGTTCTTGGATGAGAAACAGCAAAGAGCTGCGTCAGCACGTCGTAAGCGAAGGATCCTAGCACGAACACATTGCTGTGCGCCGAGGCTTCCCGGCAATCAAGCTTACATACTAGCTGCTTATGGTCTCGCGCGGCAGCGGTGCACTGGAACGGATCCGCTCACGGATGTTATCAGCCTTCCTCCCTCGCCTGGGTTCTGGCGGTGGAAAGCGACCCGGACCCTCGGGGCAACGGCCGTAACGGCTCGCTCGACTTGCCATGGGTTATCACTTCCCATCCCCAGCCCTCATTCCAGCCATGCGCGATGCGAAAGAGCGGCACGAACACGCCCACGTGTTTCCAAAGGCACGTGGAGCGGCGCGTGTGGGCAATGGCTTTGTGGCGTGCGTGTGCATCCGTCGGGAACATGGCCATGGATTTTCAAACCTGAGGAGGAACATCATCGCTAGCCCCTTTCGCGTCGTCACTTCGGGCATCCTCTCTCTTTTGAAGCAGCCTTTCCACTTGATTATCTTCACCTTTGCTTACGCTGAAATCACAGGATTCAAAAATGGATCCGTACGCAGCGGGAATGCAAGGTGGTGGCTATTACATACCGCAAGAGGACACAAGCCCTTTAGCTCTGGAAGAGAAGGACGGCTTGCGCATGTCCTGGGGCGTCTGGCCATCTTCTCGGATTGAGGTGACTCGCATTGTGGTACCCGTGGCAGGACTGTAAGTAACATTTGCTTCTTTATGTCAATGCTTGAGACAGTTTTATGGGTGAAGCGCGGAAAAGTACGAAGCATCCGCCCACATCCATCCTTTTCACTCCGTCTTCCATAGATACACACCATTACGACGCATCGAGACAATGCCTGCGCCCTTGGAATACGATCCGATCCGTTGCAATGGCTGCGGCGGTGTGCTTAACCCTTATTGGTAAGCCTGGGTGTTTGAGAATGGAAGATGGAGGGACTTGGAGCGTGAGAGGGCATCAAGAGTCATGGCGGGCACGTCGTTTCCCCCCATTCCCAACTTCACGCGCACACACGCACTATCGCACTCACAAACACGACCCTTACAGCTCTGTCGATTTCAGAAGCAAGGTCTGGACGTGCCCATTCTGCATGAACCGGTGGGTAGTGGTTGCGGAGGGATTAGGAGGGAAGGGAGCGACTGAGGTCGGGCAGGAGGATTGTGTCTGACAGGCTAGGATCTGGCATGCTCCACAACAGGAATCATTTTCCCCCCCACTATGCCGAGAACATTTCCGAGCAAAATCTGCCTGTGGAGCTTTTCCAGCAGTACACCACGGTGGAGTATGAACTCCAGGTGCCCGTCGCGGGTGAGGAGGGAGGGAGAGTTCCGAGAGAGCGTGGGGGAAGGGAGGGGGGTAGAGGAATGGAGGATAAAGGGAGGCCATGGAGGGAACAAGGCGGAAAAAAAAAGAGGTTCCGGACAAAAAACTGAATCTTGAGGGAGGTGGGGGGAGGAGGAGGGGGAGGTGGGGGGAGGAGGAGGGAGGAGAAGGAGGACGGCTGAGTCCATTGGAAGCGGGCCCGAGAATCAATGGGATATTGTGGTGAGGGGCCTCTACAGGTCATCCGGACTCTTACCTGCCCATCTCTCTGACCCTCCGTCTTGCAGGACCGCCCATCTTCCTCCTTGTCGTGGACACGTGCTTGGACGACGCCGAGCTCGAGCATTTGAAGGATTCCTTGCAACAGGTACGTGCCCTCCCTCCCTCCCTCCCTCCCTCCCTCCCTCACTCACTCCCTCCCTCCCTCCCTCCCTCCCTCCTCGCCTGACTTTTCACGCGCTCTCTCTGCTACCCTTACAGGTGCTCCAGCTGCTCCCAGAGACTGCCTTAGTGGGTCTCATCACCTTCGGAACGCACGTGATGGTCCATGAGCTGGATTCCACAGGTCCTTCCCCACCCTCCCACCCTCCCACCCTCCCTCCCTCCCTCCCTGCCTCCCTCCCTGCTTTGCTTCTTGACGCGGTGGATGTAGTTTTGATCCCGCCTCACATAACTTGTACTCATCCAGATTGCGCCCGCTCCTACGTGTTTCGGGGTAGCAAGGAATACACCCCCCAGGTAGGGAGGGAGGGAGGGAGGGAGGGAGGGAGGGAGGGAGGGCGGGGAGGACAGGACACGAGGAGAAGAAGGACACGAGGAGAAAAAGGCCACGAGCGGTGCCGGTTCGTCCGTTCAAAGCGTTGGGGAAAACGTCGACGATGTCCCTAGTTGGAGGTGTTCCCCCCTGGACGATGGACCACCTGCAAAAGCTCTCCCCGCAGTATACTGTACCGTTCTGTAATCGATCCCCCTCCCCTTCCACGTCCCTCAGCGCGTGCAAGACCTCCTAAACATCGCTCCGCCCATGCGCGGGCAAGCGCCTTGGATGGGACAGCCAGGTAAGGGAAGAGGAGGGGGGAACGAAGGGAGGGAGGGGGAGAAGGATGCCTGTGGGCAACGGGACAAGAGAGGCGGAGACGAGTGGAAGAGAGATGATGAAATTCAGAGGAAAGTCCCCCCTCCGTTCCTTCCCCACAACCTCAGGCATGGCAGCGGACCCCATGGGTGGACGCACTCCTGCCTTCGGTCGCTTCCTCTGCACGGTTGCGGACTGCTCCTTCACCCTTGAGAAAATACTGGAGGACCTCCAGCGGGATTCTTGGCCCGTGCCGGTAACACCCCTCCCTCCCTCCCTCCCTCCCTCCCTTCCTCGCTCGCTCTCTGATCCCCCACCCTTCTCCCTGCTCCGGGGCATTCGGTTACCATCCTCCTCACTCCTGTCCATCCCATAACTGCCTCCCTTCTCCCCTCCCTCCCCTCCTCTCAGTCTGACCAACGCCCGCAGCGCTGCACCGGCGTCGCCTTGTCCGTGGCGACCGGGCTCTTGGAGTCCTCTTTCCCGCGCCAGGTATCTACAGGAGAGCAAGGAGAGGAGGAAGAAGGGGAGAACGGGAAGGGAGGGCCGAGGGAAAGAGCCCCCTCCGAAGGCCTTCCCAGGCACCCGGCGACGAACAGAGAGAACTGCCACCTCAAAGCTTCCCCCTTGAAAAGTTGTGGAATTAATCCCTCTCTTCTCTCTCTCTCTCTCTCTCTCTCTACATATATATATATGTGTATGTTTTGACATCATCGTAGGGGGCGCGCGTCATGCTCTTTGCCGGCGGCCCGCCAACTGTGGGGCCCGGGACGGTAGTGGGTCGACCCAAGACGGAAGACATTCGTACGTCTCTCTTTCCCCTTCCTCTTTCTCTCCCTCCCTCCCACCCTAACCCTAACTGATTCGGTCACGTTCGTCACTCCCCTTCTCTATCTCTCACGGGAGGCTGACATGAAGCGCCCATCGATTCCTCCCCTTTCTCCCTTCTCTCCCTCCGCTTCCCCTCCCTCACCTCCAACCTTTCCCTTCCCTCCCTGCCTCTCCCACCCTTCCTCCAGGCTCCCACACCGACCTTGCCAAAGGCACTGCTTCCCATTACAAAGCCGCTGTCAAGCACTACGCCTCTCTGGCAGAGAGGGCGGTGGCGGCCTCTCACGTCATCGACATCTTCGCCTGTTCCCTGGACCAGGTGCGATTTCTATTTGCTGTCTTCCCTCCATCCTTTCTTCCCTCCTTCCCTCCTTTCCTCCTGTCTTCCTTTTGCATTTTTCGGGTATTCTATGTCTACCTCCCTTGCCCTAGCCGATGGAAGTCGGACACGGTTGCCTCCCGACATCGACCCCTTCTCTTCCCTCTCCGCTTTCCCCCTCCTTCCACTCCCATCCCTCAGGTGGGAATGATGGAGATGAAGGTCTGCGTGGAGAAAACGGGGGGCCTGATGGTCCTGGCTGACACCTTTTCCCAGGCAAGTCGCGAGAAACGGGGCGGAAGGCGGGAAAGATGGGAAGATGAGAGATGGGGAATAGTGTAAGCTGTCCCGAGAACAATCATCTTTGATGTTTAATTCTATTTTTCTCGCCTCCCCCCCCCTCCCTCCCATCTTGCGTTTTCCTTTTCTTTACTCAGTCCGTCTTCAAAGAGTCTCTCCTCCGGGTATTTAAACGGCTTCCCGCCGATATCCCCAAGGACGGAGGCCACCTGCAAATGGGCTTCGCCGCCTCCCTCGAGGTACTAGGCTCTCTCTCCCCTTCCCCCCTCCATCAAGCCGTGGAATCTCATTATAGAGATAGGGATGGTGATAGGAATAGGGTTGAAAAACATTTTCCCCAGAAATTTCCATGCCTCTCAGAGTAAGGTCGACCTGACTTCCCTCTCTCCCTCCCTCCCTCCCTCCCTCCCTCCCCTCCACCCTCCCTCATATCAGGTCTTGACCTCGCGGGAATTCAAGGTCGCGGGTGCCATTGGCCCCTGTTCCTCTCTGAGGAAAGTGGCGCCGAATGTGGCGGAGACAGCCATAGGGGAAGGAGGTATGTGGTGGGGTGAGAGATAAAAAAAAGAGGGGGGGAGGGGGGGGGCTAATATCCAGGTACAGTGGTCACACATCCCAGTGAGGATCCAATTTTTTTTCCTTTCCTTGACTATCCGCTGAGATTATCTCGAAGAATGGGGTGCTTAGTTGAAGCAATTTTCCTGTCTTTCCTGCCTCGCGGAGAATCCTAAGGCGTCATTGAGCCCCTCCCACACACACCCCACTTCCTTCACTGCATCCTTGTCACCTCTTTTGGAGGACAGAATGACAGCAGCCCCCTTGTTGACGATTTTTCCCCTCCCTCTCTTCCTCCGTCCTGTCTTTATCTCCCCCTCGCAGGGACGAATGCATGGAGCATGGGCGGGATCGATCCAGCCGTTACTATTGCCGTGTATTTCGAGGTCACCAATGCAGCCAACAACCCGCTGCCTCCCTCCAAACGCCGCTTCATCCAGGTAGATGCCTCCCTTGTCCCCGCCCTCCTTCCCTCCCTCTCTCACTTCCTCTTTCGCGGGCTCTCTGTTTCTCCCTGTCCCGTCTCTGTCCGCAATGAGGGTCATTGTGCATGTCTTGAGCCAGCAGACTGCTTATCCACCCCCAATCCCCCTAATTTCCCTTAATTTGCTTTCCACTAGTTTATTACCCAATACCAACACGCCTCTGGCCGTTTCCGTTTGCGAACTACGACTTATTCCGGAGGTGGGTACAGCGGGGCGCAGGGAGGAGAGGAGGAGGAGGAGGAGGGAGGGAGGGGGAGGAACAGCTCTCCGTCGACGGAGAGAAGCATGCATGCACGTGGCTGTCTCGTGCTTTCATAACCTTTCATCTCATCCCGTCCTCTCCCTGCTTCCCTCCCTCCCTCCCTCCCTCCCTCCCTCTCTCCCCGCCCGAAGCCTGGCACAACGACTCGGTAGACATGGGCCCGGTCGCTCGCTCCTTCGACCAAGAGGCAGCCTGCGTGTTGATGACGCGCATCGCGGTGCAACGTACCGGTAAGACAGGACAGGGTCAGGGATAGAGGGGGTGAGCGTGGAGTAGAAGGCAAAAGAAGAGGAGGTGGTAGTATTTATTTTAACATCGATTCGCCTCGCCCTTGATATTGTGGATGGCGGCTTAATTCCTCCTCTCTGTCCCCGTCACACTTTCTGTAGAATCTGACGAGGAAGGTACCGTCCACGACGTCCTCCGCTGGGTTGATCGCTCCCTGGTATGTGCCCCCCCTTTCTCTCACCCTCTCCCTCCCTCTCTTCCTGTCTATCGCCCCTCTCTCTTCCTTGTTTCCCGGGCTGAGCTTCTTTCCAGCAGACGTGCTCGCACGTTGTGTGTGGACAATGCAGGATTTCCCCACGAGTCCCGCCATCCCATGGCTCCCCATTCCTCACTCTGCCCTTCCTCTCCTGTACTCCCTCTCTCTTCCTTGTGCCTCTAGATCAAGCTTTCGTCCAAATTCGGCAGCTACAGGAAGGATGATCCCATGTCGTTCGCCTTCCCCCAGGAGTTTGTGCTGTATCCGCAGTTCATGGTGAGGGTCCCGGGGGGGGATACAAAGCGGAAAACTTGGAGGGGAGGGAGTGGTTCTGCTTGCGTGTGCCGCATCCGCTCCAGTTACCTAATTTGCCTTGCCCCCGTCATTCTTCCCTCGGTGTCTTCCCCTTCCAGTTCCACCTCCGTAGATCCCAGTTTCTGCAACTCTTCAACTCTTCGCCGGACGAGTCGAGCTACTATCGGTTGGCGCTCCCCCTTCCTCTTCATCGTCTTGTCACCCTCTGAAGATTGAACAACAGCCGTCTCACAGTCCCCTTTCCCTTCATCCCCTTTGTCCTTCCCTCCCTCCCTCAGCACGATCCTCATCCGTGAGAATGTGACCAATTCTTTGGTTATGATCCAGCCCTCGCTCCTCTCCTACAGCTTTTCAGGTCGGGTTGGTGACTGGGAATGGGGGAAAAGCGGAGGCACCGAGGCCACGAGGGAGGGGCAGAGGGCGAGACCAAGACATTGTCAGGCTTGAGTGAAGCATTTCATTCCCAGAAGAACCTTCACTTATGCTTCTATCTCCCTTTTCCTCTTTTCCCTTCAGCGCCGCCTCAACCTGTCATGCTCGACGCGACCAGCATTCGTCCCGACTGTATCCTCCTCCTCGATACCTTTTTTCACGTGGTGGTTTTCCACGGAGAAACAGTCGCAGCTTGGCGGGCTGCTGGGTAGGAAGGAGGGAAGCAGAGGGGGGCGGGAAAGAAAGGGGAAGAACCGAAGCGCGAAGAAGACAAGCTTTCTGGACCATTCTTTATCTCATCCGTCCTCCTTTTTTTAAAATGTCAGCTATCAAAACACTGAGGAGCACGTCAACTTCAAGAATCTGCTAGATTCCCCTCAGCTCGATGCTCAGATGACAATGACCAGCCGATTTCCGGTTCCACGGTACGTTTGTCTCTCCCTGTTCTCTCTTCCTCTTACCTCTTCCTTGCGTACGCCCTCTTCGAGTGACTAGTAGATCCAAATTCTGCGAAGCTCCAAAGACGGTGGCGAGTTGGGAGTCAGAAAACGCGTGACGTTTATGTCACATCTTGTTCCTTTCTCCCCGTCTCTTTCCTCTGCAGTTTTATTGTCTGCGATCAGCACAAGTCGCAGGCGCGCTTTCTCATGGCAAAGCTGAACCCATCCATCACGCATCACACGGTAAATGATGTTGAGATGCGGACGATTGGGAGGGAGGGAAGGAGCAGGAAAGCTGAAGCAAAACGAAGAAGTTTAGAAATGAAGTATCCCATACGAGTAGAATAATATGAGATAGCGGGCTGACTACGGTTCCCTGATCCTGTGAAAAGGCTGTGCTTTTACCCCTCATCCTCTTGATCCCTGGTGACCTTCCCTTGGGATTTTCTCTTTTCGTAGGGAGAAGTAGGCATGGGCCAAGCCATGTTGACGGACGACGTCTCATTGCGCGTCTTTATGGAGCATCTCATGAAGCTGGCTGTGCAGACGCCATAGCATGTGGAGGGAGGCATCGAAGACAAGAGCCTGATGGTGACCAAGAAGTTGGAAGATGAGAAGGGCGTTAAGGTCGGGGGATCGAATCACAATCCGAACTAAGCCAAAGAAAGAGAACGGTGGACGCCCAACATTTCGATATGGGAGGCTGGAGCCTGCTATTGAATGTGCTTCGTTATGATAACTCTACTGCTTCCCTCATGAAGATGAGCGCTGTGCTGCAAACTTGAAGCGAATGATTTGCGTTACGCTCCTTTAAAGGCGTCAAATATTTATGAGAGGCACTAGGTGAGAAAGAGCCACGCAAGTAGCTTATAAGACAAAGCAAACAGGCAATAATTAGCGACATGATTCCCACCATGTAGTCCCTGGCCAGAAACAGCTTTCTTTTCCCTGGTGCACGCAACCTGTCACACCCTGCCATGCACTAGGTCGCTCTTGACTTCTCCTAATGTGTCGTGTGAGGTCTGCATAATTCAAATGGTTTCGTCGCATTACGAGTTGCTCCGCGAATTCGCGCGTGGACGTGGTGACTCATCCTTACCACGGATGGGACATGACGACTACCATATCTACGTACAGCTCGCTTTGTATAAAACGGGCACCGCAAAGGATCCCACAACCTTTAAGCCGATCTGAAACACCCCGTGGTCACCGCAAATGACTTGAAAGCTGTCTTCTGTAGCGTACATGCGATGACTCTGATTACCCGGGGGTCGCTTGCTTATTCCTGCGTGTATTCAGAGTTGAAGGGGCTAGAAATGGAGCTCCGAAAGAGCGTTGATAGATCTCTTCTCGATGGTATTATTCACATGCACAGAGACGGGTCTTCCACATGTTTGCCTCGCGTAGATGCAGTCCTGGGACAACACCACTCTTCCGCGAGGTGGTGCTCCCCCGTAGATGCACCTACGCGAGTCAAACATGTGAAATGACACTTCTCTCAACACAAAGGTCAACAGGCTAGAATTTTCACGAAAAATGTATCAAATTAATGGAGGCAATTGTCGATTATGTGAGAAAGAAAGCTCGGAGGCACGACAACCGCGCATGAAACGCACGGATAAATGCCGCCGTTCGCCATCGATCTATCGCCACGAAGCACATTCCAGGGACAGGAAAGAGTGATACTATCCTACCTACATACACGCAGCCATAATTCAAACAGATGTATCACTTTTGAACGTGCGGAGAACATAAAAGAACGTCTTAGCGTTATTGTCGTCCACAAGACAGGGCGGGCATTTTCCACTCACTCCTACAACCTGCTGATTATGCAAATGCTGGCAGAACTGAACAGAGATATAATAGCGTTGGAAAACCTATGGGCAAGTTTATGTATTCAGTCGTACGCACACAGTTTTCGAAAGTGCTCGTCTCTTATCAACTGCGAGAAAGCGGGAATTGTGGTCGGCTAAAAAACGCGTGGTAAAAAATTCCCGACTTCGCTCAGATTTTTGAAATTTGAAAGGAACCGGTAGCATTCGAAGCCTAACGGAAAGCGGGTCTTTCACTGATGATGTGATGATGGTGATGGCCTTAGGTGTGATTATACTTCATGAAAATCAAAGATGCATCGCCAGCGTGAGTAATGACAGACTTGACAAGCTTCATCTTCGAATTAAATCACAGCAAAATTAGCAAAAGGGCGAAACTTTTTCTTCGCATTCATTTTTTCGACTGCATTTCATTCTGCATATTGCCCTGATAATTCTCCTCCAACAGCATGAACCAAAAAAGCGGATATTTCGTAAAGAGAACCATTCAGAAATTTTGCGATACTCAAAGAAAAGTACACATCAATTCAAATTTCGAAAAGTTTGAAGCGCTTTGGTAGAATGCAATTTCGTTTGGTTCAGCTCATTGATGAAAATGCTTCGCACGCCATTGAAACAAAGGTTTAAGAAATATTGCAAACCGTATAATTGGTACTCCATCTTTTTCATCCGGCGATATGTGCATCAATAGCTGTTTGTTCGATGCAGGTTCCATTCATCATAACCAATAAAACCTTTTTTTAAAAATAAGACGTGTTGGTCGAAATGCTTTTACTTTCGTACACACGTTCGCTTTGCTTCGCGATGAATAGTGCAGGCCTAACCACCCTGTCCAATTTTCCTTCTCCACTTTGTTAGGAGAAAAAGCCACGTGTCGTTCCCTCACTCTTCTCTTCCCTACAGAAGGCGGAAGACGGCCTCTCGAAGCTTGTCTGGATTGGCACCAACCAGTCGGCCTTTCACTTCCGAATTTTTGACGAAAATGAATGTCTAAAGAGGAATGAATGGGGCATCATGGGGTGATTTGAATAGCTGAATTGAAGGGGAGACAAAATCAATCTTTCGACTGTGGCACTATCATCGTGTCTCTGATCGAGAGCGCCCGCCGAACCGACAACATACCGGCATTTGTGACACCTCAAATTTCTTTGCTGTCTCCTGATGGGTGATGGGAGCAGTCGGAGAGGAAGAGAGGAGGGTGAGGGAGGCGGATCATGGCGATCCACCGAGGGGTCCATTTCCTCCCAGCCCGACTGTCCTTGCTTCAACTCCCACCCAATTTCTCTCCGGTTTCTCACCTCGTTCACGTCAACGTCCACCTTCAAAAAGACGACCTCGTTCTCAGAGATCTCCTCTGAGAGACCCTCGAAGACAGGAGAAATAAGCTTACACGGTCCACACCTGCAGGCAGGTAATGGATTGGGATTGAAACGTACATTGGAGAAAGTAGAGGAGGCGATGTCTTTACACCTCGACGCTGTGAACCGCGCAGTGAATCCCTTGCGATGTCATGCTAAAAACCCCGAGGCAGAGATTCCTCCTTCTTCGCCCTCTTTCCCGCCTTTCCATACAGCGTTTCCGTTTCCCTAACTTACCACGTCGCCGTAAAATCCAAGACAACCAACTTGCTACCTGCTCCATTCAATGCTTCCTCCGTCTCCTCCAACGTGCGTACTTCCGACACCTGTCGCAAGGATTG
This sequence comes from Nannochloropsis salina CCMP1776, assembly GCA_004565275.1. NCBI lineage: Eukaryota > Eustigmatophyceae > Eustigmatales > Monodopsidaceae > Microchloropsis > Microchloropsis salina. The sequence continues at coordinate 92,321 of SDOX01000010.1, read as the reverse complement.
TCCAGAATGAACAAGACGGAAAAGAGACGATCAGTAAGGCTGAGGATCCTCGAACCTACTTCAGAAAAATACTTTGTGGTCCTCTACTTGAGGACTACATGCACTACGTTGCTCCTACAGGTCGTATCACAGGAAAGTGAGAGAAGTTGTCTTTTTTTCCTTTCTCGCCCTCCTCTATCATTTGAGTTCTCACTTTCCCCGACACTCCTCCTCGTATCATTGCCAGGCGCGTCAGAGCAGATTGAGGCCTTTGCTCGTTTTGTTTGTATTGCCGGTGAAGTGGCAGAAGGGAGGCGGTAAAGGAGGGAGATGCCCATGGAGCCGTATGAAAGGCAGTCGTTGAGGCGGTGACAATGAGGAAGAGAAGAAAGTGTATCGGATTCATTTTGAAAACAAAAACTGTTTCCTGTTTATTGAAATATGAGAAATTGTGAAAGTGTAGGGACACGTCCGTCAGGCGATTTGTAGTAACTCTTCAAATGTCCGGCAAAAGTACGGCTTTAAGATGAGAGGAGGTAAAAGATCAGCAAGTGATGAGACTTCGCAGAGTAGACATTGAAAGGATGAAGGGCTTATGCAGTCCCTAACCTCCTGATGCAATGGTTTTGCTGAGTAAAGCTCAGAAAGGGATACCCGTGCCTCCAAGCACGCGGTCTGGTGTTTACATGAATTATTTTCTGTCTTATCCGATCAGACCCGCTTCAAGAGCCTACCCAAGCACCCTGACCGTGCCAGCAAGCGTCGATCTTCGATCTTCGAGCCGTCAACTGCCAATTTCCAACACGATCCCCGTGAAATTTTTGAGCTATACAGTGTTCCAGTCCTTCTTGTTGTGGTACCAATCAGACGATGCATGTGCTTTATCTGCGATTAATGGCGCCTTTGAATATCGACATTGCGCCTTGACACTTTATTTATCACCTTCAACGCGTCCACACAGGAAGAAAGCACGCACCACAGCTGATATTTGCCATCAATGGTGTTTTACGTATTATCCACTTATTTCACCATGCGTCAGTGCAGTAGCTATTTCTATTGGTTAGTGGTTCCTATTGTATTCGTGGGACTTTATTCCTGGGTGCGAATTTGCATGCGTCCACTGGGTGGTCATCCTCCCCTTCGCCTTCCACCTTCGCTACCTACGGGCTTTGCGGCACTTTACCCATTACGCTGGGTTTACAGAAACGATGATGAATGGTGGGGAGGCTTAAAAGCCATTGAATATGATACCAGCCAAACTTCATTTTGTAAGCCTTTACGTGCTTTCCTTGACGGAGGACTAAATGGAGGACATGACGCACATGAGGAAGTGAAAGCATCAGATGCGATCTCTTCCTCTTCTGTATCGTCTTTCGCCATCTATTGCCTCGATTTCAATACCAAAAGCGTGGTGTTCATGGAGATGAAAGAGTATACGTCCGTGCTTGAAGAACCCTTTCTAGACCGGGGTGTGCGGCATTGTGCAGGAAAAAATGTTTTGGTAGCGTCTTTCGAAACAGTGGAGGCTTACATACAGGAAAAGCAAATGCGGAAGAAGTTGAAAAGGAGCCAAAAGCAGAATCCAAATGGGGGAAACAAAAAGGACGTCATACTTTGGGTGTGGAACACGGGTCGATGCGGTTCCACACTCATCCACCGTCTCCTCCTTGCTTGCAATTTTTGCTCCCTCTCGGAGCCCTATTGGGCCGAGCAACTTTGCCGAGCTCGGGCACAAAAGTTGATTGACGATTCCTCCATCCGCCGCCTTCTTAGGATCTGCCTTTTCACAGACGCCCACTTGCTGTGCCGGGCAGTCAATTGTCAACCGTCTTCCATGAAACCTCTTTCTCCTTACCGGCCGCATTCCATCCCACATGTTTTGTCACTCAATTTGAAAGGCTCAGGGCACTATCTGCTAGATCTAGCCCTGGCAGAGTTTCCATCGTCTTCCTCGATAACCTCGAGGCATTTATTCCTGTATCGTGATGTCGCTCCCGTTGTGGAATCGCTGGCAAGTGTCTTCTACACGGCCTCTTCCCCTTCTATCCAAGCTTGCTTGTTGCTTCGTCCACGATGGACGCTTGGTTTGATTACTCCTTATAGAAGCTCAAAGCTCCAGAAATGGGTGGACAGTGGCATACTGGAGGTTAATGCGTTCGGACCTATGGGACGATGGGCTGTTACCCGTGATTTGGCTTTGGCTTGGCTGGACTCGATTTGCACGTGGCTAGAGGTAATTGAAGATAAACAGCAAATGCAGGAGAGTAGAAAAGATAAGAATTTGCATCACATCTCCAAGGAAGACCATGCAGTGCTGAAAATGGAGGACTTGGTGGATCCTGCTCGGCGCGAAGAGGTGGTGGGATATCTCCTGTCCTTTGCCACAGATATTGCAGTAAACAAGCTTAGAGAATCGAAGTGGATGAGTAGCAAAAGGTGGAGGGCTGTATTTGATAGACATTCTCAGCAGGGTAATAGGATGCAGATGTCATCAAATGTAACGGGAAGGCGGTTTTTGACCTCTGCAGGCCAGACTCGATTGCATAGTCTTTTGGATAGCGTACCTGATCAGCGTGTACAGAAATTGCGCCTCTCGCATTATTTGCTGGGTAGCCCTTCAAAAATAAGTTAACCTCTCGTGAGTCCTGCTCCAATTATGAATCTTCATCGTATTATCGGGTGTAACGATTGACAAGGGGAATGAAGCCAAGATTAACGTTGAAAGCAATACTTTCGTCTTTTTCCTAGGACCTGTGATGGAGTTCGGCTGTGCAATATGGCCGTGCCTTGGAAATACGTAACATATCTTTCAAGTTTAACCTGTGAAGGAGAGTTACAAATGCCTCGACTGTTTTGTCGAATGCTGGTAAATCCGAGGTTTGCTCCAAGGGAGTCACCATAGAGGGGGATGTCCATCGGAATGAGTTGGTCTCCTTGTATCAACGTTTGTCAAGACTACGTTCAACCAGATGTCCACAAATTGCATACATAAATTAGTGAAACAAGGGAAGACTGGAAATAACAACTACAAAACTCTGAGCCCAGCATATCAATTTCCTTCACTTGAGTTGATCGTACTCGGCTCAAATCAGCATCACTTGTAAGGTTTTTTTCTTTCTTTGAGACAGATTCCATCAAAGTGTGGTGCGAAGATATACTCAAGAAATTCGGGCTGCTTTTTCTTCAGCTCATATCTTTGCACCTACCATCTGAAATGTTCAATAATGTTTGTGCGAGCAAGCCATGAGACCTCTAATATCTTCCCATCGTATTCATTGCACTTTCCAATCTTTCTCCGTAATATCTTTCCATGCTCGATGGCATGTTTGAAGAGTTCCCCTTCATCAGCTCCGGTAAGCGAAAAATCTGGTGAGCTTAACGGTCTTCCGTACTCACTCATCCCATAGGTACCCCTAGATGAAGAAGATATTGGGGGGACGAAAGTTACAAAAAAACGAAGGCTTAAGATAAATAGGCAACGTCAACAACAGCTCCGCAAAACACAACTTAAATTTAAGAAGACCGGGAAAGTAACAGAAGCAAGAGAGTACTACTAATGAATAGCACAGTAATTGACGCACCTAGGTAGTTCAGATGATCCGCAACATCCAAGTCGACCAAAAATTGATCCGAGCACTGAGGGTCCTCACCAGAGTCATTGCAAACGATATAAGAAGTCTGGTCTTCGTTGTAGAAGACCTCGAAGGGTTGGTGGTGAAAACCAAAAGCTGAGACGATGGCGGAAGAGGGCCGGAGAGGGACATGGAGTGAGGTAGCGAAGAGATAAGAGAGTGCACCCGGATTCGTATTCTGCTTCCTAGTTTTCCAGGTGCGCGCACACGCCTACACTAAGGCGACAACTCATTCCCTCTCCTTCAGTACGTCTCAGCCCCTCTTACACACCAAGCCTCAAAACGTACCTCTTGGGGGCAGATGAGGCACCGGATCACGATTATGCACGAGCCGGTAGAGAGGAAAATCAAGAGACTCGGCGAGCGACGCGACAAAGGTAGCGAACTTTGAGGGGTGGGAGAACGTGCCAAAAGATTCCATGGATGTCTGGTCAAAGCGTCGACGTGGATGGCAAGCACAAAGTCAATCTGTTCCGCCACGTCACATTTCTGGCTGTCCTCCCTTCTTCACTGTTCTATCCTTACCTGTTTGTTTCCGACGCGGGGCTGCCCGAAGTTGACGACCCGCCGAACATTGTACGAGAGAGACATAAGATCGACCATGCAATGGACTGCAATGGCCGCTCCGAGGGAATGACCTATCGGCAGAGAGCGATCAGATAATGAGGAATGGGGTAGATTCTCGGATGAAATCTCGTATTCAGTATCCCCGGAAGGCTCCTCCTCATCTCTCTTATGCTCCTCGGTCAGTCTGGTACTCTTGCCTTGCTTCCCTACCTGTAACCCAGATCGGTGCGTCTGGATGTTGCTGTAAAAAGTATTGCACAAATTCCCGGACCTGGCTTCGAAGTTCCAAGTATGCGGTGTAGAATCCCGTGTGAACCTGACAACCCTATGTTTAAAGCAGAGAATCGGGAAGGCAACAAGCAGCGATGTAAGGTAAAAAAACCTTCCTGAGATTCAGCGTGGTCCGTTTCCATCGTGCAAACATCTCTTTGACGGAGTAATTTATCTTGTGATCGCAGATCTTCGATTTCCTTATGCTCCTTTCCTGCAGTCCTGCTTTTATCCTTACCTCACATCCGTCATAAGGAAAATCTTCTTTCTTAAAGTCTAAGTTGGCCATCCATTCTACTATGTCATCCATGGACGTGCCGGCGAACGCCACCACAAGGGCGCCTAAATTTCCCCGCCGACCCCAAATAAGGTAAGGAAGTGTCGTGCATGCAATGAGCGACCCAATAAGCTCACACATTAAATATCTCTCCTGTGCTGACCACCTTACCTTCGACTGAGTTGTAACCCACAAAGCCATCCCCGTCAGGAGCAGAAATGCGCCTCACTTCCGTGTCCGGATGTCGGGAGCAAGTACTGCGTACAGACAAAAAATAGAGGTATGATGAGCATATATGAGGGTGCCCATGACATATCACGCCTCGACTTGAATTATGAATTATTCCATGCCAGACACTTTAAGCCTAGAAGTACCTGCAATTCCAAGCCTCACAGGCGCTAGTTTTGCACGAATACGATGCTTGAGCATAGTCCAAAAGAGTTTTGACAGCGGTTATATTGTAAAGGCGGCGATTTTGATCCGAGGGAGTTGGGGCAGGAGTAAATGTTGGAGCGCTGGTAGCAGAAACGAGCACCTTTTGTATATCGAATTCAGGGTCGTATATGAAGGGAGTGCACACAGTTGCGCAGCAGAAACACTGGTTTGTGGCATTATTCCAGCTGAAGAAGAACGGCGCAACTTTTCCTCCTACAAGGGAGCAATACTCATAACAGTCATCCTTCGTCTCAATAGGTTGTAATTGACGATGATACGTGTCTCCGAAGGAAAGAATGTCCTGGTCCATGGCTAGGTTCATTTCAGGATGCAGCGACAGACGACGATTATCAAATGGCGCTAGCTGACCACCTTGTGAAAAGCGCTGTCCCGGGGCAAAGACAACGAAAGGTTGTGTAGGATTGACAGAAGGAGCCAATGTTGGAGCGCAAGTTGCTGGCTTCTTTTTGGGGTATCGCGCGCGCAGGAGTGCGGGACTCGCTAAAGGGGTCACACACGAGGTGGAAGTTGCGTTGTTCAGGTAAGCAAAAGCATCTACTGCGAGATGCTCAGGAACGCACAAATCAATATTAACCTTGACTCGAAAGCGGCGTTTTGACCGCCTAGAAAAATCAATGTCCAGCCAGTAAAGGGCTGTGGTTCCGTCGATGTTTCCAACAACCTCAGGCGGCATGTGAGGTTTGATTGACGGACGGGTCGCTGTCCGTCTCACAGACATCCCGCTTGGCAAGGTCATTTTAAAATTCAAGTCACTGATAGGATCTTTAGTGCGAAGTATTACGGATATCTGAGCTTTACCCTTCCCAGCTAAGACTCCGCGTTTGGTGTTGGGATGCGCCTTAGCACGTATCGCTAGGCGCGGACATTGCTGGGAAGCCGTAAATGGGATACTCGCGGTGCTCAGCTGAGGAAGGCATAGGACGAGGATACCGAGGACAAGCTGTATGATGACAAGGGTACAAGAGTACTGCATCCTTTGAAGGACTTTGCGATAAGAGATCGACCGCTGTAGCACGAGAAGGAGAGAGACAGAAGATGTAGCAATGGAGGTCTGATGAGCTTTCTGGAGGTATCACACTATACATTTATTGTCGTGCAAGGACATAGGAAATTGCTGTGAAAGAAGGTTTTAGCACACAACACAATGTCGTGACATTCGAGTATACACGTATTGTAGTGGCTGGTACTGGGCAGCCACCCTTCAATCCATATAGTCAACGCAGGCCGTGGTAACTGCTCTTCTTCACACAAGTGTCGATAAGTTTCCTTCTAACTGTAATTAGCTATTAATTGTTGTTGTGTTATCCTTCATGCGATTTAGAGCAGGCAGATCTCTAAAAACCTGCACAGTAGGTAAAACCGTTTGCATTAACGGGCGTACCGTGTGAGGCCCGCTTATTTGACAGAGGGCAACGGTTTCGGGGTCGTGCTCTGATCCTGACCGTGAATTTGCAGCACAGCGAGGACTGCGAGCCCCACAGAACGTATAGTCACATTTAGAGACTCTCTGACATATTTGACGATGAATAACGTGATACTGATGTCGGGAGCATGAAGATTGATTTTTCAATGTCGATATGACAGTTCCTCACCGATAGGGGAAACGACGCCGCGAATCATTCCAATTTCCGAATTACAAATCCGTGCTCATGATCAGTTTAAGCAGATTTTCGATTCACTTCTAAAATTAATATGTAATATAACAAAATGAGCCGAGTTAGCGTTTCTAGTCATCGCAAGCTTCGTAGAACGCGGTTTTACCCTCTATGAAAACTGCAAAAATGAAAGCTCATAGAGGCCATGCCCCTATAAATCAAGGTTACAGGATAAAAGAATGCAAACCAAAGGTGGAGTCATACATGATAACAGTTCTATATGACTATTATAGAATGACTGTTGAACGTTTAAAGGGATTCGACCGGATCAGGCATTGTCTCAGCTTCAACTCAGCTAAATATATCAACTGAAGAAGAAAGAAGCCTACCTGATGGAGCACGTAGCTGTACTGGAACACGTTTTAATTTATTCTTCTGCTGGAATTATATTTACCTATTCTGTTACTATATTGACGGCGACGCTTTGAAAAGTCTCATTTTGTTCTCAATCACGCGTTGCATAGCTTCGCCAGTCGTTTGCATTAATGGTAACACGTCCTTGGCTTTGCCCTCGCGAATCACCTGCATAGCTGCCTCCCTGACCTCGGTGTTCACATTAAACTTGCAGATCGCACCAATGGCGATGGTCGCATGCACCACTTTTGGAGGAAGTCCGGACGCTCCATGTAAGACAAGTAATCGATCCGTAGCCGCCCGTATATCTGCCAGCCGGGCCAAGTCGAGTACCGGCGGATTCCTCGCATATCGCCCATGAACGTTTCCGATTGTCACCGCCACCATATCTATGGCTGTCTGTTCCACAAAATCTGGGACCTGGAGAGGATCAGTCATTTTTGCTTCTTTTTCCTGGACGCTCAGTCCGTCTTCCTCCCCGGCCAAGCGACCCAGCTCTGCCTCTACAGGAATGCCCTTACTGTGTGCAAGTCGTGTCATCTGTGCGGTCCATGAAACATTTTCCTCATAAGGTTTCGCCGACCCATCGCACATAACAGAGTCAACTAGCTGAGTTGCCTGCATCGTAGCGGTGGAGTGTTGACGCAAAATATGGGTGACTGAAAGAGAAATTACTCTGGCATGTTAAACTTCACGGGAGTTGATTCGATTCTTGTGGATACATAGCCAGAAGAGTCGGTGTAAGCTTGTACGCATGATTAGTATGTGTCATATAATGGCCACTCACCAGAACTTGCTCTATTACGGCTGCCTCATTCGCATGGTCGAGGTGCACTGCGATCGTGTCCTTCTCCTTGGAACCTCTCATTGTTCCCATTTCTTCCACAAAGAACCGCCCGGCGCGACAGAGCTCCAGGAGAGGCTGTCCACCGAATTCAAGTGATGATGGATGGACTTGCAAAATCGCCGAGCTGTTCGTTGCCGCCGCGGCACGAACAACGGCTCTGACTCCTTCAAGGTTATAAACATTGAAAGCCCCGACAGCCTCTCCTTTCGCACGCGCAGCCTCCAGGAGATCGAGAGTGCGAGAGGACGAGGCGAAAACGGGACGTGTGGGAGTGACACACGAAGCTAAAGAAGTCTTGGAGTCGGGTGATGGAGGCGTAGAAGCGGAAGGAGGGAAGCATAGTTTTTGAGCTGCCTCGAACAGCGCTTGCGAAGAGCCCACGTTGCCAGGGAAGACGACGTACTTAGAAATAGAGAAGAGAAGAGACGACGAAAAACATTTGATCGTCACTCGGTAAGCAAAGACACATAGGCACGCGCACGAATCGGTTTCTGTGCGTCACTGCGTACCTTCATACCCGGAAACTTGCTCTCTTCTCCGCATTCCCACACAGGAACACCGGGTAGAATTGGCCCAAGCACCATGGCCCTCTTGAGACCCAGGGCCTTGACCGCCACGTCATTTGATGTGATCCCTCCTTTGGCAATGAGAAAAAGGGGTCTGATTCACAGACAGATGATCAGACAATGTGAGAAGAGGTACAGAATGACAATGGAGGTCTAGGAATAATGTAACACATGTTGGCATTTATTATCGATAGGCATGACATCCCTCTGACGCCCTTGCCCGCCATAGCGAGTTCCTTATCAACGACAAATGATGGTGTAAAGTCTCTCTTACATACACTGAGCGCAGGAGCAGGAGACACGGAATGAATGCATCCTAGGCGCTAACATTGCTATCGAGAGATAGACAAATGGACTTCCTTGTTCCCCTTGTACTGCAACTTCCTTTTGCTTCTCATTTGCTTTTCATGTCTCCTTACGTGCATAGCCCTACAGTCATATTCTATCTGCTCCCATTTTCCCCGCGTCTCTCACCTTGTGCGCAAGTTTTTAACAATCTCGACGACGGAGTCAGACACCTTCATCCCTGAGATGAGACCACCTGCACCGTCTTCTTGGCGAAGCTGATTTTAAAAAATTTGATTGAAAGGTATAATAAGAAAGGAACCTAGCCCTAACCCTAATAATAATTATATTTAAAAAAAGAAGGATGAGATCATAACCCACCTGACGGCTCGTGAAAATAACGACATGCTTTCCCGCATTGATCCCTCCTTCAATAGCAGCAGTGACTCTCACAATCTCCCCTAGGCGCGCTGTTTCATCCTGGAAGAGCGTGTCCACACAAATTTCGATGCCCTGAATGGAAGAGCAGAATATAAAGCATCGAGGTTCAGATTCTTCTGTAAAGCAATACAATTACACAGCATGTCATGCCTTGGACACCCTTCCCACGCGGCCCAATCCGACATCAAAAAGCCTGGATGATCCCAGGTCGTCCAGTCGACCTCTCAAAGGATACATCAAAGACGCCTTCCGTGCCCTGCATGCCGACATTCAGCGTTGCCCCCCCCCTCCTTCTTACCCCCCTGACATATTCTTACCTGGAATTGCTCCTTTCCTCCGTTTTCCAGGAGGAAAGAGAGTTGCTCCGACGATTTGGGTACATAGGAGCCTACCACTATCAGGCCTCCCTCGGCGGAGGGGACGTGGGAAGGAAGATCGGGAGGGGGGCGGAGAGCGGAGGCTGGCAGGGGAGGCAGAGGGGAAAGTCCAGCGCGAACGGCGACCCAGTCTGCAGCTGTGCGATAGCTGGGGAGAACAGAGGGAGGGGGGACCCCAAAAGGCGACATGGTCAGGATGATGATTCAGTCTTTAAAGGCAAGGAGATGTCGGGAACCCATGATAAGCCAGATCACATTTTCCCACAAAGTGAATCAGTATGCAGATTACTAAGGATATTGTGAACAGCTGATGCCGAAATGCACCAGGAATGTCGTATCCATCCCTCCCATTCGTTCACTCACACCATCCGGATCCCGGGCTCGCCCTCCGTCGACCCCTCCAGTCCTGCGTCTTCTGCCTGGAGGCTACCCAGTACTACGCATTCTAAGTCCTCCCTCGTCACGGCATTGACCACCACATACGTGCCCAGACTGGTGGTGTTGCTCCTGGCAAGGCTAAGAAGCTTATCGCGGACGCCGGTGGGACCACCACGACTAGATTTTGAAAAGAGAGAATAGAGCCGGTGGAGGAGAGAGTGAGTTTCGTGACGATTGACTTTAAAAACTTAAGAGACTGACACGCACCGGATGTCGTCTAGGGTGATACTAGCCACGTCTTCGGCCTTCACGCCTCCTCCAAGCTTCTGTGCGACCTACGAGGAGTCATAAGATTGTGACTGCATGTTGTTCTCTTTTCCATTATCCTTCACTCTTACTCAATGTCCTTCACTTTTCCCTTCAAATGTCCTTATGTGGTCGCGATTCTTTAAAATCAAAGTGCATTTAATGTCACGCCCAAATTTGGACGTAATAAGAAGAAAGAGGCAGATAGGTAGGGGAATACGGAGGAAGGAGGGGGGGGAGGGAGGGAGGAAGGGAGGTAGAGATAGAAGTGAGAGAGCAGTCTGATTGGACCTACCCAATCCTTTAGGTTCGAGGTGGAGAACCCAAAGGCCTTGTCCTGCGCAAACGGCGTCAGGTGCACGGGAAGGACGGAGGCAGGGGAGGTGGTCATATAATGCACGTCGTTGATCTACTCAGGAAAGAGGAGGGACAGGGAGGAGAGGGCATGGCTTCAGGGTACAAAATTCATCGGCTCGTGGAGGACGGCGACAGCAAATACGGGACAAAGACCTGAGCATGGAAAGCGTGGCGTACCGTCATCCGACCCCCTGCCTGGAAGAAGGGTGCCACCAGCGTCAAGACACTGGTCCCTCCGCGGGGCATCCTTGCTTGCGATTCGGCCCCTTTCTTATCAAGGGGAGGATGCGAACAGAGGACCTCGACGTCCAGAGGGAAATGTCCTGTTCGGGCCCGGAGGGAAGGGGAAGGGCGGTCGGACAAGGAAAGGGGAACAGGGGTGAGAAGGAAAGAAGTCATGGATGGATGGCAACCATATTCTCTCTTGGACGGTGAGAGGTGAGTGAAGGGAGAACGCCACGTACCACGCAAGGTCGAGTCCGAGCGAGAAATGATGGTAACCGAGTCTTCAGAGCGATTCAGTCGCTGCATTTGGATGATCGAGTCAGAGAGTGGTCAAATTCCTCCGAGACATACGTCGCATGGGCGAGTCAGCTGGCGCTCGTGAAGTACGGATGAACAGCCAAAGATAGATACGGTGGAAGGGGCAAAAAAAGTGCAGCACATGAAGAGGATCCCAGAAGAGCAGGAATCGTGGACACAAGAAGTTGAGGGGCAGACAACCAGGAAAAGAAGCAGGAGCGAGCGTGCAAGTTGCCAAAGAGGAGGAAAAAGCACAGGAGAGGGTCGAACAGGGAGCACTAGTAGGTAAAAGGGAGTCTTTGAGAAATCTGAACCAAGATTAGTACACGAAACGGGCAAGAGGATGGGTACCTTGAGCGCGGCGTCGAGGCCTGTCCGAATCTCCCGCAAGACGTGCTCGGCGTCTCTTGCTGACAAAGCCCTACAGGGAAAGAGCCCAAAGGACGAGATGTGAGACCATTGAGATATTTTCCAGAAGGAAAGCATATCACTTCCACCCTTCCCCTCCCTACAGCCCATCTTCCCCTCCAGCACGGGCTTGCACACCGGATGTTCGAAAGGAGAAAGAATCCTGGGGTGCTATCATCCTCGATCTCCCGAGCGAGAGCCTCCGCGGTCCATTCCGACAGCACAGGAAAGCCTTGCACGCTCTGCGTGCCGGTGGGATCATCTGTGAAGAGGGAAGGAGAAGACGCGCGATTAGGATGGGATCGTTATGTCATATTTTGTTCATGAGGCATATGGGTCGTGTGTAGCCCCTGTTATTGCTACTCAATCAGCGTCGACAGGCCCTTCTTCCTCGCGACAATCGGGGTGCAGGTTCGCTTACCATCGACAACCACCAGCTTTCTGCGTCTGCCACCCCGCGTCGATTGCCGGAGGTGCTCCTGAATTTCTGGCATAAACGATGATGGAGGTCGGGGTAGCGTGGATAGCAGAGTCTCAAGAGGGAGAGGCTGTAGGGGTGATGAGGGGAGGCAAATGGTGGGAATTCAGGCATCAAATGCGTAGCAGAGCGACTGGCTTCCCTACCGGAGTCGATGAGGCCGGAGAGTGAGAGAGGGGCGCGGAGGGCGGTCGAGAGGGAGGACGTGGCAGTCGAGGGGGCGGAGCCCGGAGGTACGACAGGGTGGACCCCAGGCAGCACACGTGCAGCTTGTTTCTCCGCGCAAAGGCTGAGAAACCCCGTGCTAGATGCATATGCTGCTGTTGCCGTTGCGTTAATACACTTTCTTGGCAATTTTTCCAAACGTGGCATCCTAAAAGCCTTCTGCTTGTCTGCGCCCGGCTGACAATGTACGACATCATAACTATGAATCAGGTGAATATGTGCAACAATAGCAATGTCACCACACTTTTAAAACGCCACAACTGCGGGGCGATTCTCCGTTAGGGAAGGTTGAGCTTTCAGTGACCGTGGAGGAAAAGGGTGGAATATAGCTGAGGTAGTGAGGGAGTTGATAATACAAGTCCTACTGTCCGGGCATCCGTCCGAACACTTACGTCGAGCATTCTTCTTACAAATGACGACACATTTCTGTTCCTTCAGCGCTGACCGATCAAGGGGCCTTTTGAAGCGTCAGTGATCGTTCAATTATTTGTAGAAATAATTATTAGAGCGTGAGGAACGGGAGGTGGTTGCGTTGATGAAGTTTGGAATCTTGAAGGGATTAATGGAGTTCGTAGCAGTATTAAAAATGCAAATGACGTGTTTGCGTGCTCAGCCAGAGAGATATCTGCCATATCCCTTTTCACAGAGATATAGCTACACACACGAGGCATGGAAGGCGTTGCTTCAGCTGGCAAAATATATCACGACATGAATTAATGGCGAGCTGAGCGATACGCATACGCCAGCGCACTCAATCCGCTCGACCCTCCCTAGACGCAAAGAAACATACACAAATTTGCACAATATTTACACTTATGTACACGTGCCTTCTATTGTTTTACCGATCATCAGAATACGCCTTTTAAACATGCTATAGGATCAAAAACTTCACCAGTCTCCACACTCCCCTGCTCCCCTTTTGCCTCTGTCCTACATGATCTCACCTACAGAGATGGGGAAAAAAAAGAAAAAGAACCTCCAGCAGCAGCAGCACCCAGTGCATGACGATGCAGTTGACACCTTGTTCGACATGTTTGGAGGACAGATTCCTCTGGGCACCGTGAAGGCTGTGTTGAACAGGGAAGGGGGGGAGGTTTCCAGGTAGGGAGGTAGGCAGGTCACTCTATCGGCCCCCCGAATAAGATGTGAGATTGAAATTGTTGTTATGCATAATAGCATAAAGGTAACATATCAAAGATTCTGGAGCGCAATATCGGTTGGGACAGGAAAAGAGGGATAAGGCCGAATTAAAAATGGCAGTAATGTTCGAGGGGATTGATGCGTCCATTCTCTCTGTCATCACACAGGGCATTGGATGCGCTACTTTTGGTGGCTACGGACAAGGAAGTCATCCTCCATAACAGTAACGGTAACGTTGTCGCAGAAACGACTGAAATAAAGGAACGTGAGATCGGAGCAGACGACGTAGTCTGGAATTTAGAGAGGGCGGACGAGAAATCGAGAGGGAGGAAGGAGAAGGAAACCGAAGGAGAGCAAAAAAAGGCAGGGGCGGAGCAGCTGGAAAGGGAGGAAGACTATCCCTATGAGATTAGAGAGGGAGAGGCTCAGCATGGCATCCTCGAAGAAGGAGAGGACGGCGAAGGGCCGTTCTGCCTGCTGAGCGATCTGGCGAATGAGGGAAAGGCCGAGGGCAAGGCGCAAGCCTTCACGAGCCCAGAGGTTTGGGAGAAGGCCTGTGGGATGTTCAAGGGCATCTTGCCCTTGCAGGCGCTATATAGGGTCTATGGGGAGGCGGAGGGGCTGGAGGGGGCTGTGCAGGTAAGAGGGGGGAGGAGGGCGGGGAGGAGGAGGAAAGGGGAGAGGGTGTCTGATGTAAAGGAGGAGGTCTGTGCAGAAAAGAAGAGAGAAAGGAAAGTGTTACGGCAAAGAAAGGTGGAGGAGAAAAAGAGGAGTAGGAAAAGGATGCATGCATGTGGAGAGGGCGACGGGGAAGGCCGCACGCCGGCAAAGACATTGTCAATCATGTTCACCAAGACTTGACCCCACCAACAGGAAGTAGAGAGGATGCTGCTCTTGGATGAGGATACAGGAGACGAAGAGGAGGAGGCGGTAGGAGAGAAAAGCGTGGGGGTGGAGGAAGAATTTCCCCCTTCCTTCGGTCGCGTCCCCCAAGCGGACGAAGAAAGGGTGGAGGCAACTCCAAGCGACGCCTTCGACGCGGCAGGCGGGGGGGCAGGGAAGAGGAACGTGGAGGATGCGCTGGATTCGATGGCTGCGTTGTTCCCCTCCTTACCCCGGGACCTTCTCCGAGAGACCCTTGTCCAGCACGCAGGTACTGGAGCGCTTCGTCCGTCCCTTCCTTCCTCCCTCCCTGCCTTCTCTGGTCCCTCCCTCCCTCGTTCCTCCCCTGCTTCCTTACCTTGTGTTTGCTTCTTTCCGAAGCTTTTCCCCCTCCCCTTCCTTCCATTTCTTTTACTATATCATCTGTTCTCCTGACTTCCCCCTCATCCCTCCCCTCGACGTGCCCGTGCTTCCCTCGCCCCTCCTCACCCACCCCGAGCGCCTCACCGACCGTCCTCCCTCCCGCCCTCCTCCCCACCCTCCCGTCCACCCTCCCTTCCACCCTCCATCCCAAGGCGACATGGATGCGGCTGCCTATTACCTGGTGGGAGGCTCTCCTCCCTCTCCCTCTGCCCACTTCGCCTCTTCCTGGGAAGGTAGATGCACGACGAAGGGAGGGAAGGAGGGAGGGAAAGAGGGGTAGAATAAACAGAGAGAGAATGAGGGATGGGGCCCTGTTTTGAAATCACATCCACGCGCGCGGGCCTTGAACTGCCTCACGTCCCCGTTCCCTCCCTCTGCCCCCCCTCTCCCCCTACCTCCCCCTCTTCCTCTCCCTCCCCCTCTTCCTCTCCCTCCCCCTTCCCCCCTCCCTCCCCCTCTCTCTCCACCTGGCCCATGCAGTTCCCAGCCGTGGCACCCAAAACAGGCGGCACCGTCAGTCGGGCGAGGGCCCCCCCCTTCCTCCCGCCCTCCCTCCATCCCGCCCTCTTCCCCTCCTTCCCTCCACCTCGACCTCTCCCTGGGCGCCTCCTTCCTCGTCTTCCCCGCTTCTTCCTCCCCTCGCGCGGCCGCCCGTACTTGTTGCCTCCTCCTTCCCTTCCCTTCCTCCGTCCCCGAGACATTCCCTATCGCCCTCCTTGCCAATGGAGCGTCGGCCGGGACGGACGAATAGGGTGGGGGAGGGAGAGGGAGGGAGGGAGGGAGGGAGGAAGGGAGGTGTGCAGGCTCAACGCACGCGTGCCCGCGGAATGGCGTGGTTGGAAGACGTCTACGGGGGAAGAGGGGGTTTCCAGAAGGAGCTGGTGCGCTCACTGCTGTTGGAGGTGAGAAGGAAAGGGGGAAGCAAGGGAGGGGGGAAACGAACGACCTCTTAGGGTGGTGGTTGTCCCGGACTCTTCCGATTCTTCCTGGACCGCCCAGTCATTCGACCCCTACTCCTCCCCTGAAACCCTAACCCTAACCCTAACCCTAACCCTAAATCTAAACCTAAACCTAACCCTGACCCTAAAGGATTGATTCTCCCTGGGCCGTTAAGTCATCCGACCTCTCAATTGAAGCTTACGCATTTTCTTCTGTCCATCGTCCCTTTTCCCCTTCCCCTCAGGTCCACGACGGCGACATGAGCATGACAGAGGCCTCCCTTCTGGCACTGGACCCAGAGAGGGCGCAGCAGTGCCGTCGAAAGTGGGAGGCAAAGAGACAGGAGGCAAGGAGGGAGGGAGGGAGGGAAGGGAGGAGGGAGGGAAAGATTGAGGGAAGGCTAGGTCGTGTGGACAAACCAGTGATTGTACGAAGGTACAAGAATGAAAGAGAAATAAGGGAGGCATCAAGGGAGGGCGCAAGGGAAAAGAGGAAGGCAACAGGGGACGAGGGACTGAGTGGTGCTCTCTGACCCTCCACCACACAGACATCCTTGCTGAAAACCATCTCCCTACCCGCGCTCTCTTCCTCCTCTTCATCCCCCCCCACTCCCACGGGTCGTTACCACACGCCTTATCCCCTAATCCCGCCAGGAGAGGAGGGTGGGAGGGCGGGGGGGAAGGAGGTGGCGATGCTTCATCGAGAGGCGGCGAGAAGGGAGAAGATGGAGATGATGGGTGCATTTCGACTGGCCGCGACGGCCTACCACCGCCACTCTTCCGCTGCAGGTAGGATTTCTGTTGACATTGGGAGCGTACGTGTCTGCAAGAGAGAGGCCAGGCGTCGAAATTTCTGGGTACATGGGGCCGTGCAGGTTGTGAAAAATGTACGTCATTCATTGAACGTCGGGAGCGTCCAACTGAAGGTCTGCTTTTTGCGCAATACGGTAGTCCCCTTGCACGAAAGATATGTAAATTATCTTCGATCAATAATGCCGATGGCTCCCAGAAGTCCTCTTACGACTTCCTTCCTTCTCATCCTTCGGCTTCCGATACCCCCGGTCACTCGCCTGCTGAATCTCGCCCTATCACTGTGGCACGTCTTTGCAAACAGGAGTGGCCTCCGCGTCTGGGTACGCGCACCGACAGCGCATGCAACACTTTCACGCTAGGCAAGGAAGACGTTGGGAGCGGGGAGAGGGAGGGGGTGCTACCGGGGAAAAGGGTGGCACGATAAACTCAAGGATTTTAGGCGCTGGTTGCAGGATGTGCTCACTTTCACACTGTCATGTTTTCTTTCCCTTTCCGTCCCTTTCCCTCCTCGACGCAGGGCTGCCTGCGCCCTTCTCCAGGAAACTTGCCCAGCCTTGGTGGTTGGCGTGGTGGAGGGAGAGGAAATGGGGTTGAGAAACAACACAGGAAGCCTGGTGGCTCTACGCGTCCTCTCAAGGTAAGGCAGGAGGGTGATGACAAGGAAGGGAAGGAAGAGGACAGGTGGGACGCATGACAAACAACAACGTGTCCTTCTCCCGTCGCTCGCTCATCTCCCTCCCCCCTCTCGATGTTTTTTCCCTGCAGCCTCCTCCCTGACCTTACCAAATTGAGCGTCGATCTCCATGGTCTCCGGGTATCGGAAGCTCTTTCCCTCCTCCACTCCCTCCTGGCCATGTATCCTCCCTCGCTTCCCCCCTCCCTCCGAAGTTTTCGCTTCATCACGGGGAGAGGAACGCATTCCGAGGGAGGGCGATCCAGATTGATGCCCGCCCTTGTCGCTGCGCTGCACCGGTACGAACAGCCTCACGGGTCAGGAGAGGGAGGGCAGGCGGAAAGGAGAAGGACAGTTAAGGTGTCGGTCGACTCTTCGGAGGGCGTAGTGGTGGTAAAGTTGGACAGAAAGTAAAGCGTGAATTCCCGCCTTTTTTAATTAAAAAAATGCCCGATGGACGTCCTCTTCACGACGTATATGACTCCTTTCTCCCACGAGAAAGAAAGGCTCAAAACACAATCTGTAGATGTTGAAACTCGCGTACGCTATCAGGCGAGACAGGATAAGGAATCCTTCCCAAAAGTTTGAAAATAAAGAATGGTCTGCATCGATCTAAGGCAAAGTACGGACGGAACTAAGCATAGGACGCATGAAAGGTGATGAGTCAGGCACGTTTCTTCTTTCAAATGACCCTTTCTTCCCCCTGGACGCGACAATCCTTCTCACAAGTTCACGCACAAAAGTATGGTAGTCGAGAAAGACATCAGAATTCGCAAATGTCGCTTTTAAGACGCAAAAAGCTGTACTGTTGTGATATTACACACGGGGTAATCGATGCACGATCCCCCACAAAAAGGGCTGTTGGCAGGCTTGATCAATTTGAGCGCTTTATCGCATTTCTCCTTTCCAATCAGCCCTTCTTCCTTGCCTTTAGAGCTCGTCTTTGGCCCCCTCCCTTCGTTCTCCCTCTCTCATCCGAAATCGCTCTTCGATCCTTTCCAAATGGCGGCGGACTTCCTCACCCATCACCTCGGGGGAAAACCGTCTCACCATGTCCCGCCTCGCTTCTCTCCCTTTCTCTCTTCCTTCCTCCTGATGGCTGAAGGTATACTGAAGGAGGGATATTAAATGGGAGAGAGAAGGACTCGCCCATCGATGCCCCTGGGAGACAAAAAGACGCAAAATCAGGAGGGAATGAGATTACTGAAGGGAAAGGAAGGAACTGTGGCCGAAATCAGATAGAGAGGGGGAAGCGGCAGGAACGAGACGCGGAGAGGTAGAAAGCGAAAGGGGAAGGGAGCAAGGGGGGGAAAGAGGACGGATGCGTACCTTGAAGGGCCCATTTCGAACCTCTTCCAATCCCTCAATGTGCAACGGGTAGCTGTTGGTGGGGGTCATGAACTCGGTGGGGCCTGCGGGAAGGGGGGGGGGAGTGTAGATGGGTACCAGGTAAGGAACAGGTCGGGAACATTTCGTGGAATTCTTATTTACCACGCCAAGCGGGAGAAAGGCAAGGAAAGACAGAAAGGTCGAGATTAAGGATATAATAAAAATAAAACGAGGAAGATAAGTAGTGGGGCATGGAGGAATGGAAGGAGGAGAAGGAGAGGATGGACGCACCGGACCAGTTGGTAGCGATGACGGGTTTGGCCATCGCCATTGCCTCTACATGAGGCCGGCCCCACCCTTCTCCTCGGGAAGGGAGGACGAAGACGTCTGCGGCCTGATAAAGGGCGAGGAGCTGGAGGGCTGGGGAAAGGGATTTAGTAGAAAGGATGAGAGGGAAGGAGGGAGGGAGTGACCGAGAGAACGAGGGAGGGGAAGAGTTACAGACAGCCTGAGCACTTGGGCGCCTACCTGTGGCTCCGCTCATAATGTGGACTGGAGGTAGTTCCTCCGGGTATTTCTTTTCGGGGAAGTATTCCTTGGCAATCGCTTTCACGGGGGTCTCAAAGTCATCCGAACTAGGCAGCAGAGGCCGGTATGGAGCGTACAAATAGAGAAAGGAAGGGAATAAAGGAAGGGAGAATGATCCAGAAAATTATCAGACGAGTCTGTATGAGAAGATGAGGATTAAAAGCCTTCAACCAGCAGATGTTGATGCTACTCGCCTTCTTTCCCCTCTCCCCCTCCACACACGCATGTTCAAATCATTGAATAGTCACGTAACCAAAGCGAACACCTCCATCGCTTCGCTCCCTCCCTCTCTTTTCCCTGCGGCCCCCTCTTACCTGTGGTAAGCATTGGTGAGCAGTAGGAGCGCCACGTCTTCCTCCCCCGGTGCGAATGCTTCGAAATACGCGCGCAATAGGAGGTCGAACCCTTTCCTCTCCTCGAACTTGAAGATGGACAGGAACAGAAAAGAGGAGGGAGGGAGGGAGGGAGGGAGGCCGGAGGATGGTGGAAGGGAGAGAAGGACAGGGTTCTCGGGAGAGAAGAAGTCAGTGTCGACGGGCTCGCCTATCACCTATAGGCAGGGAGGGAGGAATGGACGGAAGCCAAAAGCCACAAAAGTCGAAAGAAAGCGGTACCGAGATCAGCACTCAGGATGACAACGAGGGGTGATGACACGAGAAGACTTAGGCAGAAGGACACCGTCGCATACATGGAGTGTACCTGGATCCGCTCGGCCTCCACCCCTCCTTCCACGAAAACCCGCTTCTGGAAGGCCGTCGGCACCCATACTGTGTGTGAACACGACCTTAGCTTCTCAAAACCATGGCCTCGTCGCCCGTACCCCTCCCCCAGTCCCCACCCCTTCGCCTTACTCTCGTCCATCTTGTCGCGGCCCATCCTCTCCGCCCACCCCGACGGCAGGCGGTCGGTCTCGAACATGGTCCGGCCCACGCGGTAGAGGGCCTTGCTGCGGAGGGAGAGGGTGAGAGCGAGTCAGGGAGCATATGTGGACAAGAGTTGTGTGGACGCTTAGTATGAGAGGAAAGAGCGCGTGCTCCGATTTGAGAAGGACTTATAGGAGCCAGGCCTCGGACGTTCTGTTCGCCCTCACGAAGAAGTTTTGAAATTGTCCTCTTTTTCCTCCCTTTCCCGTCTTTTTACCGAGGAGGGCAGCGCGAGGTTGGGTATCGGGAAGGATGCCATGCTCCAGGCTCGGAATGACATATGACCACGCTCTCCTCCAAGGGGGGTCGGGCGTCTGCGGCGTGCCGAAGGAGCTGGGGATGGAAGGGGAGAAGAGGCAAATAAGAAGAAGATGGTGGGCCAGCGCGGCATATGATAGCATCGGCGAGAGGTCGTCTGGGAGAGAAGGATTTCGCCAGGATGCGATCGAGTGGGATAGCAGGGTATTCAGAGGGAAGATGGGTCACCTGTCGTGTTTCTAGCGGCAGGCCGTCCAAGAAAGGATAGTTGACGCTGTCGCCGTGCTGTGTGAAAAGGTCATCCGCATGGGGGAAAGAAAGGGAATGAATACGAAGCTTCGTCTCAACTCGAGGGCGTTGCTGGGTTGCAAATTACCTGCTCGATGTGCAGAGTCACGTTTTGAAGACTCAGTGCTTGGAGGAACCCGATGGCCTGACCCCGCGCGTCCGAGAGATGAGGAACGGAGGCAAGGATTGTGGGGTTGGAAGAAAAAAGAGGGCCTTAGCACGCAAGGTGTGTTCAAAAGGATGAAA
The DNA here is from genome assembly GCA_004565275.1 of Nannochloropsis salina CCMP1776. NCBI lineage: Eukaryota > Eustigmatophyceae > Eustigmatales > Monodopsidaceae > Microchloropsis > Microchloropsis salina. The sequence continues at coordinate 71,440 of SDOX01000010.1, read as the reverse complement.
CCCACAAGGTACCTCACTACAGTATCCGCCACCGGAGTAAAATGGGGCAAACCAGTGCACAGCTGGAAGGGATGTCGATCGCTGGAAAGAGAGGAGGACCAGGCCAAGTGCTTGAGAGGGAAATCGAAAAAGAGAACATCACGAATTGAGGCGTATACATAAAAGGGATATTACTGAAGGACCTACCTAGACCATTCGGACTCATCCTGTGCTTGCCCTTCATAACCATACGTCCATTCATACCATGGAAAGCGCCTTCAGGGCCATATGCCTGTGCTGTAGTACGTTATAAGGTATTCAGCTGGGGCAACTTTTTCTTGAATTTTGAATTCTGGGGAACGACAGCCGCACATTCATTTCCGTATCGCTATGATTGAAAAACTTGGTTAAGCTTGATTTACTGAGGAGTACAAGCTGACATGATTCCTCGCACCGCAACAAAGCATTCCTCAGCTTCTGACATGTCCAGCAAACTCATCAAGTAAATTGAGCCAAAGCTATCCAGCAACTGATATCGATTGAGCGAATGTCAAAATTATCACTTTAACGTCCTTTAAAGGTACACGATGCATATCATGCTGGTAATCGGAAGGGCTTTACGGAGATCAAGCATCCATGTGGCCACCGATCTTACATATTTGACGATGAATGAGTCCTCGAAGACCTTGGATAGGATGCCCATTGACCTTATTCTTCGTACAAATGCTCATATCGACCACGATAGCTAAATAGCAGTGCTTGAGGGCCCAAAATGACTAGTCTTTCGTTACTTTCAATTCAAAAACGGAAGGTTTGACCATCGCCAAATCGAACAAATTCAAATCCGAGAAGTTCGAAAGGTATGAAAGCTTTGCCACTCAATCACAATCAATCCAATGCAAACATTATCACCATTAAGGGTGCGTCAATCAAAGGTTGAATTTGGAATGAGCAAGTGTCTTGACTCGTATCTTCAAGGCGGGTCGTCAATTATTTACGTCCCCAAAATCGAGGTTTTTGCGATACGAAGACAACGACAAATATGCCTGATGAGTCAATATGTCCAATTATGAGTCGTTTTAGTTGCATATGTCTTGTCTCGTATTGTTTGGATTGAGATAGTAGTCCTTATTCAAGGTGTTTCAGCTATAGCCTCTGTTGCTCCTCGGTCACAGTAGTATCCATTTTTTTTTTCGTTCTCAAGCACTCCTTGTGACACATTTCTCGTTAAATTATCTCACCCTTTGAGAAATGTAGATATGCGAATGTTAAATATGTCCTTAGGGAGAAGTAGGCTGGGATTTTTTTGGTCATGCGTATCGAAGGAGAATGTATGACGGGGGTGGCTGAGGGCACGAAACGGTCGGATTGCATGTCTGTCACATTTTTTGGCCCTTCAGGAAATTATGTACTGTAAAAGATGTCTAGCCAAGTCCACATAGGTATAGTTGTAAGATTTTAGAAGAGATCAAATGCCGGCATATGATACAAATCAGGCCATATTACTGTTGTGCGGGCTTTTCACAAGAGAAATTTATTAGAGATTTAATTATTAAGAGAACTATGTGAGATATAGAGAAGTAAGAATTGGGTGAGCATACGAAGAGGTAACACAAAAGCCATGGACATGATAATTAAGAATGAATCTCGTGCGAGAAGTCACTGATAAGTATCAGTGTTTTTCTTCAACCAAAGAATGGAGGACTGCTCGTGAAGTCAGAAAATCGAGGCACACGGTATGAGAGAGAAATATTGGACTAGCTGCACTTGGATACAGTGTAAGAGAAATCCGTCAACTCATATCGAGCACCTTGTATGCTGGGATGAGAAATAGCGTAAAGAAAGAAAAATGTTGCTCGACCTCAATAGTGTTGAAGTTTACAAAATGTTTTTCTGTCTTGATTAGAAGCCTTTCTTCAAACATCAAATGATGGACTGTAAAGACGCACTTAACTTAAAAAGCGCAATAGTTCTTAATCGTCTTCTGTGTGATTCGATTTACCGATACCTGCTGAGGAAGACACTTCTTGCCATGCACTTCCTGCAAAGCGGGCAGAATACTGTAATACCCTCGAATCGAATCGCAGACAGATGTAGATTTTTCATGGGGTTTTGAGTGACAACCAAGCAGCATTTGTTATATTTTAGAGACAATGAGCTGCGACGTTGGCAAGAATTTCCAGGTACTTGATAATTAATGATTCCGTTGTTTCCTTCCAAGGCGACCCGATAGCACGCGAGAGCGCATAGGATTGGCACGCAAAAAGCATCGCTTTCCCCCTTAAAAGTGATCAAGCTCGGAAATTTTTCAGAAATAGCGGGATGAAAGCAAAAACTCATGAAAGAGGCACCTTGGTCGGGGCTGGATGGCTTTGAATAAGGTTGCATGATGGGAAAGAAGCCCGAACGCTTCCTTCATCGACTTAGACAACTGTCACATTTGTCATAAATTTCCACTCCGACTTACGTTCCTACGGAGTTAACTTTACATAAAAATATTTGTTTAGAGGGTGTGACGAAAGAAACGATGTTGTAGCTGCGTCCCAAGCCGTTAGAATTCTTATAAGCGTCCAAAAATTCCGTTCCAGACACCGATTGACCGAGTGCGTGTGTGTGTCCCACAGCTTTTGAGAATCCGCAGTGCATATTTTTCTCGCGAATTATTGCGTTCGGACAAGACGAGCGTTTGTTCGTCTCTTTGTCTACATTGACCGTATCAATACCTCATTGATTAAAAATAATATGTTCTTACATTGTCGCTTGCTTGCACTATGCATTTTGCTGGAGTGCACACATTAAAATACCTTTTGTCCGACGGATCTTATCAAGCGCACCAGAACTTTACCATGAGAAGAAGATAAGTTCAATACTCGGGGTAGTATAGAGATCTACGGTCAGTTTGCCAAAAAGGTGGCTATGAATAAACAATTTCATTTTTAACCTATCACTCAGATGTAAAATTCTATAGGCTGTTGTTATATATTATCAAAAATGCAATCGATTGTTCACAAGGAAAAATCAAGCCTACAGAGTGTTTTCAATGACCGCAGAGACAAACGAAAAAAGCAAGAAATTCGTCTCGCTGTCGCCGATATTGGCTAGGTAGGGACTTCTTTGCTCCTCCAACATCCGAATGAAATCCGGAGACCCTTCTTTGGGTTGAAAGATAAGTCCCAGTAAATTCATCATGTTACCTTTTAAAGTAGTTTCCACCATTCCCATTCTATCGTTGACCATATGTCATGGAGCAGAAGAGCAATCAATGTTTTACGAAACCTGAAGCGCATGTCCCTGCGATTGCACGTGACTGACGTGATCGTCCTTTCACATGATATACTTGTATTTTGTTCCTGACAATAATTGTTGCGAAATACCACAAGATAAGACACTTCACATTCTTTTACCAGCACCCTTTAATGGGCCTGCAATAGAGAAATAACTGCGTCCTAGAAGCCAAGTATTGAGACTCAATTTGCGTTTGATCCTTTTCCTGTCATCCTGTCATCAACATCGAGATTTGTTACTCAAAGCGGAGAGGCGACTTGACACCAACATGATATGACTTTCCCCCTCATCTTCTAGCATGGCGGACAATCATGGGGGCATGCCTGCCTTTTTTCGGTGGCTCTTCTTCTGGTACTTCGTCACCCATATCCCCATCACCCTCTTTATCGATGCACAAAGCATCTCCTCGATGTATCATCCTCCAGCTTTCACGAACTTACTACGGTGGTATACCGAGACTTATGGAGACTTTCTCATGGCAAACCCCCCTCCATGGTTCCAAGCAGTAGTCGCCTGTGAGCTAGTGATGCAATTACCCTTCTTCTTTGTCGCTGCGTATGGATTTTGGACCCAACAAAATTGGCTTCGCCTCCCATGCATTGTATACGGCTCCCATGTCGCCACCACCCTAGTTCCGATCCTGGATGCTTTCGCGCGAGCGCCGCACCTGTCGCTGGATAAGAAGATGACGCTGATCGGGATTTACTCTCCATATTTGCTTGTGCCCGTGATGCTGGTGGTAATTATGTGGCGAAATGAAAGGCCGTTTGGCATGGGATTGCCGCGTGGGCATCCTAAGGGAGGAGATGTGAGTAAGTGCCCCTTTGCGAGCATGATGGGCCTCGCCGCTGCGGAGGGCTTGGAGGGGCCGGCACAAGATAACGCAGTTCGGAAGAAGGAGAGGTGACCCCCCAAATCGATGGTCCCTCACGTCGGGGTGCGAATCTTGCTTAAAGCACTTACAAATAATTGTGACATATTGCTTCTATGAAGATATTTAAAATGCATTTGCTTCCCCCGAATTGAAAAGCGCTGTACTACATCATTTTCAATCCCTCGTTAGCGCCTCCAAGACCCAGCACACGACCCTCTCACTCCTCTTTGTGCTCTCTTGCCTCTCCCCCCTTCATGCCACCCTCGCTCTTTCCTGTTCCATCGACAGTGCTCCGTTTCCTCCCCCCTGTATGATTGAGTAGGGCGGCCGCGGCCATCAAGGGGGAGGTGGAGGTCAAGCGGTTCCACCGCTCCTTCCTCTCTCGCTCCCGCTCCCTCTCCTCCTTCTCCCCTTGGCTCTCCTCCATTTTCGTGGGGCCCATATCGTGACGAGGGCCTTGGAGGGATTCCGTTCCTTCGGGTATTTCTGATGCGGGCGTGGGAGAAGGAGGCAGGGAGGGAGTACCCCACAGGCAGTCGCGCACGATCAAAGCGAGGAGGACGAGGCTGCTCGCTCCGAAAATAAGCCGTGCCAAAAACACCCTTCGATACGCACGTTGATACTCGTCCAGGTAGAGGTATCTGGCAGGGCGGGGAAGCAAACGGGAAAGATTGAGGGGGAGGGAGGAAAACTGGCAAAAAATCGATCGATTGCGATGCTAACAAACAGCTCTGACCAGCCCATCCCCAGCCCCGGTGCGATCGGCTCCCTACTCATAATACCTGTTCTCCAGGTGCAATGGGAGCTCGAATTGGCTCCTGTTCGGGAGGAGAGAGAGGAAGAAGTGCTGAAGGAGCAAAAAGGTGTCCGAGGAGGCCTGGTCGCGTGTCAAGTCGTCGTTGAGACACACAAACTTGGTCCGTGTGGCCCGGATGGCGTTGAGCTAGGAGGGACGGAAAGGAGAGAGAGGGGGATCAGGGAGAGAGGAGGGGAAGCGGGCGGTGTGAAGGCAGGATGGATGGCTGTAAGAAGAGGGAAAAAGGGTGACCAGGACGGCCAAGGGCCGCGGCGCAGGTGGGAAAGGGAGAGGAGAAAGCCGAGCACAGGGGAAGAAAAGGAGGGAATCCGAAGCGGGCGCAAGAAGCTTCAGGCTGCGAGGAGACTGACCTGCGCTTGAGTCCTGGTCAGGTCGTCACCGATCATCTCAAATGTCACCTGGAGTGGAAGGGAGGGAGAATAGGCGAGGGAGGGACCGTGAGGTGGACAGAAACGGTGTCGAACCGACAGTATTAAGGAGGAATCAGGGGCATACAGCCGCAGGGACGGGGGGTAAAAGGTTAGTGGTGAGGGCGTGGATGGATGACGATATCGACAAGGCTCTCTCCGTCTTGACGCACATCTTCGATGGGTCCTGGCGTCCACAAGCCCTTGCGCCGGACGTTCTTCTCCAAGTCTGTCAAGATCTGGTTGAAGAGAGTAGAGTGAGAAGGGAGGGAAAGCGGGGGCAAGACCACTCTCGTGGTTTGGGGCTCAGAAGGGAGAGGGAGGAAAGGGAGCAGGAATACCCAGTACGAAAAAGGGCAATGGCCATTGGAAGGAGGGGAAACGCCCACAGAAGGAAGGACAGACGGGTGAGACGACGACAGGGACGAGGTCGAAAGGAGGGGAGGCAGACGACACAGATTGACGGAAGAAACCAAACCCTAGCAGACCCTACCTGCTGGCAACCAAGAAAATGCTCCAAGGAGATCTTGGTCTCCTCCGAGGGAAGGGCTTGCTCCTCTGCCGGTCTGTCTCCGCCATCATCTCCAGACTCCGCCGTCCCTTCCCTCTCTTTCCTCCCTTCCTTGTCTCCTTCTCCCCCCTCTTCCTCCCTCAAGGGCCCGCTGCCTGGTGCTCCTATTCCTTCTCCCTCCTCTTCCTCCGCTTTTCCTCCCCCTCCTTCAGCCCCATCCCCTCCTCCTCTTCCTCCGCGTATCTCGTCTTTGCCTCTGCTTCCCAACGCTTCCCTTTCTTCTAAACGCGCACTTCCCCATCCAGCTATCTCAAGCTTTGCCTCCCTCTCTCCCTCTCGGCGTTCCTCTTCCCCAGCCGCTGACCTCTGTAACCGCCGTCTCCCTTCCCTGCCATCCCCACCACCTCTCAGGCCCTCCCTTCTCCCTCCTCCGAGCATGCAGTCCTTGATCTTCATCAGGTAGCCATAGGTAGGGTCTCGGCCCATGCCGAGGGCAGCCAGGGTGACCAGCTGAGGAAGAGGGGGAGTGGGAAGAGGAAGGAATGAAGGTGATAGGAAAGATGAGAAATCGACCGCAAAATGACAAAAGGAGGGAAAAAGAGGATTGAGGCAAGGGGATGCAGGGCGAGAAAAAGGAGGGAAGGCTGGCTTCAGACGGGAGAGGGGAAGGATGAGAGGTTCACTTACCTCATTATCGTCCAAGAAGCCGTCGCCGTCCACGTCGATGTCCGAGTACCACAACGCCTGAAAAAGAGTCCGACGTGGGGGTGACGGAAGGGTAGGAGAGAGAGGAAGGACGAGAGATTTTAAGCGGGAGGGAGGGGAATGGATGGGTGATGATTCCGAGAAGGGGGGGACAACGGCCAAGGGGGAGGGAGGGAGGGTGAGGCGGGCAGAATTTACCTTGAGGTCGAGAGGATGGGCTTTCTGCAAATTCATGAGGTAGTAGAAATAGGAAAAGGAGTACTGCATGTCGTCGGCCGCGCGAAAACGGTGCTGGGAGGTTCGGTCCCATTCTGAACGCAAAGAGAGAGGGAGGGATGGAGGGAGAGGGGCGGGGAGAAAGGGATGGAGGGAGAGGGGCAGGGAGGGAGGGTTAGGGGTTTTGGATCAGTTGCGAATAATTTCCAAAGGGCGGGATATATGCAATACTTAGGATTTCCCGACACTCTCCATCCAATTGATGCGTGCCAGAGGTGCCTTTTCGTATCTTTGCTTCTCTTTTCCCTCTCCCCGATCCCTCCCCCTCTCTTTCTCTTCTTCTTCCTCCCCTACCTTCCTTCCACCGTGCTTGCATCTCCGTGATGAGCTCCTTGTCGATCAGGTGGGGCATATGGGCCGGGACTTTCCGGTTCTCCCTACCGAAGGCCTGGGGGAGACAGGGGAAAACGGGAGCGAGGGGAGGAAGCTGAGCGGTCACGGAGTGCGTCAGCGGGCCATCAAACACAGCAAAGGGGCGAAGGGACTCGACGAGTGAAGGGTGAGGGAGAGGGAGGGAAAGAGGGAAAGAGGGAGGGAGGGAGGGAGGGAGGGAGGGAGGGGTAGAGTCTACCTCGTGGTAGAGGCGGTTGACATGTCTCAGACTTTGCCCAAACGTGTCCAAAAGCCGCCGCCGAGCGCCTTCCTTTCCACCCTCCCTTTTCCTCGACCCTCCCTCCCTTCCTCCCTCCCTCCCTCCCTCCCCCTCCTTCCTCCACAGCCGCCCTCAAAACACGGTGCCAGTACAGGAAGTCTACCCGATGCTCCCCTTTTATTGTTGCCAGCTGCCCTAACATCTCTGACGTCCCTTCCTCCCCCCCGTCCTCCCTCCGCCCTCCCCCGCCCATCCCAGCCTGCCAATGGAATGTCGTGCATGACCCGGACTGCCACCCGCAAGTCGTCTGTGGCCCTGTCTTTGAGAACGGTGCCTGCCCGCTTCCCTCCCTCCCTCCCTCCCTCCCTCGCTCCCTCCCTCCCTCTCTTCCTCTCCCAGCGCCTCCCCCTCTACTTCTGTGCTATTTCCCCAGTAGACGAAAAATTCCGCCGAGAGGTCGGAGGGGAGGAGAGAGGGAGGGAGGGAGGGGGGGAGGGAGGGAGGGGGTTCACGCTCTTGACCATGGACGCGCTTCGTCCCCCTCCCCTGCGGCCCGCCCGGGGTCCCATCCATGTCTTCCGTCGGCATCGGGGCCGAGAGGGAGGGAAGCAGAAGGGTTACCTAGGGTGGGAGGGAGCGTGAGTACGGAAAACAACGAAGGCGTGCGCCTCAAATAAAGCAGGTAATCGTATCATACACACAGCAGCATCCCACGCAGGAAGAACGCCTCTCGTCTCTGTCCCCTCCGCCCCCCCTTCCCCACGGCCCTCCCTCCCGCCCTCTCTCCCCACCTGTCCGTGCACCCACTGTTTCTTCCCCTGCATGTCAGCTGGAAAGGGAAGGAGGAGGATCAGCTCCTTCCTCTCCCCCCCTTCCTCCCCGCCTACCCCCCCCCTTTCCTGTCCTCCGTCCTGCCTCCCATCCAGAAGTAAGGGGCCTTCCCCTCCCTTTGAGGGCGGGCGGGGGGGAGG
>SDOX01000010.1:34527-61863 GCA_004565275.1 Nannochloropsis salina CCMP1776 | reverse complement strand
GAGGAGGAGGAGGAGCTGGGAAAAGGAACGAAAACTGCGCGTTCGTTTCTGACGAGCCTGGCGGTGATGGTCACAGAGACGTTGCCGACTGCAGAGTTCATCTTGAATGTGAGAAGGGGGAGGGGGAGGGAGAAGGGAAGGATGCGGTGAGGGGAGCGTTGGACCGCAAGGGCGAGACAGGTGACGTCATTGGAGGATGACAGCGAGACGAGGCGCAAGGGTCAGAATGGGGAAGGAAGAGGGAGGAAAGGCGGGAGGGAGGGAGGGCAACGGGCGGGCGGAAAAAGCGGAGTTACCGCAGCGTGGTCTTCTAGGTCGTGAGGGAAGAGGAGGAGGAGGACGTTGTGCTTCATGAGGAGAAGGCTGTTGGCGATCAGGTCCTGTGGAAGGACGAGAGGGAGGAAGAGGGGAAGTGAGGGGGAAAGGGGGGATGAAGGAGCGAGGGAGGCGAGCCGGAAGACTGAAGGAGACGCACCGGGTTGTCGTGCGTGGCGCTCATGTACTCGACTGTCAGCTGCCCTGCTTCCTCCTCTCCCTCACTCCTTCCCCCCCGCTCGTCATCCGCAACAGGAGGTAGGAAGGCCTGAGAGAGGTTCACGTAGAAGGACGGGGTGCCGTAGGGAAGGGAGGCGAGCAGGCGGGGCGGGGAGGGAGGGAGGGAGGGAGGGAGGGAGGGAGGGAGGGAGGGAGGGAGGGAGGGAGGGCGCGGGCCGTCGTGGTGTGCTTGAAATCTCTTCTTTGCCAGTGAATGCGTCGGGAGAGGCGGAGGGAGAGGAGTAGAGGGAGGTGGGGGAGGAAGGAGAAGACACGGAAGACGGAAGAGAAGGATCACCTCTTCCTCCCGCCTCCTCCCTTGTTTCTTGTACTAAGAACTCCCTCCCCAGCGTCCCTCCCTCCATCCCTCCCTCCCTCCAGAGCAAGTCGACGCCGCAGTCTCCACCGTCGAAGGCACATTCCTTCACGTTGCATGCGGTGTCGCAGACCTTGTCGCCGATAAAGGCGGGGGGGCAGTCTAGAGAGGGGCGGAGGGAGGGAGGGAGGGAGGGAGGGAGGGAGGGAGGGAGGGAGGGAGGGAGGGAGGGAGGGAGAGAGGGTAGTCGGGCTTGCAGGTCAAAACTTCGGGACGCTCGGTGCCACAAATGAGGACGCCAAAGGTACGAGAAAGAGGGGAAGAAGGACCGAGACAGAAAAGAAACCAGGGAGGGAGGGAGGGAGGGAGGGAGGGAGGGCTCGCACGTACCGAGGGCGCAAGAGCGGGCCGTGGGACGGGCGCTGTCACTGTGTGAAGGTGTCAAGAGAAGATGAGGCAAGCAACAAGCCACATTGCCCAAGTCCCGCTCCTTTGCCCTCCTTCCCTCCCTCCCTCCCTCCCTCCCTCCCTCCCTGCCCTCCTCCCCACCTGTCCGAGGGGAGGGAGGTGGCGGGTCGATGATGGCCTGAGGCGTTCACACAGTCGGGGAAATCGAAGCCGCAGGCGGCGACGTTACAGGCCTAGAGAGGGGAGACGAGGTTGAGAAGGAGACAAAGAGGACGTGTGTGGGAAGGAGAGGGGCAGGAAAGGAGGGAGGGAGGGAGGGAGGGAGGGAGGGAGGGAGGGCAGAGCAAACCTTGTCGCAATGCCCGTCGCCCACCCAACCGTCCCTGCAGCCAGGAGCGCATTCTGGGACGGACCAGGACAGGTACACCTGGGGTTCGGTGATAGAGAGGGAGGGAGGTAGGGAAGAAGGGAGGGAGGTAGGGAAAGAGGGAGGGAGGGTGAGGTTCTGACAACACCGGAGAGGAGAAGGAAGAGGAGGGAGGAAGGGAAGGAGTCAAATGGCACCTTCTGGACGCCTGAGGTGGAGACAAAGTCCTCCGGGTAGGTTGGCGCGGCCAAGAAGACGTCGTCGTTGAAGTAGATGAATTTGGAGGAGAGGCCAGGGATTCGGTGGACATGGGCCTGCAAGGGGGGAAGAAGGGGGAGGAAGGGGGGGAAGGGGGGGGACATGTGCTTGCGGGTGGCGGGGAGCAGGCAGGGTGCGACAGCGGGAGGGAGGGAAATGGGGAAGTAGGGAGGGAGGGAGGAAGGGGGAGGGGCTGACCTCGATGGCGGGAGAGGAGAAGACGGGCAGGTGGCTCCGGTTAGGGAAGATGGCCGTGTGCGGGATGACTTGCAAGCGGGGATTGTCCAGATCCTGGGGGAGGGAGGGAGAGGAGGGAGGAGGAGAAAGGGAAAGGAAAGAAAGAGGGAAATAAAGATCTGAGAAGAAGAGTCCCTTTTCAGATATAAATGCCCCTCGGGCCCTCTCCTCCTCCATTCCTTAGCCTGACTCCCCCTCCCTCCCTCCTCCCCTCCTCCTCCTCCCTCCCTCCCTCCCTCTTCCCGACGCACCAGCCATTTCGGGAGCTGGTTGTCGGTGACGAGAAAGACTTTCCTAACCCACGGTGCGAAACGCTCCAACGATCGAAGAGAAAAGCTGTGGTGATGGGGAAGGAAGGTGATGGGGAAGGAAGACGGTCAGATGGGCCCATCTCGGGAACGCTTATGAAAGTAGTCAGGGGAGAAGCTCCGGATGAGTCGAGGGAGACAACGAATCGGACAGAAAGGAGGAAGATACCAAGGCACAAATAACAGGCAGTTTCCGGGATTACAGCTGAAGATGAAACTATTCGGCTCGAACGAGGGAGCCCAGGGGGCACGCAAGAAGGGCAGGGGAAGGGAGGGAGAGGGGGCGCGGAAGGAGGGAAAGAAGAGGGCATACCGTAGCTCATCGCTATCGCGATATCGATTGACTGCCGCGGGGTCGTCGCTACGCGATTCTTCGTCCTCCTCCACGGCAAGGGGGATGTCAGAGGTGGGAGGGGACGGGAGGGAGGCGGAAGGGGAGGAGGGAGAGGAAGAGGTCTTAAGGTCACTCTTTTTCCTGATTCTATCCTCCTCTTTCTCCTCCTCTTCGGGCCCGCCCGCTTCGGCTTCACGGACACTGGACGCTTGACCTTCCTCTTTCATTCGCAAAGCCCTTCTCCCCCTCCTTCGTTCGCCCTCCCCTCCTCCCTCCGCCCAGCTAGACTCCAGGAACTTGGCCTTCTTCGCAAGCCACACTGGATCCGAGCCATTCACCTACACACCAGAAAAGACGGCAGGATAAAGCAAGGGGCGTTAAGATAAGAATTAGGGGATGTGACCTGGAAAGGTAAAACTCCTGTGCTGCCCGATGGGATGACATGGTGCGTCTTATACATGTTCGCGCCCTTCGTCATCTCTGCGCTTGAACGGAGTCCCGCCGATCTTACCCATGTATACACCACGTCGATGGGACCGTACGAAAGGAGGGATTCGAAGTTTGTGCCGGCCAAGTTATCGGCGAACCGACGTTCTGTACATTCCCTCCTCATCCATGCATAGCTCGGACCCGAGGTCCTGAACGTGGGGAAACATTATGTGATCGACATGTACAAAGAGTAAAGCAATTTGTTCGCTGCTTACCTTGAGAGGAAATAGAAGTTTCGATGATAGCAACCACCGAATGCCAACAAAAGCAAACTGTTCACGAAGGGGACAAGCAGGAGGAGGAGGAAAAAGAGACACAAGAAAGGGCGACGCAGAAGAAAAGTGAATGATTTGCGCTGAAAATTCTTGAGCTCATTCCTCAGCGCTTCTTCCAAGGATGCCTTTAATTCAAGATGGGGACGTTGGAGACAAGAGTGAGGAAGGCAAAAGCAATTTAATTTACTCGGAACATTGGAGGCGAGATCGCGGAGGGAGCAAAGAATGCATGAGGCTAGATGTAGGACGTACCAGTTTCCCATCCAACCAATGAAACACCCTCAGCAGTGTCTCCATTGTCGACCTGCGGCATGGAACGAATGGTCTATCAGTGGGAGTGTATTTATTGGACGGCAGAAATGCGTTCCCAAGCCCCTAATTTTCCAGCGACGCCAGCGATGACAGGGACGGCGACGCCCTCGCAGCTCCCTACAAATTGCGGTACGACATCAAGGGAAGGAGAGGGACTGATCGCAAATGGCATCAATACGAATGTGTCTACTGCCAGGGGATTTTGTGGCTGATGTGAGGCCTAGCTACAAAACATGCATCTTCCCCGCTTGTCTTCATCGAAGCGGAAGTAGTTGCCATTGATCCCTCGTGTTTTCAGCAAGTGTTGAACAATTTTGGAACAGATACATCTCCACCGGGCACAATACGGGTTGACGTATGGAATCCTCAAGCCTCTGGGATGCATGCACTTGGAAGCGTCTGCGAATCCGTAGAAGAGGTAAGAACGTCGCGGACTCATTTTAATCTCGGAGTGGGCTGGGAGTTTCCTCACATGCTCTCCCCCTTTAACCCGCACACAGCCAATGCACCCTCTTCCTGCTTCCACTGCGTCGCTACCCTCCTCCTTCTCCTGCTTTTGCTTATTTCAGATAGAATAGAAGCCTTTGTCCTTCCCGTCTCCACGTTCAAAAGACCGTCTAGTCGAGCAATGGTACACCGTTCCCCTACGGACGCCGACACGGCTCCTCGCTGTCGAGTTTTGCTTCATCAGCTTGCCACTGTCACAGGCGGCATATTTCTCGGGGGTATTACTGGGAATGTAGGCGAACATAAAGAAGCACACGCCTCGGATCCCGTGATCACTCAAAGCTACATTGAACAAGTGCGCGACGGTAGGTCTAAGCCCTCCCTTTAATTTGATGCATTGGGACAATCTCCCTCGAGATTCTCGTAAGCTTTTCGATACTTTCCTTGCAAACCCACGCTGCCTTGTGCCCTTTGTTCTCTTCCTACCCCGGGCGGCCGGCAGCGATCCCGGTGAAGACGATTCGCGGCGTTTGGCGCATCCGCGAATACCGGTCGAGGGACCAGCCCCTCTGCAAAGGCAGGATCAAGATGCGAGGTCAGCTCGGAGGGAGGGGGAGGAGATGTGAAGAATTGGAAGGGCAGGAGAAGAGAGGGGGGGTGCGCGGCGTGGGTGGGAGGGGCGATGTGAAATGAAGGGGCGATGTGATTTGAGCACTGAGAAGGCCCTGCGTCTCCTCGTCGCGCAGGCTTCGTGGAGGAGCCCAACAAAGGCACCTTGGAGTACACGGGCTGCAACGACGGGAAGGGGAAAGGTGCGTGGGTGGGCTGCCCAGTGGGGAGGGAGCGCAAGCGTGGGGAGTTGACGGGGAAGACGGAGCCATGGGTGAGCTGGGGGAGGAAGGGGGAGGGCGCGGTTCGAGGAAAGAGGGAGGGAGACCTCGACCTGCCTGGAGCAAGGCAAGAGGGGAAGAAGGAGCAAAGAAAGGGGAAGCGTCCGAGTGGAAGAAGATACGAGTAAATCTTGCCTCAAAGCTGTCGGGGTCCCGGTTGGGTCCAAGGAGGAGGCCCGCGCCATCGGTTGGCCTTCCCTCTCCTCACCTCCTCCCCCCTTGGTCTCCCTTCAGGTAACTGGCTGCTCAAGCCTGCCCGCATTGCCAACGGGCAAATTCGCTTCTCGGCCCGGTGGGTTCCCCGATCCGATCCTCTGCCCATGCCGCGGCCTCCCTCCTTCCCTCTTGTCCGTCCCCTCCTCCCCGTCGCCCTCCCAAAACTCGATTTCCCTCGACAAGGATACAGTTTTCCCTCCCCTTCCCCCCTGCCATTCTCACGTCTTTCTCCCTTTCTCTCTCCCTCTTTTCCTCTTCAATTTTTTTTCACGCTATTAAGAATAACCTGCCCCCCTCACATCTCTATCTCACTCTCATCTTCTTCCTTCCCGCCCGTCGTCTGTACCTCGCCTCTCTCTCCTCTCTCCCGGACTTTAGATGGAAAGTCCGCTTCTCCGACGGCGAGTCGCTCATCTACCGGGGAGATGTCTTGGCTGGCGGGAACTACGCCAAGGCCTCTGCCTCCATCACGGACGGCGAGATCCTCAAGCCCTTCACTGGGATCACTGGTGAGAAGGTGGAGAGCGGTGGAGGGAAGATGCGGGAGTACCCACGTTTTCCGTATGGGAGGGCGTGAAGTCGCAAGAAGTCCCCGACCTTCGCGCTGCGCGCTTCTGTCTTTGTTCCTCACCCCCACCCTTTCCATATCGCCCTATTGCTTGGCAGGGAATTTGTCGGAAAAGAAGGTGGGCACGTTTGAAGCAGATTTGATTCAAGTTAGTGACGACGAGGAAAAACTGTAATGCAGGGCCATAAAGAACAAATGACAACTTCTCAAACTGCCCGACTTTCAGCATTGTTCTTTGCTTTCCAGTCCTCACAGACTTATGTTCTAGAGCCCCAGTGCCTGCATGACCGTAAAAAGTCGCACCTATTCAAATTATACATCACGTGCCTCTGCCTCCAATCCCAACGCCTTCCAAAACATGGCGCGAAACTCAACTTGGGAGCTTCTATCAAGCACTTTTAGCACCTCCTCTCCTCTCTGGAATCGAGACGCGAGACTCCACGCATCCTCCCCATCGTAAAGGACAACGCGCCGATGAGGGTCCCCCCCCTGCTGGAGGAGAAGGCGGAGCACCTCCACCTCTCTCCCTACCTCGATCGCCTTGTGCAGAGGAGGAAGGCCCGTGCGGGGACAAGGTAGATTGACGGTGGAGGGAGTAAGGAGGGAGCTACAAAAGAGGGAGGCGGGTGGGGAAGGGAGGGCGGGCGGGACGCTGGGAGTGAGACACAATTCAGGTCAAATCCATCCGTTTATCTTTGATCTTTAATTACTTCAACATACACCTCCCCGCCGCTCACCTGATACTTTCTAAAGAGCCTCCTTCCTCAATCAGCGCATGCAATTTCAAGGCGTCGTCCTCCTTTCCCTCCCTCACGACCTCCGTCGCCCCCTCCCCCACAGTCGAGGCGAAGAGCAGGTGCTGTTCCTGGGGGGGAAGGAGAGCGACGGCTCGGAAACTCTGCTCCATCGCTGCCACCACTTTCTCCAAATGCACTGCTTCCTCGTACGAGAGCCCTGCCAAGCCCTGTGCGTGGCGGATACAAGAAGAAGGCTTCAGTGCTCTCGATATCAGGCCTCCGCATTGACTCGGACCCTCTCCATGGCCGTGACTGCTCGACTCTAGCCCCCGCCTTCCTCCGCACGATCAGAGTGAGGACGGCGCTATTCCCCCTCTCCGTCCACTTTTGGGGCTCATCCTACGTACCTGGTTGACATGGGAGAGATTGAGATCACTGCCGCCCACAGCCTTGGCTAGGACTCGACTTACGTCATGACCACACAGAGGCGCCCACTTCTGGGACGTGGTGCACAAATAAGAACAATAACGGATGCGGGAGCCAGGAGGGGGGGAAGTGGGATTGAGAGAGGGACGTGAGGGACGCGAGGGGGAAATAGGTGACGGGAAAGTAAGAGACAAACATACAGAAATATGCCAGGACCATCTCGAAGCATTTTCACGCCATCGTCAGCAGTGTCCTTACTTCTGCCTGAGGCGAGATATCATATATCGTGCCTTTGACCGAGAGGAGATGAAGGTGTGCGTGGTCCCGAAGCCTCGCCAGGGTCATCTCAGGGAGAGGAATTGATGGTGAGTTCGCACTTTCCTCGGTCCCGTTACTGCTTTGGCTCTCCGCAACGGTCTGACGCTTTCCAAATCCGAGAGGGCATACGCCTCCTGCCGCCATCTTCCTCGCTGCCTGCTCCGCGGATGCATGGTGCCCGAACCGTAATGGACAATCAACCCCAAGGAAACTAGACAACGTTCCCACGGGATTACTTGTGGGTAAATGTGATAGTGTGGAGGTCGAAGTGTAGAAAAAATTGCCGAGAAGGGAGGAGATAGGGCATCGCGACTCTTGTTCTTCAGAGGACGACTTCTGCCCCGTAATTTGGTTCTGCCTGTCATTACCATGTGAAGGATTTGAAGGCGCCGACGGGACCGCTGGCAGATGCGACATCCTCTCTGCACTTGTGGGTATGTATGTATTACAAAAAAGGTAGAGAGAATTGTCGTGTCGGAAGCATTTTGGGCATGAGCAAAGGGGAGGACGTACTAGTAAGCAACTTGCACTTTTCTTACTTACGTAGCTCCACGCATTTCGGAGAGCCGCTTGGACAGGTTATTCTGATTTGTCTCCATCACACAGACTCAAAAGCAAGCCTTTCGTCTCTCCCCCCAAACAACTTTCGTAAGGTAAGTTCATGAAGACGCACACAGCAACGCTGTGGCGATTTAGTCGCCTCGACAGATCGTCACGAGGATCGAGTCAGATGCATGTTGACTTCATGGTGACCTTCCATACTCTTTGTCGAAGCGGCCTACAATAAGATTACTGCCCCGTGTCTCATGTCAAAACGATACAAATAAAAAGAGATTTTAAAAAAAAATGATGAGCTGGTATCTTGGCGTGCAGAAGAAAGCGTAATCGGAACTTGGGCCTCTTTCGCCCTGTTCCATACCCTGGAACATCACTCGTAACGAGTTTCACCGTGTCACATGTGTGCTTTGGACCAATGGTACTAAAGGTTCCTCAACACTGACTACATTTTTTAAATTTGCATAGCTTAAAAGCCTTTTTCTGTATTTCTTCTGTCGCGCAAGGAAACAGCACGAGACTATGCAAAAGGCACACCTACAAACACTACCTTGGAAAGCTAACGGAATATTTTAAATGCGTGGAAATACATTTCTTACTCCGATGTGTTCACAAGTATGTAAGATTTGGGTTCTGAGTACGACTTTTGTGCCTTGAATGATGAAAGGGACTGGGGCAGCAACCAAATTCACCGTAGATGAGGTCGGGACCAGTTTCAGTCCGCAAAATAAACACCCATATACAATTTTGCAATGTTAGTATCATGAGGTGTAATAATACAAGCAAAAATAAGCATGAAAAATACATTCCATTCACAGACTAGGGAACTGTAAATTATGGTACTTGAATCCATTCTTTTCTTCGACTTCGAAAGTCGTTGCGTATAATGTTTTTTTTTGGGATTTTTAGCTGGCTCTGAAATCGAAATAGCCCTGTGGTATTTATTGAATACCTTTGAACTGCATATTTTGCATATCTGTTGAACTTCGGAACACAAAGGTACATTAATGCACCAAAAGAAAGTGAGCTTGGTGTTTCTTGCAACGTACTTCTCTCTAGATTTTTTCTCTCACCACTCAGGTCGAATTATTTCCGCAATTAATCAATAACTAATCTATCGTAATCGTGGCCCCTATGCGGACGTGGGTATCAAAGTGAGACTATGGGTGTTACCAGAGCACTGACGCGGTAATCATATGCAAAGGTGTGCAAGCAGTCTGCGAAATCGGCATCATATTCTTTAACGTTGGACATCGGTACAGCAATTTATTCCGATCTAAGTATATATCAAAGCGGACAAAGCAAAGGGATAGCTTCCCATTCATTTGCCCCTATTTATTTGTCAGGCACAGATCAGGCATAGATTAATCAAGAAAATGTCTTGTGAAACCCCCGATAAGCGCAGCACGGGGCGTGATTTTTTTCCTTTCGTATCTCGAAGTCGCTGGCAGGAGGGCAAGTACGAATATGACTATAGTATACGCAGAGAAATGCCGTGCCTATACTATATCTTTTTTGCTGTTCAGAAGGGGAGGTCGAAGCAGCAGTATTCACGTCGCGAAACAGCATAATCGCGCACCGGTTAAAGGGCGCTTTAAATGAGTGATGGATGTTTCTCGATGGATAAACATAATAGGGCACTTCGGGTAGGTGCCGGACCGAGCCGAGCCGCAATATCAACCGGCGGGATGTATGCACCCAGGGGAGGTATAGATTCTCCTTGGAGAAGAAGGTGTTGTCATAGTTTTACCTACGTGGTATTCCTCTGTACCTTTCTTCTCACTGTGGGTACCTGTCGATATATATGAATGCCATAGCAATGGAACGGGTGGCAGGAGAGGATGGGACACCTGCAAAAAGGTCTGTGGGACCTGGATCTGTTTGCTACACGCGCGTACTTGGTAAAGAAACACGCTCGGAGAGACATTTTGCACAGTTCTTGTCTTTTTGTCTCTGAGCTCAGAGTGTGAGCTCACCAGTGTATGTAACATCACCTCCCAGAGGTCGTTCCCCTTGCCCTCGTCGAGCTCGCTGCTAACTTGCTTTGATGGCGAACCGACGGTTTTTCCACGTAACGGTTGAAGGGGCTTGGGCGTAACGCGAAACGGTTTTCCCCTTCCACGTGAAACGCTTGGATAGCGTAAGATTGTTTTACACCTGACTTAGCATGCATTATTATGACTCCCGACTCCAATGCACGGCATTCGTTTTTTGTTTGCCGCTCCTGAATGTACAATTGCTTGATAGAGCCACATTTGTATCTGCAAATCATCTTGAAAACATGTACGCAGGACTTCGAAGTCAACTTCAATCAGAGATCATGTGCCCATGCCTGTCAAGATCCTCACTTTATTACTGATTCATGTCTTGATTCCAATTTCTAACCATCAAATCGAGCAGACTCACTTCCACTCCTACAAAGTACCGTAAAATTAAGCATCCCACTCAAGAAATGTCCCGACGCCTTGCCGCCACGCTCTTTCTCTTGCCAGCCCTTTGCCTTGGACGTACTGTCATGATTGGAGATAGGTCAGTGGCCATATAATTGCAGTATACCTGTATGACTGTCATTTAATATTGTTTATGCTCGCACAAGAGGGCTCTGTTTTGTTTCCTCTAAAAATATTACATCGATATCTCAAGCACTTATAAGTCTCTTGCCTGTTGATACTCATATTTCGCATTATTTGCTCTTGTGTCTTTTTTTTAAAAAAAGCATGTTCTCCAATAACGCCGTCAAGAACGCCTTGGAGTACTATGCCGGCGGAAATGTAACCATCGAAAATATGGCCCTAGTAGGCGCTAGCCTGCACGAAGGGTAGGTGATTTCTATTGGCCGATACAAGAGACGACAAATCAACCATGCATAGATAGCTGCATCGTCACAAACTAGAAACCATGATCTCACTTTACGTGCACACCCCCATCTTCATGCCTTCACAAAGATGGGTGCCCTCAATCCCAGCTGAGTACAGCATCATGTCCAAGAACCCCCCGCCCATCACCATCGTCATGGATGGGTAAGTGCCCCAGATCCCCCCCCTTCTTGTGGCTGCGGATTGGACTCCTTGTCTGGTGGAGTGGCATCGAGGCGGTACTGAAGGCCACGTTTGGGTGGCGACCTCCAGTACTTTGGGTATTGGCGAAGCGAGTAGTCTCGTTTCTCAACCGAGCCTCCTTCAATGTACACGCACATTCGTCTTTTTCCCTTGCAGGGGAGGCAACGATGTGATCAGCGTGAAAGACGACTGCGTGTCTTTCAACGACCGGTGCCAGCAGCAGATCAAGGAGGCGACAGACATCCTCGCCGACCTCTTGGAGAGGATGCACGAGGATAAGGTCCAGCATGTCTTGCTCATGGGGTACGTCTGAGGAGGGTTGGGAAAAGGCGTGAGGCGTTTCTAGGCCCAAGACCAAGATGCTACATTCACACTTTTTCGCTTTCTGCCGCCATCCTTCCCTTGTCTACCCACAAAAGTTCTCACACTAGCATCCTTCAATGAATGAAAAGTGTGGTATATCCCCATGCACTTATATCCCTCACCGTCCCTTTTCCTCGGCCGGTCTATTCTTTGTCCATAGTCCGTACTATCTAGAGAATCTGAAGAAGGCCGTCGATGAGGGGTTCAAGCTACTCTCCAATGTGTGCAAGAACGCGACCATTGATTGCCACATAGCCGACACCCGAGATCTTGATCCGCCCTTGGTAAGAAGGATTCGAATGGGAAAGGGAAACGATTTCAGGATCGATGGAATGTGGTTGACAACGAGAGCCGGTCGTGTAAAGGAGACAAAATTATCGAGAGGAAACTTCTTACCTTCACACTCGCACGCTATAATCCAGGGGGACGACGGCATTCATCCTATTCAGGAGGGATATGAGCTCCTGGCTACCCGCATTTGGGAAGTCAAACTCGATAATGATATTCCTATTATCTAGGTTAGATAAGTAGGTATGGTATACTATCTCCTTAGTCTTTTGACTAGGGGCTCCAAGCCAACACAGTTTCTAGCACATTTTAACACAAGACATGCCAAAAGCAAAAGAGATTTAGTATTATGTGGAACAAAACAAAGTAGTGGTACTACTTAAGTATTTAAGAGCATGAAAATAACGTTGAGGAGATATTATCCTAACGAGAATTTCGAAATTCATAAGAGGATGTATGTCAAATTTAGTGATCAGCGCCCCCCACGTCTTCCTAGTTGGCATACGAAAGTAGTAACAGTTGAGTCAAAGTATCCGTCTATTGTTTGATAAATATGGAATTTGTCACATTGCAAAATTGCGCAGTACTTCATCCGTCTAGGCCCACCGATCCTCTTGTCTTAATTTTTTTGGTTATTTTTTTTCCATTTCCAGGGGTGGGGAGGTTCAACTTTAAGCTCTGACCGTGCTTTGATGGCAACGGATCTTGTGTGGTAGGTGAGAAGGCCACAGGAGGCTGAAAATCATTTCGGGTTTCACGACGGGATAGAAAGGTGGTCGATGTGTTATGGTCACATCTTCATACGTGTATTGGGCATTTCGTGGATTTTTTTTTTTGGATATCTTCTGCCATCCATGCCGTGTCAAGTCCTTACTCTCCAGCCTCCTCAACTCTTCGTGTATTCCACCTCTACACATGTAACAGTGTCGAGATGCTAAGAAGACAATCAAAACACTTCATTAAGACACTAAGGCAGTCCTTGTGCCTGGTCATTTTGATGTGCATGGCTCCTTGTGCACGACCGTTTCTGCTTCCTTCTACCTCGTCCTCCTCTCCATCGTCCTTAGTGGCACCTCTGAAAGGCGCACATCGGGATCTCAACCCACATTCTACAGCATCATCATCATCACGTACACCCTCTACCTCCCATGGCTCGAATTTGTCCTCATCTTCACCAACCTCGACCTTCGACACGTTCGCGTCTTTCATTACTGCCATCCAGCGTGAGATAATCCAGACCATTGAGGTAACTTGCACCGTATGAAATATTCTCACCTCAGAGCACGTGGTGGGAAGGGGAAGACATGTTTTGCGATCTGGTATCACACCAAGGATAGGCTGAGAGCATTTTAATTGTGATAATTTTTGTTCCTAAGTGAGCCGTCCTCCCTCCTTCCCTCCGCCCCTTGGTCACCTCCATGATCATATCCCCCCCGTCCTTTCCTCCTCCCTCCGCATGACATAACTAGACAGAGGACGGAACAGATGTCAAGTTTCTATGTGATGAATGGGAGCGGGACGGGGGACGAAGCCATGGGGCTACCTGCGTATTGGAAGGGGGAGCATTCATCGAGAAAGGTGCTGTCAGCATATCCATCATTCAGGGAAAGCTTTCCACGGAGAGGGCTGCTTCGATGAGCGCCAGGTATGCCCGATGTCTCTGTTCTCACTCCTTGTCTCCTTTTCCTTTTCTATCTACTTCTTGCTTTTTGCATCTCGATCTTGCGCTTTCTGTCTCGTACAATCCGCACATGGGCCCATTTCACCACACGCCTCGTTGTCCCTCGCTCTCTGCCGCTTCCGCAAATCCCTCCCTCCTTCCTTTTCTTCCTCCAGGGGCCGGGACCTGGGCGATTGCTCCCAAGGAGATGTTCCCTACGCAGCTGCCGCCCTCTCCCTCGTCCTCCACTCCGCCAACCCCCACCTCCCCACCTTCAGAAGCGACGTCCGCTACTTCGAGTGCCAGGTGGGTAGGGAGGGGCACAGTCATAGCCTCTGCCTCAGCCTGTCCAATTTTCCTTGTTCGTTCCCCCCCCTCTTTTCATCCTGCTTTCAATGTCGTTATCTTCCCTCTCGCGTTTATCGCCTTGTGACCCTTCCTCCTTCCCTTTCTCTCGTTCCAGGGCAAAGGCTGGTTCGGGGGAGGGGCTGACCTCACGCCCTATTACCTTCACGACGGGGACATCGTGGCCTTTCATGCGCTGTATCGCGGCCTCTGCGACGCCTTCGACGAAAAGAAGGTGCTTGATGCTTCCTACACGGACACATCCGGGTATCGTGGTGCTTGTCTGTTTGATTTACTCTCATGCTCTCTCCCCCTCCCACTTCTCTCTTCTTCTTATTGCTTCCCTTCCTCAGGCCCTCTTTCCCAAGTACAAGAAATGGTGCGATTCGTACTTTTTCCTCCCAGGCCGGCAGGAGCATCGAGGGACGGGCGGCATTTTCTTCGACGACTTGGAAGCGCTTGAGGGCGGGGGGGAGAAAGCGGGGGACGAAGCGGGGGAGGAAGGGGTAAAAAGGGCGCGCATGTTCACCGAGGCGGTCGCCCGGAGCTTCATGCCCAGCTACCTGCCACGTGAGTTATTTGCCTTTGTAGGGCTTTTCCGCTTTTCCCCATTCAAAGCTTTTTCGTCCTTCCTGTTCTTAACCTCCTTGTTCCTTTTGTATTGCTTTTTCAGTGGTGCGGAGGCGTCGTGACCAGCTTTTTGACGAACGACAGAAGCAGTGGATGCTGTTGAGACGAGGACGATACTTGGAGTTTAATCGTGAGGAGGGTGGGCGTTAGAGGGGGGAAGGGAAAGGAGTAGGCTGAGATAAATCGGAGAGAGAGGGGAAGAGGAGGGAAAAAGGCAGAAGAAAAGAAGGGAGATGATGAAACTAAGTTAGGGAGGTATCGTGACGATTAAGATTGATGGGATAGGTCAAGCGTGAATAAAGTGGTAGAATGTTATCGCTAATCTCGAGATCGGACAAGATACTTCATAAAATATATATATATATATATATATACTCTTATATATATATATATACTCCATATCGAAGTGCTCTACGACAGGGGCGTCAAATTCGGACTGGCAGGGGGGCGCTTCGAGAGCGTTATGGTCTCAGGTAGGCCATTCCCTTTCTCTGTCCCAGCCTTGAGTCGCTCTTTTAGAAGAGTAACACATCTTTCCATTTGCGTGAAGTTGTATCGCGGTGTTATGACCGATTTCCACTTTCCCCCTCGCTTCCTATTTGCCTTCCCCCCCCTTTTCCCCAGCCCCACCTATGGCAGCCTGGAAGTACAACCACACCCCTGAAGAAGGCAGCGAGGAGGCTCGGCTTCTAGCTATCCTCAAAACTCCCCGAGATTGGGTTTGATGTGCGGGTCAGGATGGGGAGTGGGGATAGGGAGGAGAGGGAGGCAGATAGGGACATGTCATGTCTGGCGGGCGTGAGTGAGTGAGTGAGTAATGTGAGTGAACTCTGTTGACGAATCGAAAGGGAAGGACAGATATCGGTATCCCTGCTCTACCTGTCAATAACTTGGGGATTTCTCCTCTGTTAACTATCTACCTTCGAAAGAAATGTAACGGCTCGGGTCAAACTCGACCAAAAATCGAGCAATCGGCGATACAAAATGCGTCATTTTCATGCTTCTTGCTACCCTCTAAGCTTCATTTTACCATTTCTACAGCCTCGAAATCCTCCAAAAGCATTTCTTTCACACCCGTTTATCCCTCGCTGCGAGCTTTTTCGTCCCTGTTTCCCTTTTCATTTCGTATCTTTCCACCATTACGAAGGCAACAACCCCATGCGTCAGCCCCTGTACACTTGAGTGCTAACCTTTCTATCGCTAATTAAAACACCTCCCCCTTCCCCTTGAAAGCTCTAAATCTCCCATCAACTTGCGAGTACCCCGCGCTCCTCTCTGACTACTCCCGCCGCTTCCTTCCTTCCTCCCTCCTTCCCACAGTCCTCGCTCGGAGCAAGCGAAAGGGACCAGCACCACCAGGCCTGCCTAAGCCGTCGCCGCTGCGCATGAAGGGGAAAATCCATCATGAAATCATTACAAAACTTCACGCAACTATGATCCAACGTAAATAGAAATGTGCCGTCTTTTCCTCCCTTCCTCTTGTTCCCAATCACCCTCCCCTCCCCTCATCATCTCTCCCTCTTTCCCTACCTGATAGCCTCTCCAAGCATCTCCCAGCGCCTGTGCCGCAAACAGCCGAATCCGCCTACCCAGCCGGTCCAAGCTAATTTGCATTTCCTCTTTTCGCCCGCGCTTTCCTACCTCCTGATCCTCCCCTTCCTTCCCGTCCCGGCCTCCGTTGTCGGTGACGTCGGAGGAGAGCGTTCCCTGGGGAGAAGGGAGGGCCGGAGGGAGAGGGGAAGGGAGGGAGGAGGCGAAGGACGCGAAGCGGCGATCGACCTCGCAGGTGATGCGGCGGGCTTGAAGGAGGGAGTTCTCCAAGTCGTAGACCTGGGGTTGGAAAGAGCCAAGAGGGAGAGAAGAGGTGAAAGAGACGTCGGAAGGGCTCAGAGAAGGAAGGGACAGCAGGTGGCTGAAAGTGGATTCATTGTCACTTCACCTGTGACGCGGATGCATGCATTGCCTCTTTCTCCCTCCCTCCCTCCCTCCCTCCCACTTTCCCCCCTTTCCGTCCCTCCCGCCTGTACCCGCTCTGCTTGACACAGGAGCTGCTCCCTCACTGCTTCGTAGAGTCCTTCCGTCATCGTCTTCTGCACTTCCCGACAGGATCGAGCCCCGCCCTCCTTCCTTCCCTCTTTCCCTTCCTCCCTCCCCCCCCTCTTCCAGATGGCCGCGGTCCCCCACCCCGGGCTCGATCCCGTCCCCCACGCTCTTCTCCCACGCGTTCCCGCCCTCCCCCCACCCCTCCCTGGTGCCGCCAGTCTCCTCGATCACGGGAATGGGGGAGGCCAACCACGGCGAAGAAGCGCGAGGGGAAGGAGAGAGTAGGGGGGGAGTGAGGGAAGGAGCGTCCTTGGCGCAAAGAGCGGACTGACTCAGGTCCAGGTCCTCATCCTGTGAGAAGAGCACCGGAGGAAACGGTCATGATCATTTGTAGTCCCTCCCTCCCCCCTCCCTCCCTCCCTCTCTTTCCTTCTCCCGCCCCACTCGCCTCAGAGACCAGCTCCTGAAAGGCCCTCCGTATGGCTTCTACTGCCATGCTCTTGGCTCTGGCCAGGAGGGAGGCCAAGGCCGGGGCCGATGCAGGGTCTGAGAGAGGGAGGGAGGGAGGGAGGGAGGAGGATAGGAAGGCAGGAGGGAGGAGGTGGGGGATCGTAGATGGCGTGAGAAGGAGGATCAGGACCTCCAAGAGCCCCGCCACTCACCTTGACAGCGCGTCAGCAGCAAGGCTGGAAGCTCCCCTCCCTCCTTTCCTTCCTCCCCCGCCCCCGCCCCCGCCCCTCCCCTGCCACTGAGACCCTGTCCCGGGCCCCAAAAGCGGCCTCGCTCCTCCTCCTCCACGGCACGCATCAGGCCCTCCAAGGCGCCTTGTCGACGCCGAATCTCCCTCACCAGGGTCCTGAGGGAGGGAGGGGGGGGGGTAGAGGAGACGTAAACCGGGTGCCTCCCGCCGTGTCCGAGACCATGCGTAGAGTATCTATCTGACTTCCACCTCCTCCTCTCTCTTACTCGTCCCTCCTGCCGTCCCTATCTCCTCTCAGCCAAGAGACCTACCTCCATCTCTTTCCCTGCCACCACGTCCTCCTTCGCCCACGAGGCCCAGACACATGCACTTTCCTCCTCCTCCTCCTTTTCCTCCCTCTCCATTCGATCTCCCCCCTCTTCTTCCTCGCTCGACGGCAGCAACCTTCCCTCCTCCTTCCCTTCCCTCCTTCCCTTCCCTCCCTCCGTCAGCACCTTCCTCCACGCGAACCACGCCCCCCCCTTCCTTCCTTCTTCCCTCCTCTTCAGCACACTCGCCAGCCTTCGGATTCCGAAGAGCTGCAAGCGCCTTGCCAGCCTCGTTATGTCATGGGCTGGATCGGAGGGGGGGGGGAGGGGGGGAAACGGGGAGGGAGGGCCGTTGGAGGGAGTCAACTGTCTGAGACGCCAGTGACCTACAAGGATTCGCGCGAGTTGAAAAGCCAGGGAGGGAAGGATGGAGGGAGGAGGAGAGGGAGGAGGGGAGGGAGGACGGGAGGGGTACCTATACGAGAGAGTTCCCGCGCTTGTTCCACGCGTTGCGATTGCCGCTCTTCTTCCTCCGCTAAAGCAGTTTCAAGGGCGCTTGCCCTGGTGGCCTATTATCCCGGAATTTCTTCGTGAGGATCCCGCGCCGACAGGCTCCCCCTTCCCCTCCTTCCCTACCTGAGCCGCCCGCTGCTGACGCAGGGCCTCGATCTCCCCTTCTCTCCGCTCTGATAGCGCCGCCAGCGACAGGGGCGAGGCTGGTCGAGAGCAAGGAGGGGAGGGAGAGGGGGAGGGAGGGAGGGCTGCACCCTCCTCTTCACCAGGCCCCAGGGAGGCTAGACCCTCTTGCCCTCGCCCCGATGGCCTCTCCCTCCCGCCCTCCTCATCGCCCTCCCTCCCACCTGCTCCTTCTTCGCAGATGGAGGGAGGGCGGGCGGTCAGGGAGGGAGCGGGGGATGGCGCGGTGGAGTTGGAGGGGGAGGACGCCGCGCTGCTCGTTCTAGAACGTTCTGTGCGAGGGGAGGGGGGTTGCGGATGTCAGAGGGGCGGAGAGAGAATGGTGTACCTCTCGCTTTCCCCCACCCACCTTCCCTCGCCTCCCTCCCTCCCTCCCTCCCTCCCTCCCTCCCTCCCTCCCTCCCTCCCTCCCTCCTCACCCGCCACGGCCTTGAGCGCTGCAGCCAGTCGATGCACGCCCAGCTGCTCCAACCTCTCTGCCAACAGCGACCACTCCCCCCCCCCGTCATCTCTCTCCCCCTCCCCCCCCTCCCGGCCCTCCGCACTCCTCAGGCCCCCTGACAAGGAGGAGGGAGGTAGTGGACGAGGAGCCAGTCGTGCTGTCAAGGCCCCACGCTCTGGGGAAGGAAGGAAGAGTGCGGGTATAAGGGAACGCCCATACCAGCCTCACGGACGTCGCATCCCCGATTCAACGGCGACTGATCTAGCCTCACGATTCTCCCCGCCCTCCCCCTCCCCTCGCACCTTTCCACTCTCCCTTCAGCGCGAGCTCGAGCCCTTCCACCTGGCTGAGCTGCACCTGAACCTGCATGGCAAGCGCCTCCAGGCAGCCGTCCACGGCCTCCCTGCCCCCCCGCTCTGACCCATCCATGGCTGCTGAAGGACAAGAAACAGCAAAAAGGCATGAAGGAGTGATGTAAAGGGAGGGAGGAACGGGGTGAGACGGGAGGACGTGCGGTGCGGGAAGAAAACAGACGGAGGATAGGGCGCGGGCGAGTGAGGGGCGCGCTGGAAATCTCTGGCTTCTCGAAAGCAAAAGGATTGCGGATTATAGCCATATTAGCTGCCTGACCCTTGTATGTTTGTGCTTACCACTACCTTCCCCTCTCTTGACGCCCGCTGGAGGCCCCTGGGGGACTCCCCACGCGTGCGATCGGAGCGCGGCGATGCGGGCGAGTAAAGTGGAAGAGGTGGCAGTCAATTCCCGGAAACAGGATTCGTACCTGAGATTGCGGCAGCTCACATGAGTACGACGGTGACATTTGCACCCTTTTGTTCTCCTCTCCCTTGCCTTTCTCCCTCCCTCCGTCCCTCCCTCCCCCTTCGCTGAAGGCGTCAGGGAGATATCAACCTACCCGATCATCCTCTTTTCGAAGCCTTTTAAGAGTTCGTCGCTCTGAGGCCTTAATATAGCACCAACCGAGATCTGTAGGCGGAAAAGAGGCGCATGTAAATTGGAAAAATGAGAGGCGTAAGCAATCCTCAACATTCAAACCGCACCTCATCTACCACCTCTCCTCGTCCCCACTACTCACCCGACAAGCCAAAGTTTCTATATCTGCGAGGATTAAGGCCTCGCTATGCTTCTCATCCTGCTCCTCACCATCGTCGCTGCCCATCTATAGGGGTATTGTGTTGGAAAGACCGGGAAGGAATAAATTGTGGGCGATAAATATATTCAAGGAGGGGATCGATGTGGTGGCTCTGTGGGCCGCGACACCTCGTATGCTCTCCTATTTGAGCCTCACGGTCATCTTTGTCATTTCACATGTCAAAGACAAGCACCCTGCCGAGACGGGTGACGTCCGAAACGCTATGGATGAAAAAAGAACACAAGTGCCTCCCGAGTTGCCGCCAACGGGCGAGTGCTAGTCCTGTGTTTGTGTCGCGTCCGGTGAGCTGAGAGAAGTGGAAAATAGGGGAAATCAAGAGCGTCCGCGCAGCCCAGATCACTAAATGGTGAGTAATAATAGTACTTCTCATGACAATATGAATTCGGGCTCTAAATTGTGGACACTGCAGCGATTTGTACACGAAAGCATGGGTTTCTACTTTTTCCGAGCCTATTGGTTTTTTTTTTTCGATTTTTTTAAATGTTTTGTCTCGCGCATATAATTGGCGATATCATTTCTTTGTCTGCTGCAACCTGTGACATGAACGCTATGCTAGATCTTGGCTGTAATTTCTGTGATGTTTTCACAATGAACGCATATGGAAAGTCGATCACAAAAAAGGAAAAGGGATCTGAGAAGGATCAAAGAATAAACGTGGAAGAGGAACCTTTTCGACTGGAAGCAGTGGCACGTATCAAGGCCAGAGCAGAGCATTTAGGAACTCATCTCGGATATTATTATCCTTCTAGGGCCCAATTGCGCGGGCAGGCTCGAAGATTGGACGTATCACACCATGGGGAGGGGACAGCGAGTGATCGGAGCTGCGATGATTGAGCGCACTGTAATTGCGCATGCTGTCGCTTCAAGTATCTCACCGTGAGCCCGTGGTAATTGCTTGGGAATAGAACAGTCGATGTGGGTCACGGTCAGAATTCCTTTCTGAGCAACTAGGAAAAGAACACTCCTGAATTTCTTGATTTACTTTGAATATGCACAGATTCACTTTGTTATCAATCGATTACCTGAGGACCAAGTTCTCCAACTCCCTCATATTCTGATACGTGGCGGTCAGCATCAACACGATACCGAGCGTACTCATGGTAATCATTAGCGCCTTCTCTACCTTTGGCATCCAAACGGCAAAGGTGGCAGCATAAATCAAGGGTGGGAGCACAAAGCCTTGCAGAGTGTCGGTGATTGCCCCTACAAAGGCAGTGATAAGGCCAAACTGATGGACAGAGGAAGCGACCATGAAGGTGAAGATGACGAGGACTGAACGCCATATATTTCTCTGCCATTTGCTTGAAATTATACTGTTCAGATAGGCACGCGTTGTAGGTCTTTTTAAAGGGGTGCTTCTATTCACAATAACAACCGTGTGCAGAATGATACCACCCTCCAGAGACGACCCGACACTCCACTCCTGCCAACGTACGTACCTGTCGCCTCGGACCATCGCCTCTTCCACGTACTCCCGAGGCGGGGCCAGCATGATGATGTAGGTCAACGTCAGATTGATAGAAAACGCGGCGAAGATGATAGTTTTGAGGGGTCCGGGGCTGATGTTTTTGAGGACTTAAAGGGGGAAGAAATTTCAAGGGAGACGTCAAAGGTCTCGACTCCCTTCTCGAACTGGCCGAGAAGCCATGCCAACGTCTCGCATCGCTTGGGCTTCGATGTCCCTCTTGCGTCCAGTTGCCCGCTCGTCTTAGAAGCACACATGCACGTGTCTGTCCTTCATCCTTTCTCCTGAAAGACTCAGGACCATGGCCACTCCAATACGCACCGTTATCGCACACGGGTCGCTCACATCCGGGTACCACTTGCCCTGCCTGGTCCCTCACCAAGGGGGACAGTCCCCCGTAGAAGATGTAGCCAGCCGCTCTGAGGAAAAGGACGAGGAGGTTCAAACCATTGGATATGAAAAGGAATCGCGTCAAGCGTCTCAACGGCTACCTTGGATGCGAGCAGAGTTGAGAGAAGGGAAACAGATGCAGGAGGCTTCCCATCCTTCCTCTCACTACCCCTCCCGTGATGACAAACGCCTTTAAACCTTAATTTCCTTACCCGATAGCCACGTCCAGGGCGGCTGTGAGGCTCATGGAGAGTCCTAGCGCCCGCTTGAAGTCTTCGGGACGTTTCGCCTCGGATTCGATCGGGAGAGCGCCTGAAAGCGCGGAAGGGAGGAAGGGGAGGGATAAAAGAGTTTGGGTTTCGGGGAGAGGAAGCAAGTCGACGAACGCAGCCATGAGGTCGTGTGCGTGCTCGAACTCCCTTGGTCGGGGCGCTCTTCCACCCTTGAGATAGAATCCAGCATCTTGGCCGTTGGCCTAAGTCCCATCCTACGTCAGTCCCTCCTTGCCATGTCCTTTCGTTCGTGTTTGCTATACCCTGCATACTTACAGTAGTGGACAACAAAAAGAAAAGCGGTGGGCCCAAAAAAGAGTAGGAGGGTTTGGGGTCGTACAAGGTGGATACCGCGGGCGGAGAGGGAAAACGAGGGCGAGGAGGGAGCGGGGGACAGGGCCGTAGGGATGGGAGGCTTAGGAGCGGAGGACAAGGAGGATGAGACGGGGGAGAAAGTGGAGGATGAGGGAGCTACGAGACGAGAAAAACCGTCGAGGAAAATGGCGACAATGCCTGGTATGGGGGAGGGGGCTTGGTCAGGGGCAACACTTTTTTACATCCCCACCACCTGTCCTCCTCCCTGCATCCCATCAAAACATCCTTCTCCTGATCGGCCTCTATCCGACACTTTTGTAGCTCTCTCCTTCCCCCACTCCTCCCGAACCACAGTCCCGTGCTCCCCAGGCTCAGCGAGCGTCCTCCTGTCCGCCCGTCTCGGCTTACCTAGAACGAGCGAGGCATTTCCCAGCGCATTCAAAAAGGAGAGGCGCCGGAAGCCGCGGACCCAGGAGAGGAGGACGAAGGGCGGCAGAAGGGCCAAGAGGATTCCCCTCTGAATAGGGGGGAGAGAGCAGGCCAGAGGTCAAGCAAAGCCAAGTCGAGGATGCAGGGAAATTTTACGACCTCCCTTCTGCCGTGTCCTCCTGATTCTTGTGCATGGATGCCCATTTCTTTCACGTCGCCCGCCCTCCCTCGCCACGAGGCATCATTTTGCCACGTTAGACCATCTACTATTCTAGACTCAACATTATATAGCTTTATATACGCGTCTCCAAGGCAGCCTCCCCCTCGTCCCTTCCATACCCCCCATCTGTCCACGGCGGCAGCACCCAAAGCCTCACCTTCTTGCTTCCTTCCCTCCCTCTGTCCGTCTTCTCCCCCTACCTCCCATCGTCCCACCCGTCCGTCGACGCACCTCGCTCCATGCCGGAAAGAGCTGAAGCAGCAT
Organism: Nannochloropsis salina CCMP1776; assembly: GCA_004565275.1. Classification (NCBI taxonomy): domain Eukaryota; class Eustigmatophyceae; order Eustigmatales; family Monodopsidaceae; genus Microchloropsis; species Microchloropsis salina. The sequence continues at coordinate 38,808 of SDOX01000010.1, read as the reverse complement.
CCCGGCAACGAAAGTGATGTAGGCGGCACAGGCGCCAAGACAAGAAACACAGGTGGCCGCCTTGACGAGGAGGGAGGCTGGGGGCCCAAGGGCGAGGGCTGCCACCTGGGGGGGGGTCCGTGTGGGAGTCATGAGGTCACGCAGCGGCGAGGTTTTTTGTACGATGTGGAGCACGAGACATGTGCCGAGGGTACCTCTGAGAATATCTGCCGTCCAAACACTTTCACGCCTTCTCACGTGTCAAGCACGGCCCCTTTTAAACACTTGTCGTCAACCTGCGCCCTCCCCTTCCAAGCCCCGCCCGGCTACGTCTACCGACCCCAGGCCTACTACTTCTCTTGCCCTTCTCCCGCTCGGCATGCCTCTTTTCCTCTCTCCAGCCCCTGTGCCTCCATCCTCTCCCCTTCCTACCTCCGCGTAGGTCAGCTGCAGGTCCACAGGCCCCGCTCCTGCCTGGTCCTGCACGGACGATAGGACGGTTACAACCGCCGACGCCGCTTCCGAGAGCCTGTAAATTACAACATATCTGGTATCATGCCTTCATTTCCTCTGGTGCCCACCTATGGCCCCAGAGCCCCCTTCCCCCGCCGCACATTTTGGCTTTCCTTTCGTCGTGTTGCTCGAAGCCCTCTCCCCCATCCCAAGCGTATGCAATGACCTCTCTACGGCGATCGATCTATCACAACCCAATTACTGCATATTCCTCGCGCATACACGTCCCGGACTCACCCGTTTCCTCCTTTCTCGCCCGCCACTGCCTCCACTCCCGCGTCTCTCCTCTTTCCCTCCCTACCCATCCTTTCCCTCGCCTCCAGCGCGGGCGGACCCCCCGACAAGAAGCGCTTGGCCCTGCGTGAGAGGGGCCAAAAGGTAAGGGAGGTGAGAGCCCTGCCATTCAACCAAATTTGTCAGCGCGCCTACAGCCCATCTGCTTCTGGCCGAGCGACCGAGACGCGACCGGGAAGACGCCTAAGGACCGGCGGCTCTGACGTTATCCCTCCCACTCCCATTATTTCACGCCCTTCCCTCCAGCGACGCCCGCACGCAGGTGTGAGGCCGCGACCCCCTCCCTCCTCCCACGCGGGCCACAATCGAGCAGCGAGGAGGCGAGCTGTCGCAAGTCTACTGCCCAGGCCAATGTCCTCTCTGCCTAGCCCCCCCTCCAACCGGCATTATTTGCACGGACCGAATCAGAAGGAGCAAGGTGGTGTAGGAGAAGAAAGCCACCGCGAGCACCCCGAGCACTCCGGCCACAAGCCCGGCCTCCTGGAAGGCCCTGTCAAAGGGACGGGGGAAGGCGCCGCCATGGTGGATCGGGGGACAGGGAGGGCAAAGACGTCAAGACGCTGGGGTGGAGGCGATGGGGCGCGCCGAAGGAGGGCAAAAGGGAGAAACAAAAGACAATGACTGCCAAGGAGTAGAAAGGAACGATACGTGACCAAGACGGACAAGGAGTAGAGAGGAATGTGACAGCACTTGAAAGTCCAGGTTTCTCCTCAGACACCCCCCACGATTACCAAGGGATTGCGAACGAGGCCGGCCCGTTCAAGGCTGTCAAAAGATTGATATCCAGCGCCAGCCGCCTGTTGCGGGTTATACGATGAATGCGTGTAAGATAGGGAGGACGTTCAAGTCTTGAAAGTGCATGAGAGCTCCGCAAAGGAGACGGCAAGACAAACTTATTCGGAACCCTTATTCTGCATCCCTGGCTGTTTCCCTCCCTATTTCCTCCAGACCGCGACCAAGTTCCCGGAGCGCCTCTCAGCATTGAGCCCCACATACCCTTGCAATTTCCTCGGTCGCTTCCGCAGTCTCGTTGACTCCTTGTCAGCCGCCGCTGGAGAGCAGGAGGGCGTGGCGGGGCCTCCTAGGCTCGCATACTAAGACAAGGGTAAGGGGAAAATATGAAGAGAAGAATAGTGTGCCTGAGAGGACGGAGTGATGAGATGTTTTCGAGTTTGGGTACACGAGAGATCATATCAGGCGCCAAGCGCCTTCTGTTCGCTCTCTTCCTGCTCGCCTTCCCTATCTTATCGGTCGTGATTGTCCCTACATGAATGTACTCGTCGCTTTTATATTAAATTCTGGACGTGCAAGACATCTCCGAAAATGATGACATAACGCCTCGATCTCTTAGAGCACGAAGTTTCCAACAGCCCTACGTGCCGTCCTACCTGACTTTCAGACGAGAGTGAACGCACCACCAATGCAGTTGGCAAAAGAAAAGACCGCTCACTCGGACTATCGGTGTCTCCATTGTTCAATTGTTCTTCTTCGTATCTCGAAGTCTCCTCCATTGCTGACCCCCGTGTTTTGGACCGCACGAATATGAAAACAAGCTCGAATCAAAGCCAGAAAAAAAGACGCAAGTGAGTAGTTAGCCTACTTATTGAGCGGTATTTTTCCCTGCTGCTATGTTTTTGCCTGTAAGAAAGTACAACGAGTCAGGTACGAAACATTAATCGTCTTATTTGCATCTTGAAATGTCGGGACTGCTTGGAACAAGGCAGGAGCGAGCGTTAAATGATGGCGTCACACTCAGGCATGTGCATCAACGACAACTTATTGTGCCGTCTCATCCATTCCTGAACTGCCTTTTCCAAACGACAGGTGTATTGAGGAGCGTGAATCCACTGTAGATTCTAGCGGAATGGAGATCAAAGTCAAAGGACAAAAAAGCTTTAGAGTTTTTCCACTGTGGTCAACAGCTTTTTTAGTGGCACTCCTCCTACCCATGCCCTTCCACCTACAGGTTCGTTTTAGAGCACAGTATCGAGTAATACGAGGGCTGGCATGACGTGTGCTCATTTGTATAATCCCTGTTGCTTACTGGCCCTCCAGGCTTTCACGTCCTCGCACCTTCTAGCGTCTTCATCCTCACATGCTGCGAGTTCCTCCCCCTCCCGCCGCCTCCGCCTGCGCATGTCAACGGGGATGGAGCCTCCTAAGGTGCTTTGCTACGGGGAGGCCCTTGTTGACCGTCTGGGACCCTTGGGTGGTGACCCGGCGACTGATCTGCCCGTGGTACGTTTTCGACAAGACCTCCCTTGCCCTTCGTCCAGCCGAATTTTGACCCAACGTATCAGCCCTGATACGAGCAATCCCATACTCCATCGTACCCTCATATCTCCGCGCACTCATCATCCTGTTATACTGAGGTCAGGATGATCGCCTCGGTGGCGCTCCCGCGAACGTAGCGTGTGGATTGGCCAAGCTGGGCACTTCGGTGGCTTTCCTGGGGCGCCTGGGCGAGGATGAGATTGGAAGGCAGTTCTTAGAAGTTTTTAAGGTGAAGAAGAATAACGGAGAGGAGAGAGNGAGAGTAGAGTGGTAGTAGTAGTAGTAGTAGTAGTAGTAGTACGTACGTACGTACGTACGTACGTACGTACGTACGTACGTACGTACGTACGTACGTACGTACGTACGTACGTACGTACGTACGTACGTACGTACGTACGTACGTACGTACGTACGTACGTACGTACGTACGTACGTACGTACGTACGTACGTACGTACGTACGTACGTACGTACGTACGTACGTACGTACGTACGTACGTACGTACGTACGTACGTACGTACGTACGTACGTACGTACGTACGTACGTACGTACGTACGTACGTACGTACGTACGTACGTACGTACGTACGTACGTACGTACGTACGTACGTACGTACGTACGTACGTACGTACGTACGTACGTACGTACGTACGTACGTACGTACGTACGTACGTACGTACGTACGTACGTACGTACGTACGTACGTACGTACGTACGTACGTACGTACGTACGTACGTACGTACGTACGTACGTACGTACGTACGTACGTACGTACGTACGTACGTACGTACGTACGTACGTACGTACGTACGTACGTACGTACGTACGTACGTACGTACGTACGTACGTACGTACGTACGTACGTACGTACGTACGTACGTACGTACGTACGTACGTACGTACGTACGTACGTACGTACGTACGTACGTACGTACGTACGTACGTACGTACGTACGTACGTACGTACGTACGTACGTACGTACGTACGTACGTACGTACGTACGTACGTACGTACGTACGTACGTACGTACGTACGTACGTACGTACGTACGTACGTACGTACGTACGTACGTACGTACGTACGTACGTACGTACGTACGTACGTACGTACGTACGTACGTACGTACGTACGTACGTACGTACGTACGTACGTACGTACGTACGTACGTACGTACGTACGTACGTACGTACGTACGTACGTACGTACGTACGTACGTAC
>SDOX01000010.1:353-34427 GCA_004565275.1 Nannochloropsis salina CCMP1776 | reverse complement strand
TCCCTCCCTCCCTCCCTCCCTCCCTCCCTCCCTCCCTCCCTCCCTCCCTCCCTCCCTCCCTCCCTCCCTCCTTCCTTCCTTTTCCCCCTATCTTCCTCCAGAACCGGCATATTAATATCGACGCTCTTCAATGGGACCCCGTTCGCCCCTCTCGCGTCGTGCTGGTCGAGCGAGACTCGTCGGGAGACAGGGAATTTGGAGGCTTTCTCGGCGATCGGTCCGGGGAGGGCTACGCGGACCAGGCCGTGGACCCCCTTGCCCTCCTTCGAGCCCTCCCTCGCTTCCTTCCCGCGGCACAATGGCTTCTGATTGGGACGTTACCTTTGGCGAGCGCCCTCTCGGCTGACGCCTTGCAGGTGGGGGAGAAAGGCTTCTAAGACCTACGTGATAAACGTGATAAAGTCTCCTCAGATATCGATCGATGGACAAAGCATTTCGTTACTGCCTCAAATCCCTATTGATTTCTCCCTCCGTACTAACTTTAATGCCTTTGTACCGTCCTTGTCCTCTTACCCCCAGGCGGCAGTTAGCTGGGCGGAGGGGGCAGGTGTTAAGGTAGCCCTGGACATCAATTGGCGCCCGACGTTTTGGGAGGGACACAGCCATCCCTCCGAAGGGCCTTCGCCTGCGGTAAGCGGATAGGGACGGAGAAAGTAGAAGGCGCTGACTGCCGTATGTTCGAGCACGCGCCGCGTCAAAAGGCACGGCGCCTCTCCTGGGCGATTTCCTGCTTGTAGACCGACACCGTAGCTTCTTCCATGCCTTAGCCTCTGCCAGTCTCGCGTACCTTAGTCTTTTAGTATTCATTTCACCTTCTTCTCCACTTCTTCTCTCAGGCCCTTGCCGCTATTCGTCCCCTCCTCTCGAAAGCCTCCCTGGTCAAGTTCGCCAAGGAGGAAGCAGAGTGGCTCTTCGACGCCGAGACACGTCCTCACGTTATCAGTGAGGCCCTGCCGCAAAAGCCGGCGGTGCTGGTGACAGATGGCGGGGGAAAGTTGGCGTGGAAGGTGGGGGGGCACACTGGCGAGATGGATGCCTTCGACGTTCAGGCCATCGATACAACGGGTGCCGGAGATGCGTTTGTCGCTGGGTTGTTGCACCAACTCGTCAACGAACCGCGCTTGCTCGAGGGAGGGAAGGAAGGGGGGATAGAGGAGGTCGTTCGATTTGCCTGTGCATGCGGTGCCATGGTGTGTCAAGGGCCGGGGGCGATCGATCCGCAAGCAACCCTGACTGAAGTACACTCCTTCATGGCGGGGAAGGGGAAAAAGAGCATTTCACTGTAGGATTTATCGACATTATTTGATTTGCTGCATGGATCACGACAACGGGATGAAATAAATAAATTGAATAAAGAAGAATAGAGAAATATGAGGATTTTGTGACAGCTCTCAATCGTCCTGTTCTGCTCATGTCTCGGATGTGGAGCATCCACCTTCATGATCAAGTCTCATATGTTTTAAAGCCCATCGTTAAGCCCTGTCAAGCCAGAAATCATTTGATCTTCTCGGCATTCAGTAACTTGTTGGGAGCAAGCTCTTTTTCAGGAGCCTAAAAGGATATGGGCCGAGCCGCGTCCCCCTTCTTCATAACCAAGACTTAATCCAAGAAGGCCGGCGACCATTCCACATGATAAACCCCTTTTATCCTCGGAAGGTTGAACATACTCACCACATGCTGGATACAACCGCGAATGAGCGCAGCAAGTTAGACAGGAATGCCGGAGGCGTCGCCTGCACTGTCTTCGACGCTCCCTACGACCTCCGTCTCTTCTTCCTCCGCTACAAATTGCGAAGACCCGCTTGTTGGGGTCCAAGCAACCTTCTTCACACAGGCTCCTAACATAAACCAGCCTGTTGAATCGCATACCTTCGCCTGTCTAACGCCACTTTCGCAAGTGTCACCAATCGTACGTGCATCGAAAGTATAAGCTTGCTGCAAACCTCCCCGTTATGTATCGTAGCCGTAACTGCAGAAACGGCCACCAAAGCTCTTCTGCCAATCCCTACGCCTGTCTGTGCCATCTACCAAGTGTATATCCTTGTAGAGCTTATCCTTTTTTTCCTTTTTTAGGGTCAGCTATGACAGCCAATTAGCCCCGCAGTTGCGCTGACACCTCCATTTCCTTTTTGCCTTATCCCATCCCCCCTTTTAAAAACGGAGAACCGACCGACGTATGCTCGCTCTCCCCTCATACTTTCATGCCATATATTCTAATGGTCATGCCTTGATTAATCACTGGATATCATGCATTCCCCCCACCGTGCAGCGCACTCCTCCGCCCTCTGAGGAGGGAGAGGTGCCGCCTTACGAGCCTGGCTCGTCATCCTTTTCCGGGCGACACGACAATGGCCTCCTCCCTCCTTTGCGGGAAGGGGGGGTATGGGGGCAGGTTATACGTGCGGTAGGAGGGGCCAAAGACGACAGTGATATCTTTTTGACGGGCGAGATAGGTGGGCGGGAAAGGGAGGAGGGGATGGAGGTGGAAGAAAGTGAAGAGCCGGAGGAGGGAGAGGAAGGGCGGGTTGAAGGAATGAAAGGGGAGGGCGTGAGGGCCTTTGGAAATGTGGAGGACGTGGCCAAAAGGAGGGTCGAGGCGTCGTCTTGCAAGGATGAAAATGAGGGGAAAGAAGCGGAGGGGGAGGCTGTCTGGGCGGTGACAGCCGGCAGGCAGGAGGGAGGGGAGGGAGGGGAGGGAGAGGACCAGGCAACGATTTGCGGGCTAAAGAAACCCAAAGTATGAAGCACCGAGTTTCTAAACCCAGATCTCAAGCAAAAGACCCGGTCGCTGTGGCGCCGTAGTGTTTATCTTGTTGATTTGAAATTTTCTCTCTACTTACACGCCCCGCCGCATCCTCCCTCCATCATCAAACCCCGTCCATCACTGCTTTCCCCCGACCCCCCCACCCCTCTGTCATCGCCTCCCCTCTTCTAGACCCCTTTCTCCTCATTTTCGTACAACGGACCGCCCTCCGTCCACGCCCACAATCTGCCCTGTTATCCAGGACGACTCCGAGTTATCCAAGAGAAAGGCCGCCGCTGCCGCCGCGTCGTCCCCGCGACCGAGCCGGGGGATAGGGTGGGCCTTGGCGATCGCCTCCTTCATGGGCTGTGACCGGGTCAGGACTTGGGCGAGCGGCGTATCTGTTAAGGAAGGGGCCACCGCGTTGACGCGGACGGAGGGAGCAAGCTCGGCGGCGAGGGCGCGTGTCAAGCCCTCGATGCCACCTTTGCAGGCACTAATGATGGCGTGGTTGGGAAACCCTTGCTGCACGGCCACGGAGGAGAAGAGGACGACGCTACCGGCCTCCCCGCTTTTCTTGTACTGGGCGCTTAGGCCTGGCAGCGCGGCGCGGATGGCGGTGGCGGCGCCTAAAGTGTTGAGCATGAAGGCCTGAAGGAAGTCGTCGGATGTGGTGGCCTTGAGGGGCTTCAGGTTGATGCTCCCCACGCAGTAGGCAAGGCCGTTAAGCGGGCCCATCCCTTTGATGGCTTTCTCAAGGGCTGCCGTGTCCGTCACGTCCACGTCGGTGAAGCCCACAGTCCCTTCCACTCCCGTGTGCGTCCCTGTGTCTCCAGGCGCGTGTAATGAGGACGCCAGATGGTTTAGCTGATCCTGGTGGCGCGAGATCAAATGCACCTGAGAGGTGGAGGAATAGGGGGCGGAACGAGGGACGGGTAAGCCTTCGTCGCAACATGTAGATTGCAATCACCAAGCTGGTCTTCAGATGTGGTGTACATTTATCACATTAATAAAGCTCTTGGTCGACACGGATCGCTTCATCGTCGTGTTGTCGATAGGACGTCGGTCGTTTCTGTTTGCTTGCTCTGAGAAACGAGACTTGACTTCCTCGGGATTGGTTCTTAACGCCCGACACCATTTCCAAGTTCTCCTTCACACAAGGCGTCTTCGACCTTTAAAAGCTGAAAACACACAAATGGTCATCATCATATATATCGTTGGGCTTTATATCATCAATCGGCCTCTTCTTCGCATTGTAAATGCCCACATTTTACTTCGGCTCACCTTGTGATATTTCATCACCAGTCGATTTGCTAGCATGCGTCCGATTCCCCCCGTTCCCCCAATAACCAGATATTTGCCCGCCGTCATGAATAATCGCAACTCCTTTCTTCTGTTCGCAAATAGGATACACACGAGAGGGAATGTAAGCAAGTATACGGGTGATTTGACTCGAATGCCTCGCCATCGGACACGCATACGTATGTGTTCATTCGTGGTAGAAAGCCACGTACTGAAACAAGAAAAGTGGCGGCACGGGTAGCACAGTTGGCTGCTCTCGCATTGCTCCGGCAGGACCTGCGCGAGTACACAGAAGCCAGTATGTGACAGGAATTTCTGTCTCGGAGTGCGTCAGTCAACGACCACGCCGTTTCATGTGCTTGAAATATGTGCGAGAGGATAACATGTCGCCGATGGGATGGAGGACTACTAGCGAACGGTCTAGTGCCAGACAATGCACTGTCAACAACTGAAATTTAAGCAAGGTTTATAACTAAAAATGCGCGATCTTCGTATTTTGAACCATGAAGCATCAACCGGCATCATCACTGGAAGAAAAGAATTCCGGCCTTATCAGGAACCTTGAACTCAATTAGAGACAACTAGTGCCTGCCCCTCCGAAAAAGTAACTCGAAATTCGTGTATGAGAAATCATAATTGAGACATTTTTATGTGCAGAGTAGATTTAATATATGTGAGTACACGGCCAGGTGACAAAAATTTGATCCCCAAAGAAGACTACTCCGCTCGGCCTCGGTGCTGCGGAATACATTCTCAATGGATTAAAATCATTACGGGGCATTTCCTTATTCCTTGTATCTCTAATGAAACATAAGTGAACTACAATATATCACAGCGTTGTATCTTTCCACATATTAACCCGCAAGTAGTTCGCGTTAAGGGTCATCATCATAGCGAATGCACTGTCTCCGATGCGAAGTTCACGCCCTTCCGCTTCGAGCGAGCCTCCATTCTTTCCAGTTATTTCCTCTCTCGATGCTATGACACGTTCAGATGCTACAGATACTATGTCCTCATTTCCATCTGAAGAAATATCACCACTTGTGTAGTCAGGACGCTGCAAAATATTGGAATGGTGCAGTTGGGTTTGGGCCCTTGCAGGAATTAGGAGGCACACAAAAAGCGCTGTACTGACCACGGCCAGCAAACCACGCAAATTGCGTACATTCTGCATTTGCAAAAACCCAAATCTTTGATATTCTGTGGGTAGAATGCGTCTCAATTAGTATTGCACAACGTCCAAAAATCCAAGGCAGCGAATGCATTATCAGCGGCAAAGCGGGGATAACTTGCGGAGGGACAGATCGTGGTATTTTCAATTTGCCGCCTGGTACACCTTCTCTTTTTGAGCCAAGAAAGTCCCATGCAGTATCTTCATCCTGCTGATCGTGAAGGGTGGGCGCTGGTTACATAAAAGAGAAAGACTTCCCGATGCCACGTCTTCAGAGGGATCTTCTTGTCGGGTTCGGACATGTCGGCTTGAACTGCCGAATCCCTACCCCCCCTCTTTGTTTTTCGCATGTGAATTGAGACATAGATCTCTACTTTTGAACCTCCGCATTTCTGAGTTAGGTCAATTTTTGAAAAATAAACCTTTTCTTAATTCTAAATTGACTGCAATGTCGACATCGGCTATCACAGTACCGCATGTAATGCATCTGCCATGCTCGATCCTGCTCTTCCTATCAAGCCTTCACTACACCACTTTTGATGTCCACTCGTTCGCGGGCGCCAGCTTCGTTGAAAATTCGTCTGTGAATGAAGCGGTTGTGTCCACGGTACCAGCCTTGAAGTCTTTGTTACCCTCCACCGGCTGTCCCAGAGGTCGAGGTTGCGGCCTACGAGGAGGCCTCGGTCAATTGGAAACTTCATATTCCTTTTCGACATCTCCCTCACCAACCTCGCCCATTGCCTATTCAAATTCAAGAGATCTACCCAATATCCATGAAGGAAGTAGAAAGCCGGGCATTGCCAATTCTGCCCCTTCACGTGTTAACCTGGTATCCGCGACTCAAAATACAGAAACTGTAAGCACGGCGACTTCATCAGCTGCATTGCCCACAGCAACCACGCTACCTGCCCTCCTTGACCAGGATGCAGTCGTATCTACTTCCTTCAACCAATCTGTGCCGCTCCAAAAGAAGGGGGAAAAGAGAAAAGACAAAATGTGCGATCCAACTCCAGTGGACCGGCGCGTGGATCAGCTGGATTTAGAGGGAGCCTGCGTGGGAAGCTGGGGAGGGTTTTACGACCGCATCGTTAGCGTGACGTTCAATGCACGGACGTTGGAATCGCAGGCATTAAGAATTAGCTCTTTTTGTGCCTCTCCCTGCGGTCCTTTGTTCGATAGGCAGGTGCGGGAATTTCGGAACGCATGTCAGGAGGGTTTGATGAGAATGGAAGAGCAGGAGGACGAAGAGGAGGACGAAGAGGAGGAGGAGATGGAAGCAGGTGAAGGGGAGGAAGAAACATGGATTCCTGTGCCATCAGAGGAGCTGCTGATCTATCGAATGGCAGGTGAGGAGATAATGGCGCTGAAAAGAAGAAAAATGGGAAACAAGTGGGTAGAATTGTGGGAAAAAGACGAGAAGGATGTGACTAAAAGGCAACAAAAGTGAGAAAGAGGCACCAGACGTACAATCATGCAGCACCACGTAATTTCGGCCTTAAACCTCCTGATCCACCTCCCTCACCAACCACAGGCTTCATCGGGACCTTCGGCTGCGCTCAAGACACGGTCTCGGGTCGTCTCTGCGCCGAGCTCATCGTTCGTTCCCTTTCTGCTTCCGCAAGCGCCAACGTGGGCACTCCTACAGGTGCCAATTTGGGAAAGGCTGTGTCTGAATTCCTGGTCTCCTCTCTGCACCACTGCCACCATACACTCACCCCAACTACCGGCACATCTCCCAGGGCGCGATCCTTGCTCTCCAAGCACTATGTTCCCACGATCTTCCTCCCTCCCTCCCTTCTGCTTTCTCTTAGGCGTGGCCTGGACCAAGATCGGCAACGGGAAGCATCGGAAAGCCGACCGCGAGAGGGAGGCAGCCGCCACCGCACAGGCCCTGGCTAAAAAGGAAAAGTGCGCATACTACACCTCCTGTTGTTTCGGCGAGATGATGAAGACGCTGCGACTCGGGGAGCAGGCGGAGTTGGTGGAAGGCTTGGAGAGGGTGTGCCCGGGCGCGAGGGAGGCAGCGAATGCCTCGTGCAGCAGGAGTGCAGCCCCGGTGTAGGGAAAGAGGGAAAGAGGGGGGTGTCCTGGAAGCGAGACGCTGTAGAATCAAGAGGGAAGGAAACCTAAAGTTGGACCGCTGGCCTGCAGGGATGTTCTATATGACTTGAAGTAAATTGTAGAGAATTGTAAGACAGATATCCTCCAGCGGGTCAAACAAATACTGGCAAAAAAGAGCCGCTCTTGGAAGTCTAGATGCTGTGGACATCATCTGAGTGAGATGTGTCGATTCTCGATACGTCTTCTTCTTCTCTGTCCCTTCGCTCGTACACATACTGCATGTCAATTTACAATTCTTGGGGCCCTCTCGAACGTTCACCCGGCGCCGACCCCCCACACTAGTTCCTTCCCCCTAAGTCCGCACACACGGGCTAAGCCCTCATCAACAGTACCACCCTCATCTGTTCGTCCTATTCGTTATCACCCTCTCCACGATTTCCTCCAAGCTTTCCCTGCATACACCCCTATTCCCCGGCCCGAAACCAACTAGACCAGGAGGACCGCATTGATGCATCCGTCAAGTTCAGGGTTGTTGGTTACCTGATACATGCAGCAAGAGTGTGCGGAAAGGGCGTGAGTGTGAAAGTTATCACAGGAGCCCAGAATGAAGAAAATTCCCTCATCATCATCTGTCCCTTTTTCTAATTCCCTCTTTCTAATTCCCTTCATCTCTCCTTTAACACCCTAGCCCTCTCCTTTCCCCCCCTCTCTCCCTCGAACGCACCTGCGCGTACTTTCCCCAAACAACCTTCCCGCTCGTGGTAACAAGGCCCAACTCCGAAACATTAACCTGTTAAAATTAGAGGAAACGAGGGAGGGAGTGAGGGAGGGAGGGAGAAAATATGCGAGGAAGGGCAGCAATGAGAGGTCCAAGATACGAACACGCGGCTGAGCCTCCCTCTGCCCCTCCGTTTGTCTCGTCCTCCCTCCGACCTCGATGACGGTGCCCTTGGTTATAACCCCCAAGGTCGTGTACATGGGCGAAGACGGATTCTTCTTGACGCCCAGAATGTCCAAACAGAATGTCGCCTACAGGAAGAAATAATGAGAGAAGGAAAGAAGGGAGGGAGGGAGAGAGTATGATGTGAGAAAAACGACACAGACTCGGCGGCAAACGGGGAGAAGAAGATAAAGAGTCAACGCTCGATAACAGGGACCAATATCTCCGTATCGTATTAATCGCATCATTAGTGACGGACGACGATTGTGTTGATGCCGAGAAGCTCCCACTTCACGCACATATCCCCCTTTCCTGCCGGCTGACCGCCGCTGGAGGCAACGAACGCACCTGCAAGTCGGGATGCGTGACATGCGCCTTCTTGAACCGTAACCCTGTGGGCCGAATGAAGCGCTCGAATCTGTCGGACACGAGGAGAGGTGGGGTGTAGGGGAAGGCGCGGAGATGAGGTTCAAGGGGAGAGAGAGGAAAAATGCTTGTTCGTCTCCAAAAGAATGTCGCAGGGAGGAGAAGAGATGGCCGCAAAGAGAAAAGCAGCCAGACTTTCAATCGTTTAGTCTCATAGGGGAATCAGATCGCTCGCTCTCCAACCCATTCGGTCCCCCTCTTGCATGCCCTCGTCCCATCGAAGGCCCCCGGATTTCCCTTGATCCCTTCTCCACACCCTTCTTGAGCCCTCTCTCTCGCTCCCTCGCTCCCTGCTTACTTGGGAGCCTTGCGCGTAAAGTTTTCGCCCACAAAGGTGACCTTCGTTACCATCCGCTTCCAAGATTTCGCTGTAAAACGGGCAAGACGTGGTGAGAAGATTGTACGCGTGTATCCACGACGGGATCCAGGAACGCCAGGGGGCGGAAAGGGAGCAAGATGCGCCAGTTGGTTCCTCTCCGAGACATATTCGACCGACAGAAAGGTTAAAAGGGGCAGAGTTGATAGGGGAAAAAGCAAAGCATGTGGTGATAAGCTTCCTACCTTTGCGTTTCCCCGACTGCATGATTTTGAACATTTCATCGTCCGCAACGGGTTTGACCTTGGGCAAAGGAACGCTCCATTTTCCTGCCTTCTCCGCCCGCTTTTGCTTGACAGAGTTAGAGAGGACCTGCGCAAGAGAAAGAGAAGAAAGAGAAAGTGCATGAAGCACGCGGGATATCATGACTGACTGACTCGCTTCCGACCAAGGACCAACCCTAACATTTCCCATTTTTATCAACCATACTATACTGCTGACCCTATCCCTAGCCCCCGTAATTAACTTATTCTTAACCTAGGTGTCCATCCATCCCAGGTGAATAATATCCCACTCCCGCCTTACCTTCGCACGCGAAACCCCTTCTCGGTCGATCAAATAGGCAGGTACAGCCCCTTCCGGCGCGCCCTCCTGATTGGCACGTTTACTGGTCTTCTCCTGATGCATGGCCAGGCTGAGCGAGGATAGAAGACGGAAAGTGAGGGTTATCACATGCAAAAGGCCTCGATCGCGCGCCGAAAAGTGAAAGAAAGGGGAGAAAGCGGGCAGACAACCCGGGTGACGACGTACGTTTTCCGCATCTGGGCTTTCTCTTTGTAGCGCTTGGCATTGTACAGTTTTGCCCGTAAGCCGTGTACTTTCTGGGCAAATTTAGAACGACGATGGACCTCTCGCGCCTCCTTTTTGCGTCTGAAGGTAAGAGTGGGGGGGGAGGAAAATGCCACCGGTCACTAAGGATCAAGTTTGCAACAGACTAGGAGATTCATGTAGTAATTCACACAATGAGTGTAACTCTTTGAAGGTTTCTGCTCCTCCTTCTGTTGATGCACAACAAAGAGCCCCAGCTCCATCTCTGCTGGGTCGCTTCTCGCGCATTGATCCCTCCACATTCCGTATTTTATTCGGCAACAAACTCAAATACTTACAGTCTCTCTTCCCGATCAAGCCTTTCTCCATGCTTTTTCCGATGCTGTTCCATATAGTCATGTTGCGGCTGTGACGAGAAAGTGAAAAATGACAAGCGAGATGTGAGGATGATGGCGCTCCTCCCATCGCAACGACACTCACTACACCACCAGTCACAACCCTAAACGTCCCGCCCGCCACCCCCCACCATCTTTCTTGCACATACCATAGTTTATAAATGTATGTATGATTTTGCCTAACGATGAGTTCCTGCGTGCAGTATCGGCCGCGCGTGTAAGTTGGAGGCGGCCTTCTACCTGTTCTTAGGATACGTGATCCTCTGCCTCCTCTGCGTCCAATCAATTAAAGTGCTCTCTCCTGTAAAGAATGGCGACAGGAAGGGATGCAAGGACAAACGAGACATGTGAGAGGTTTATCGTGCCAAAATGCGAGCGCCACGCACGCGAGCACCGCCAACCGTGATCCGCCATAAAATATGGCCAGCCTTCTTCTCACCACCCACTCGCCCCGGGTGGGAACGGACCCTCGGCCCATATTGATATATTGGTACCAAAGCCATCCTCTCTATACACCCATCGATAGGTCACGTCGCATTCACGATTTTCAGCACCCTTTCTTCCATGTGGTTCAAAGTTATGCGTGTATATTTGCCGCATTGTTCTGAGATGCAAATTGCTTCCTGAGATGCCTTGTGTCCTAGGTCCAATGCTCCCCAACAAATTGACGTGTCCTCGCAGTTTTTGTGGTCATGGTCGTTGCCTGTACATATTAGCCGCATCTTCCATTGTCGCTTTGGTCGGACTATTAAGCTTTGTAACCATCTTTCCTACATTCGTGTCGCTTCCGTCCATGTCATCACTTCTTGCCTCATCGGTAACTAATTTGCCCAACTCGAGCATACCCTCCTCCCAGCCGCACAAGCTATGTATTTTGACACGTGTGCGAAACACTCCCAGAAGCCTTGCAGAATGGTTGGAGTACCACCATCTGCTGGGCGTGGGACACTTTTTCCTGGTGGATGATTGTAGCGACGACGAAGGTAGAACCGCCTGGGTGCTCGACACGTATCATCGCCTAGGCCTCCTTTCTGCTTACAACGCAAGCCATGTGACCCAATGGGGATGCAATCAGTCTACACCTTCTATTTGGAAAACAATGCTAGCATGGTTTTGGTACACAGGCCGAGTCAATGCAGGCTGTGAGTACACGTGCGGCGAAAACCGGGTGCCAGATGAACGTCGGCTCTTTTCCTTCCTCTACCATCAGATGCTGGCATATGCTGGATCCGGTCGTAGCCATGGGTGCGAGTGGACGGGGGTCTTTGATGTGGATGAGTATCTGACCATCCAAGCCCAGGAGGACGCTGGTATCGATCTTCTGACATTTCCAGCCTCACTCCCCTTCGCCCTCTCCCGCCTTCTCGATGCCAGAACTCAAGAAAACCTCCCCGTCTACCGCCTTCCATGGGTCGTGATGGGTTCTGACGGGCACGAGAAACGCGACCCATCCGAGGGTTTAGTCATCGAAAGCTCGTCGCAGGGGTCCTATGAGCCGTGGATGCTAAAGACTTTGGCGAGGACAGACGTGATCCGGGACTGGCAATTCTCGCACTGGCCCGTGGTAAGGGAAATGAGAGGCGGTGATCATTGGCAGGTACCAGAACCTTTCAAAACTTTAAAGGAATATGTTGAGCGGTTGTGGTCGGGAGCGGACGAGGGCCGCACGCACTTTCTCCACGCCATGGAGGACCCCGGCGGCACGACACCACCAGGCGCAGGGATGGAAGAGATAGCGTGCTCTGCCCCCGTTTCCTCCTTGTACTTGAAACACTATTTCTATCGATCCTACGAGGAATGGGAGGCACACAGAGGCGCATCGTTCTTGAAGTCGGATGGGGGCGAGAACACGCATTTCTATCATCTCCGCGCCAAGTGGGAGGAAGGGGAAAATCCGGACGTGTTCAGGGCTTCTTGTCGGAATGCATATCAGCACAACTTTACTGTAAACATAATGACACCTCTTGTCCGCCAGACTTTGGCATTTCGACGACGCGAATGGGGTGAGAGACAAGATGCAAGGGGAAAAGACGATGGGGAAACAAATGCGACGGCGTGGAGGCCTTTTCCACCCGTGGAGGCCTGGGTATTGTGATTGGGAACCATTCCCGAGCTGGAGAGCATATAACAGACCTAAGATGGGTGACTGAGGTATTGAACGTTCGATCGAAGAAGAGAGCTTCGACCTCACCGCCTGAGTAGCGGCGTTTGGAGCATGTTCTTCCTCCTCAGTGAAAGACCAACAGCGTGTTTGCTCAGCAAGCCTACCAGGATCGCGACCACATATTTGTGAATTCCTGTTGATAAGAGTGGGTGTGTCTGAGTTTGCAGCGGACCAGTAGACGCTGAGATACGAGTTTGTCTCGGGAGCGTTGTCGAGGCCAAAAGGAGCGGTAGGGCAGATCAACTGTCCCCGAACGAACAACAGTGGTCAATTTTTTGAATATGTTATGAGATACGAGTTTGTCTCGGGAGCGTTGTCGAGGCCAAAAGGAGCGGTAGGGCAGATCAACTGTCCCCGAACGAACAACAGTGGTCAATTTTTTGAATATGTTATTTTTGGTTTGTGACATGCGCACGCCAAAGTTTCTTCAATTGTTGATTCACGTTGGAAGCACATAACTTCCAACAGTTTGTATTCTCGTAGACAGTCGCCCGATTAGTGAGCAGCTATGCTTCTCATCTTTCGTTTTGGTGGTCTGAACTGACATAATATTCATGATCGCTTTATGCTCATTCGATTCTGAAGCGCTTGCGCCTCCATTCATAGGTTCATAAGTGGTTTACATATGTGCCATTCGCTTCCTTCTTACGAAGATTTTACGGAGACTTCAGAAAATTTTGAAAGTCTAAGATGCACTCTTGTCCTCATCAAGACATCGCTATCTATATACCTCTTTCCCACACTACCACGAAACCCTCACCAGGTTTCTATGTCTCCATCTTTAAACAAGTCTATGACCTCCTTCTCATTCACAATCAGATCGTCCACCCCGGAGGCTTGCTCATGATGCTGAAGCTGGTGCATCGCTTGTTGCTGCTCTCCAGCAAGCTGTGATTGAAGCATGTTTAAGGGATATTCCGAGAATTCTACGTAGCCCGGAGCAGAAGGAGCTGGGTGCTCGGTATTGGACTGAAGATGGGCCGGAAAGGCCAGGGAAGAAGGAGAAAGGGGCCCCGGGAGATCTATTTTTTCTGTGTCCACCAGGGGCATGCCCTGCTCGTCGAAAAAATCTTGATCTTGAAGCCCTTGCGGCACCAAGGTTTCGTCCACCCTTCGCCTTTCTGGCTCCTGTGGGCAGGTGTCCGAGGTGAGGGAGCCGTGTAGAGGCTCCAAGGGGGAAAGGCAGCAGTCGCGGTAGGCCGGCGAGGGAATACGTGAGGATAGATTTAGAACGAAAGGAAGGCTCTCCCGGCCCTTCTCGACTGCCACGCTCCTGTCAGGCAGCATCCCCTTCAGGTCTTGGTTGACATTTCCGACGCTGCCAAGCTCGTGATGCAAATGACCAGTGGCGTCGTCCCGCGCCGAGTCAGGCTGCTGCCCTAAGAAATGCGTCCCTTGCTTCTCGTCTTGTTGGCTCTTGGTGCCTTCGTTCCCTCGACGTTTCACGTTCGAGTTCACGGATTGGGGCACCGAGACCGGAGGGTGGACCTCCCCGCTGACTTCTCTCTCCACTGCTTGCAGCGATTTTCTCTGTCCCCTTCCTGCGATACGCCCGCCACCCCTTCCACCCCGGCCTCGCGCTGCGTTGAAGTTCGTTTTCTTCCCCGCGAAGAGAGCCTCGATGTCCGCGTTGGACATGGAGGCGATGCGTGCCGAGAAAGACGGAGCATCCAGCGCGGGCCACAGGCCCTCCGTGACTCCCTTGCGCTGCGATGCGTGTGCCAGCTCCCCCGCCTGAGAACGCCCTGCCGGCAACTCAGAAGCCCCCCCGGACATTCCGGCAGCGAAGTTGGCGCTGGCGCCGGTGAAAGGGATCGCTGCCACGCCGGGAATGCACATGCTGGCTGGGGCTCGGGCCTCGCTTCTGCCCGCTGCGCCCCCTCCCGGCCACGCCACGTCCGTGCTCAGACGCGTCCCGTCCTGCTTGCCGCCTGCTGGGATCAAGCCCGTCGATGGAGCCTGGTGGCCATCCACCCAGTGCCGCCCTTTGTCTTCCCGGGCGCTGGTCCAGGTCGAGCGCACGCGACCGGTCGCACGGTTTGAGCCCGCGTTCATGGTCAAATGCCGGGACGGAGGAACGACTGAGGGGGGGAGGGGTCCAGGAGGTTGGAGGAAGGGGGAAGGAATGGAAGGGGACAAGAGTGGGAACGTGTTCTGTGGTTCTAAACGTGGGACTTCGGATACATTAAATGAATACATGGAGCCAAAATAGACAGGCAATCGTGTGAAAACAATGAAGGCGCCAAGGGGCAGGGATGACAGGCTGACTTTGTGAGAACGTTTCCAGCAAATTCTACGCAGGCCTACTCACTCTCGATCTTGAAGGTGATCCCGGTCGTGTGTGGCCCCAGGCGTATGGTCCGAGCAGTATGCAGGCAGAGTTTCACGCTCCCGTCCTTATCGTACATCTTGAAAAACATGGTTTTCGTCAGTTTTTCGTGCCCGAAAATCATCTCCACTATACTATCGATGTAGGTGCGTCGGTCCTCGGGCGCATAAAGCGGCGCCATCAGATACGACCAAATCAGCTTGCGTTGCAAAGCCTTGTCCCACAGCTCCGTTGCCTCCTTGAGGCGAGCGGCGTGGAATTCATTGCAGGCCGCCCACATGGTGGATCCATTGGTCACGAACATGAGCAAAGAGGCCCTGGAGGCCCGTGTGCCCTCGTTCTCCCGCTTGAAGATCTCCGTCTCCTTGAGCTGCTGCGTCCGGGCCTGGCTAGCCGCGCTCGATTGGTATTGCTGGAGCCGTTGGTACCTGGGGGCGGCAGGGGGAACGGTCCGAAAAGGGAGCGGTGAGTGAGGACACGAGCGGTCGCTGCGTCAGAGGGCAGAGAAGGCGAGGAGGCTTACCGGACATGCGAAGGGGGGTCTTGGAGCATCCGCATGGGTTCCTCCAACTCGATGGCCGACACGTTGAAGCGTTTCTGAACGTGCGACGCCACGCCCAGCGTCACGTCTGCTCCAGCAAGCGAGGAAAGAAATTCCCACATCTTCAAAGTTCGCAGGGCACTGTCGCGTCGAATTTTGCCCGCGATAAAGAGCCGCTCGAAAGCCTGCAGATACATCTCGGCGAAGGGCTAGAAAAGGAGGAAGGATTGAGACAAGGCAATGTGATATGTGACCGGCAAGTAACAAAGTAGTTATGGAGGGAGCTCACTGTTCTGTCGACATTGCCTGCCACTGCCCGTAGTTTTCCTCGTGTGTGTGGCATACCTTAGGGCTGTGGGTCGTCAGGACATACTCCAGTATAGGCTCCTCCCTTTTCCAATTATTGGGCAGGCAACATATGGAGAGGCGGGAGCATCGGGCACAAGGAAATCCTCCACTACCTGTTGGGTGAGATCAAGTAAAATGTATCCGAAGAAACAACAAGCGCACATATGTCAATAACCAGGTCAACCATTTGATGCTCCAGGTAGTGCGGTGCACGATCAATCCGAAGTAGTCACGTACATTTAGTTCGAGATGCTCTACATGCATAGCATGGCCACATCGGGTCAAGTTTTGAAAGAGCGGATGGAGTAAGTTGGGAGGGGCATCGTGCCAAGTGAGAGCTGGATGATTTTGTTGTGGTAGAGGAGGACCCAGAGGTCTTTTTCCTATTGTGGCCTCTCTTGCGGGGAACATCCTTGGATATCTGCATGGCTACAAAACACTGGGTGTGAATAAAGCAATGAAATTATACAGGTTTATTCTTGTATGATCCCGAATAAGGGTCTTCGGCATCAAAGTTAGTATCGTGTGTGAGAGTAGCCTTCGCATCCCACATAGACAGTTATGCCGTATCGCAATATTCAGCACGCATCATTACATAATGACCACATGCGAAGCTCGGAAATTGAGCGGATGAGATGAATAAAAGCCCATTCTCTAATACACACAAAGGCACCAAGCCTTTGCAACTCCCTCCAAGTTGTAAGATACGTAGGGGGACGTCAATTAGCTTGGTTCGCACGAGACTGTCGAACGGCAATATTCATTCAGAAGGGCGTTCAAGATAGGATGTGGGGAGACGCAACCACCGAGGACGAGAGTGTCGCAACCCGAGAGGGGCCGGTTACCCACCAAGAAGGCCATTCCCACGCAGGCCGCAAAAAGTCGGACTCTGGCAGTGGAGGGAGCAACGAAGGCTTGTGTTCTGCCGATCGAATGGTTATCGATGGAGATTATGCGTGGTGCGTTCATGTTTATCTCTTATCGGATAACCGGAGACCCGTCCAAATAGATCTTGACTACTCAATAAGAGTATGTACGTCGGGGGGCGGTGGCTCTCTTACGTCGATTTTATAATTCCAAAAGCCCCTTGCCCATCATAGGGAGACCCGCAGGTAGTTTATTTTTATGATGGTTATTAATAACTCAGATATGCGAAGTCTGATTCGTGGCGTGCTAGTCATGAAGCTGAGCGGCAGAAGATGCGAAGTGTGATATTTTCCAGGCAATTTTCGGTTGGTGGGGGAAAATGCCGTCAGATTGCGAAATATTGCTGCATATATGTATCTTTCACTCCATTTGTCGGCAAGTCTTTCATTTTCCGTACCTTGACATTTTTGGAGGCGGGACAGGGTAGTGCAAGGACTTTACCTGAGTAGACAGTAGTATCTTGGTGCTGCTCCCTGAAGGTAATACCAACCTTTCCAAGAGCCAAAGACCACAAAATCCCAAAGAAAACGTCTCTATATTCCACACGGATTTCGTTTTGGCTAGATTTATTAGTCTTTTATAATCTTCCCTTAAGTCCTCTCCCATCCCTTCAAGAAGGGGGAAAACTGGTGCGAGAATCCGAGGCCGGGCACCACCAGACAAGCGTCTCATTCAACTCCAATCCTCTGAACGATCCCCTTAATCCTTCCTCTGCCCTTGAACTCTTTTGGATCTCGTCCTTTAGCCCCCAAAAACGATGCACCGCACTCCTTCTCTTAAAAACCATGACGTCAGCTCCACCAACTCTCACATCACCTTCTTCCCCCTACCCCCACCACCACCCTTTTGCCTCGTCAATGCCCCTCCAACCCCCTGAGAAAACTGCCGTTTGCGCATTTCATGAGCGCGGGCCTTCACTCCTGTCCACCAATCCCCCACGTCGAGATCCCTCTGCACCAGAGCCCGGTCTGCCACCGATTTGAAGGCCTCATAAGCCCCGAAGAAGATGGCTCCTCCCAGAGCGATGTTCACCACGCGAGGAACCAGGCCCTTGTACAGCGCGCCTATGCCCTCCTCGCGCGCCACACGCACCAGGCAATCCAAGAGCCCCGCGTACACCTGCCCGCTGCCCCGCCGCTGCGTCATGAGCCGCGTCTTAACCACGTCCAGCGGGGTCGTCAGCCCGGCCGCAATCCCCCCCGCCAGCGAGCCACAGACAGAGGACTCCCACGTCTCCAGTTTTCCGCCTTTGCGCTCCGCCCACACGTCCTTGAGCGCCTCGTAGAGAGGGAACTCGATGATGTCGAAGGGCAAGTCTCGCAGAGCAAGAGCTGACCAGCCCGCGAAGAATCCACGCGGTCCTGTGGAAGCCATGATGTTGCGCACTGCATCGCGCCATGTTCTCTCCACGCCCGCCTGCATGCGCTGCTTCACCACCTGTTAGGAAGCAGCGGAAGGAGGGGCAAGCCGGCAGCCCAGAAATGAGGTGAAAGAAGGAGCAACGTTAGATTTAAGGGTGATCGCCGGTCCGTCCATGGCAAGCCTCGCCTAATTTTACCCAATCCCTTTGTCCTGCCTCGCTCCCTCTCCCCCTTTCGCGCCTTACCTCGAAAGGCACGCGCACCACACTCTGCGTCAGGTCCCCTCCCGCCGCCGCCACCATATTCACGAGCGGCGCGCATTTGGGGTCGGGGAAACGGGCCGAGAGACCGCGCTTGAAGCTGTCGTAGGCTCCGAAGAAGGCGGCGCACGCGGGGGCGGAGGCCACAAGACCCGGGCCCACCCCGTCATAGACGCCCCGGAGCAGGTCGAGCGAGAACTTGGTGTTGGCGCTGGCTTGCAGGCGCGTCTTGATCGTGTCCAGAGGGAAGAGGGTCAGGTCCACCGTGATACCTGCCACTGCCCCCGAGAGCAAGCCGGTCAAGAACGCCTGTCCTGCCGTTGGGATCACCTTCCCGTCCGGACCGCGCTGGCCGGGGCTCGAGCCCGTGGGCACAGGGGAGGCGGAGGAAGCTCCGCCCTGGATGCGGCGGAGCTGGGTGAGAGCCTGTCAGGTGGACATACCAGGGATTGAGCGTATACAGAAATACAACGAGGAAGACGAGGGAACAACAATGTTTGATTCAGCATGGCGAGCCAAAAATATAGAAGACGGAGGAGGTTCTAGGAATGTGTTGTGTATGATGCAGTTCCCGACTGTGATGTTCGGGCGCTTAAGATGCTCTCAGGCAAATGAGGGGAGAAGTATACGAATAATTTATGAGTATGCAGCCATTCATACAGGACATTGCAAAATGCGTGCAAGGATCTGTGATCGCAAGGAGGAGGGCAGAGAGACATGTGGAAGGGCAAAGAGCATTACTATATTGGATCTGCGTACCGTCTTCGAAACATCCTTCTTTTTGTCAGCCCTCGCACTGTCTGTGAACTGTATCACTGAGCCCGGGGAAGAGGCGGAGGCGGTGGAGGAGACGGGGAGGGCGAGGAGGCAATAGCAGGCAAGTAGCAGTTGAAGACGTCTCCTCATGGTGATGAGGCGACAGCCTGCCCTGTGGATGGTGGAGATAGGGTACGTAGAATATCACATTGTCTCTGGTAGCAGGGCACAGGCCTTGTTCATAACAACTCCTTTGTCCTGCTTTATACAAGGACAGTAGAAAAAGGGCAAGACATGGCTTCAGCCAGAAGCGTCGTGTAAGTGTGGGAGGCTGGGGGCTGAGATACCAGGTAGGGAGAACTCCGAGCTCCCCCAGCTACGAAATACGCCCGTCCACAGGACATTACCCCGATACCAACAATATTTTCATCTGATGGCCATAGTGTACAGAGCAAGATGTACAAAGGAGAGGCAATTGAGATTTTGTTTGGACCGCCGGCGGGCTTTAAAAGAGTTGTGTGGTTGTGACGAGGGAACAGCCACAGGGAGGAGTGTAGGAGGCATCAGGCCTCAATTGTGAGCTTTACGTCCTATCTACGGCAATGCCATGATCGTCTCAACAAAAAAAATATCCTCCTGATACCACAAATGTCTTCCTTTCCGAGAAAAATAGCAAAAACTCCTGACCCTCGACAGGGTCTCGATCCATTCGCTAGAGTGATAGAGCTTGCGGGCATACCCAATCCTTCCTTCGTCCCCTTGCTTTTGTTCTTTTCATGGCGCAAATAGAGAGACCATCACTATTACCAGATTTCCCGTCTAACACTTTTCCACTTGACCTTTCGGCGTCCCCCGCGCGATTTAAAGGCTTCGAAAGCAGAATCGAGCATTCAAAATCTCAGCATGACAGGTCTTTGTAAACAAGACTTATTTACGCCAAAAAAACAAGCCGCGAGAAGAGAGAGTAGACTAGACCTTCCGGGAGTGACGGGTACAAATGCAGAGGAAGCCACAAATTCGCGGATCGTTGCGAAAAGATCCTTTTAGTAGCCATCGCCGCCCTGTTTGATGATCAGTGAGGTGATCAATGAAAAAATTAGGCATCCCATCCTTACAAACGTCAGGAACAATTTAGGTCAATGACAGCCACCTCGCTTTTGCTGGAATTTCGCGAAGGCGAATTGCATCCTCGCGATATGTGTCAACCTACCCAGAGGCGTGTCCCTCCCTCTACCCCCCACGTCTAACCAGTCTACACTTGACATTCCCGTTTGAGACTTACCCCAAACATGTCCATGGCCCCTCCCAAGTCTGCCTCCTCTTCCTCCTTCTCTTCCTTCTTCTTCTCCTTCTCAGCACCCGCACCGGCGGCACTAGGCGCCGCCGCGGCCGCAGCGCCTCCTCCCCCACCTCCGCCGCCTCCAAATGTGGCAAGGAGTTTGGAGCCTTCCTCGATGAGCGTCTCAACATCCTTGCCTTCCAGGTCCTTGAGCAAAGTGCTCAGACGGCCTTCGTCCGCCTCCACGCCCACGGAAGACAAAGCGGTCGTCACGTCGCTGGCCGACGGATTCTCATTCCCGCCCAGTTTGAGGAGAAGATATGTTGCAAGGTGACGCATACTTGAGAAGGAGTAGTTGAGAGAAAGAGGCTTCTTTTTCTGCAAACAAATCAGAAAGTACGATGGAGACAAATCAGAAAGTACGATGGAGCAGGGCAGAACAAGATGAGAAGGATGGAAAGACGTCCGCCTGCATGAACGTCCAAGCCTCTTCGCTCAAGGTTGATAAATGTTCAGAATCTAACAAAGACCGCACACATAAACGCGGCCGATTCCCAGACAGGACTGTGCAATAGGTCAGCCACTAACTTGCTAAAGGGGGCTTTAGGCCCCACTAACTCCAGTGTCCCCTCCTTCCCTCACTCGTGAGCCCTCACATTCTCCCGCCGTCCAACTTCGTACCTTGAATCAAATTAAGGACGACAAGATATTGTCGTGCGTCCAGACCCAAGCTTTTTTGACGAAAAGCACCTGCTGTAATACATACAATATTGGAGTGAGATGACACGAGCGAAGGAGTGATGAACGGCAAAGCGAGCCCTGGAAGCATACTGGAAAAATTATGTAGTGCAGCACCATCTGTCCCTCCTATGACCGTCCAGAGACTACATATCAGCCCGTTATGCGTTTAGATGCCGTTGGGCCCGGCCACAGACTGGCCAAAGACCCGATTTCCACGGGAGGAAGGAGAGGCGCGGCCCGGGCGCTCAGCCATCCAGGGGACGGGCCCTCTGCGGTCATTATCCCGCGATAATGGCAACTCTACTGACCAGGACAAAAGACACACGCGAAGGCAGCGGCATGCCGTAACTCACCACGGACTCGTGCTTGGTTGAGACTCGTGTGCTCAGACTTGCCTTTTAGTTTAGATGATCTCACACGCTTTGGGGCTAGGACTGATAATCACGCGAACTACAGCGGGGGTGTCATTTCCATGCTGGAGGCCCCACCCATCGCCCCTCACTTCTTTCACGTCGGGAATGAAAGTAAGCAAATGCCTAGCTAATGGAGACTGTCGCTATCAACTATGAAGTATTTTCTTTTTCCTACTCCAAATTTTGCCCGTCGCCTTCATTTCTTGTCCACCCTTCCTGCCCCATTCGCTTACTTCACCATCACCTTCTGGAGCCGTTCGCACGCCTCATCCACGTTCTCTTTGGACGCAAATGCACTCAACCGCAAAAATCCTTCCCCTCCAGGCCCAAACCCAGCACCAGGAGTTGTGACAATCTGCGCCTTCTCCAAAATCTCACTGAAGACATCCCAGCTGCTCTTTCCACCCAGGTCCACGTAGACGTAGGGGCCGTTGTCCCCGCCGTACGCCTGAGAATGGGGTCGAGAATGAGGGGCAAGGGAGGAATGAAACAGACCGGACATGAATTGACAATGCCAAAGATCTCCATTCGACAAATAAAAATGCTCGTCGGAGCGCCAATATCGTCTTCCCCTTCCCTCTCGCTCTCTCTTATTTTCTTCCCTTTCCCGCGCTGCACAACCTCCTCTCACGCACCTTGTAACCCATCGCCTCTACTGTCGCCCGAAGCTTCGCCGCATTTGCCAGGTAATAGCTGATGAGTATCTATGAAAAAGGTGAGAGGAAGTCAGGCACCGGCACCCTGTCCCCCGCCTGTCGCCTCGCGCTTCTCAATCTTCATACGACAACACACCGCATGGGAATCTAAGGACGCATTTGACCGTGCCTGCGGGCCATAGACCCTCCATTTCACCCGTTGGGCCCATCCTCTCCAACTCCGCCATCCAGCGCGACTATGCAGACAGCCCTCCCACTCGCTCCCATGGACCCCCTTCAGTCTCTCAGACCATGTCCTCCTCCAATCCCAACTGCTTTATCACACCCCTCCTTCCCTCTCTCCCTCCTTCCCTCCTTCCCTCCTCACCTGGATCTCCGCCAGCCCCTCCTTGTCCAGGATGGCGAGGCCTCCGTCCTGCACGATATTGGAGGCCCCGTTGAAGGTGGTGCTCATTACCCGGTTGAAGTCCGCGTGCATCTATCCCGTCCAAGGGGGGGGGGGGGGAAGAGGTGAGACAAAGAGTCGCCCTGTCGCCCGCTCCCTGTGGGATCATGCCCTGGCACCTCCACCGCCTCATCGTCCGGGTCCCCGTCTCCTTTTCCACTGCTGCACTCGCCTTAGACTAACCCCGAACGGCGCCAGTATGGTGCCTAAACGCCAAGATTATCCACAATCTCCTCTCTCCACTTTCCTTTTCTTCAACCTTCTCGCCCTCCCGCCCTCCATTCTCACCGAACTCCCATCCCGGAATTTAAGCTGCTTTGGCACTACGGTCCAGCCCAGCCGCACGCCCGTGAAGCCTGCGTACTGTAGAAAATGGGGAGGGAAGTGGAAAAAAAGGGGGGGAGGAAGTCGAACACAGCCCTGTGAGTTGGAGTACGACCTAGGGCGTCTCGCATGCCACGACTGAGCGTCCCATTCATGGCGTTAAGGGGAGTGGCAGACAGGAGGGAGGGAGGGAGGGAGGGAGAGAGGCATAGACCGGCTGGTCATCAACGCGAGTGATTAAATAATAGTTTCCCAGCGTGTCGGTGCCCCAGGGGGCAATGCGGCCGACAGGGAGAGTTCCCGCTTAAAAAAGGGCAGGAGGCTCGTCCTGAGAGCTCTCCATCCCCATGCTCCTCCAATACCTACCGTCCCCAAGGCCCCCCCTCTCTCTCCCCCTCCCTCCCCTCCCTCCCTCCCTCCCTCCCTCCCTCCTGCCCGCCCGCCCCACCTTGGAGAAGGAGTTGACCTCAATGGCGCACTCGAGCGCCCCCTCGATCTCGAAGATGGACTTCGGCAGACTCGGGTCCCGGATGAAGGGCGCGTAGGCGGCGTCGAAGACGATGACGCTGCCTTGCTCCCGGGCGTAGGCGACGAGGGCCTCCAGCTGGGGCCTGGTCGCCGCCACGCCAGTCGGGTTGTTGGGGGAGCAGAAATAGATGACGTCCGGGCGCTGGGGGAGGGCGGCCAGGTCGGGGAAGAAGTCGTTGCCGGGGTTGCAGGGCATGTAGACGATGCCTGGAGGGGGAGGGAGGTGGGGGCAGCGCGTGAGCCACGAGGAACGAGGCCCGCATGTCAGGCCTTCTGGACGTGGTTTGTCAGAATACAGGGGTGGCGGAAGCCTCGTGAGGAGGCTCAGCCACGCGCATCCCTCCCTGGACCCCGACGCCCTACCGTCGAACTGGCGACTCTGCTCGTTGATCAGGCCCGTCTGCCCCATGATCACCGCCGTGTCCACGTACACGGGGTAGGACGGGTCCTGCACAGCCGTGACCACGTTCTTGCCGAACATGACCTGCAGTCGCCCGATGTCGCACTTGGCGCCGTCTGAGACGAAGACGTCGTCAGGATCGATCCGGTTCCCATACAGCGTGCTCGCGATCTTCTCCCGCAGGTCCTTCACGCCCTGGTCGGGTCCGTACCTGAGGTGACGGAGAACAAGGCAGACAGGGAGATGGGAGGGAGAACGGGCGCCGAGAGTCATGTCTTCGGGTGCTCGCGAGGTGTTGACGCGGCCCTGATACGGGGCAGCCCCGTGACTAGTGAATGCACTTCGAATCTATCGGGCCCTAGAGTCCCTCCCACACACGCTCTTCGGCCCTAAGAACGAGAGGAGCATGACCAAAAACAGGGAAACCTACCCAGAATAGCCCGGCGGGGTGCCGAGCTTGGACGCCCCGTGCACGAGGCCGGAGAGGATGTGGGGAGGGATAGGCTGAGTGGTGTCACCGATGCCCAGAGAGATAATTTTCGCTTCAGGGTTGGCCTCAAGGAATGCACTTCGTCGGCGGGCAATTTCCGGGAAGAGATAACTAGGTGTGGGAGAAAGGAAAAAAAGGCGCGAGGGGAAGGGTGCGGAGGAGGGGATGAGGGAGGTTGCAAGGAGGCAGACGCGATGTGAGCGGTACAAAGGAACGAACGGACAAGGCTGGTAAACCAAGTCGGTTAATTTAAGATCTATCAATAAAATTGATGCTTGTTGCGGTGACTAAAAGGATTATGGGACGGAAACTGTCTTACGAGCGTGAGTCACCCGATCGATCTTGAAGCGGAAATGGACGGATGCCAACTAAGGGCCCTTCCGTCAGACCAAGGCACCTGTACGTACCCGCCCATCAATTTGCCGAAATTGGGATTGCGTTCAACTCCTGACATGTGCAATATCCGGGCGCGGACGCCGCATCTCGAGCGCACAGGCCGGGGGGCCGGGGTCAGGAAAGCCAGGGAGGAGGTGGCGCAGAGGGCGACCGCCAGGAGGGCTACTGGTCGCATCATTTGTCGAGTGGGACGAGATCTCCGGTCTGTGTCAAAAACCAGGTGTGGAGGCGTCTGAGTTATGGTGGACGCCTGAGCCGGCACAGTGTGGCTTTGAACAGAGATAATCTGGGGGCGTGGATAGGTTGTAGGGGGTGGGTGGCGGCGGCTGCCTGGCTGAGCGAGTCTTCGACGCTGCCAGCACTTGGCTTTAGGGCGAGACGGACACAATGAACGATTGAGGAGAAGCGTCCTGTAACAACGGCATTCCATCTCTGATTCATGTAAATCCAACGTAGTACAGGGCCCACGACAGGAAGTTGGTGGCTCTCGCAACCTAGGACGTGGCTGCTTTTCGTTGCTTAGACTAAAATCACTCTCACAACCAGAGCGTCAACCATGGTCCGCTTCGCTCCTGCAGCGTGCCGCGCACCCTGGCATAATCACAATGCAGCCCGGCATCTTTATAACCGTCTTATGTCGTCCTCTCCATCATTGCAGTACGTTTGCACGATTTTGGGTCCCGTCTGCTCTTGCGTATACCCCTTTGTGCCGGAACGGGGAAGAAACAGAACCTTCTCATAATTCCATGTTCAACTGACGCCATCCTACAGGCGCGAGGCAGGACCTAGGCCGCATGTCCGCAAACGCCAAACAACCCTCTCATCGGTTCAATTGCCTCGCTTTTACCCCTCTTCCCGCTTCTCGTCCGCCTCCAGTATCCCTCCACCCAACCCCCACCCTCCTCCTGCCTCATTTCCTAGCTTGTTCTCAACCGCTGCGGCCGTTCTTGGGACTCTGACGGCCGTGGATCTGCTCGGAAATGATGGCCGTATTACCATCCCGACGCTCTACTGGCTCATAGACCATCCAGGCATGGTACTGTTGCGCTCGCTCGATCCTGAGACCGCCCACGACTGGGCGATATGGGCCCTGAGCAAAGAATTGGTGCCTGCCAACCATACCGGCCAGGAAGATCGAAGCCCACCCTCGCTGGAGGTCTCCCTGTGGGACGGTGCGTGCGTATTTCCGAATCCGGTGGGTGTGGCGGCAGGCTTCGACAAACACGCGCAGGCTGTGAAGGGGCTGCTGGGCCTGGGCTTGGGATTTGTCGAGGTAGGAAGCGTGACCCCGAGGCCTCAAGACGGGAACCCCAAGCCACGGATGTTTCGTTTGGAAGAGGATCGGGCCGTGATCAACCGGTACGGGTTCAACTCGCACGGCGTGGCCGCGGTCAAGCGGCGCCTGCAGGACTACTGGGAAGGGCGGCTCCGGGCCGACGAGGAAGGCAGGAGGAAGGAAGATGAGGGGAGGAGGGGCCTCGTGGGTGTGAACGTGGGCAAGAATAAGACAACCGAGAAGGCGGAGGAGGATTACGTTCTTGGAGTGCGAGAGCTGGCTCCGTACGCGGACTACCTGGTGGTCAACGTCTCGAGTCCCAACACCCCGGGGCTGCGGTCCTTGCAACGGAAGGGCGCCTTCCAGTCTCTGATCCAAGCCGTGCAAAGGGAGCTGAATGGTCAGAGCGGCCAAGCGAGAGGATTCGTGACCAATGTGCGCGGTCGGCGGGTCCCTCTGCTCATCAAGGTGGCTCCGGATTTGACGGAGGAGGAGAAGAAGGACATCGCTGCCGTGGCCCTCAAGACTGGCATCGACGGCCTGATTGTCAGCAACACAACGGTCTCTCGACCACCATCCCTCCGCTCGCGGCACGCGGGAGAAACAGGCGGGTTGAGCGGGTTGCCTCTCAAGGAGCTGGCGACACAGACCATCCGCGACTTCTACCGCCTGACGGGATACGGTCAATTGCCGATCATTGGGGTGGGAGGCATCGGCTCGGGTCAGGATGCCTACGATAAAATACAGGCGGGGGCGTCGCTGGTGCAGGTACGAAAGATCCTGGGTTACGGGGAGGGAGCAGCGGGCAATGCGCGCGAGCCTCTGGCTTTCGCCGTGTGATACCCGCTTTCAGTGTTTGACATCCCTTTCCTTCCCTTTCGTTCGCTATTTATTCATGACCACACAGGTCTACAGCATGCTTGTCTACGAAGGGCCTGGGGCGGTCAAACGCATCACGCGCGAGCTAGCTGCCTTGTTAGAGAGGGACGGCTACACAAGGATCAGTGATGCCGTAGGGGCGGCGCATCGAAGCAGGCAAGAGGAACCGCATATCCTAACCGTTGATTTGGTTGAGAAGGGGACCGAAAGGGTCGGGAAGAAAAGCACGGGAATGGGAGTCTGGTGGGGCTGGTGGCGACGATCGTAACAGAATGGGAAGCAGTCGCTGACACAATATGCACTGTGCGAACACAGCCTTGAAGCGAATTGCAGGGTTGACAAAGAATCAGATTGATTGGGAGTCTTTCTCTGATGTACTGATGGTTTATCGCATGTAAAGGCAATATGGTTGGCATTTTTTTTCGTATTATGAGCGTGCAGTCGTGGAGCTCAGTGATTCGATACTTTCCATTTTCTTGGCTTATTTTATTTTATCCTGATTTTTTTAAGATCTTGCAAAAGCTTTATTGACTCTATTTGCCGTCCCATGCTGTGTAGGGACAAGGCCAGGGATGTTCCGCGAAGTAACATCGGTTCTCCGGATCGTCTAGCCCCTGTATAGACCAACAGAGATAGGAGCAGCCGTGGCAGGCGGAGGGCGAGGAGTCGAGGGTGACGACTTGGTCTACTCGATTCCATTCCTCCGTGTTGGGCATGTCTGTCGAGTAGAAGGCCACGATGCCGCCCGTCGCCTCGTATTTGATCGCCGCATTCATGTCCGGATTCTGTGTACCAGGACAACCTCGCACGGGCCAACAAAGACTCAAAGCCTGAGGAATGATGTCGCCGATGCCATAGGGGACGGGGGCAGACGTGACCAGGCCGTTCCCAATGTACATGAAACTCCGGGCACGAAGGTTGAGCAAGGCGTTGTATTGCTCTACGAATCCAGTGTCTCCTGCGGGCGGTGCGCCAAAGTTCCAGACCTCTACCGCCAGGTCGGGTCGACGGAGGGCTAGGATGGGGGCTACGAGTTGTATGTAAGCTGCGCCGAGGGAGTGACCAGCGAAGGAGAGTAAGTCGACAGTGGGGTGAGCATCGAGTCCCATTTCTATCTGCTGGGTCAGCGTCAGGGCCTCCGAGAAGAAGCCTTTATGCAAGCGTCCATTCAGACCGGAGGCTGTGACGCCAGAGTCGGATGGATTTGCGTACTCGAAAGTCTCGTCCTGCACGAGGTTTGTCTTAAAAATTGTACCTCGCATAACTACCACTATATGCGTGCCCTTTACGAAGCTCTGGCCAATGGGTGGATCTTTTTCTCCGTTGCTAGATGTAAAGATCAAACGTTGCGAATGATAACCCCGGGGGACGTACGGTGGGGGCTTGGCTGTGGCGGTCCCTGCCTGGACGCAGCGCTTGACGTATGTATAGAGGTTCAGGATGTTTCGGTAGTACCAATATGCGGTCTGGCGCTCCTTCTCGATAAGTGCCTGGTCTTTTATTTGGAAAGGAAGTGGATGCCCGATGTCGGCCATGCGTACAGGCAGCGAGCTTTCATCGTCTTGTGCAGGTTCCTTCTCTGTCTCGTACATATTCTTGACGGTGGTAAAACCTCGAAGAATAGATTCGTAATTCATGTCTGCGCCTCTCTCAAGTATGCGCACCAAGGGGCAATACCCTGGGGCATCAAGAATAGGCTCTGCGAATCCACAAGAAGGGAATAGCTTGTGTCTGCTGGGAGATCGATCTTGCACCCCTCGTGGATCAAGGACAATTTGTACGAGAGGGAAGAATGAGATACTCTCACCACCCAATGGTACGCCAAGAAGCCTCATTTCTGGTCCTGGTCCAGCGACGCTCGAGATATGAGGACCATGTGACGAATGTGAAAATTTTCGTTCTTTGCTGTGAGTGCCGATAAAGCTATCGTTGATACGCGGAGTAGCAGTGTCATTAGTTCGCAGGAGTTGTCGCGATCTGACGAATTGCATTAGACCGATGAACTGTAAAAGCACCACTTTCCATCTCCGATAATCATGCTGCAAAAACATCCCTGTTGGGTAAGCGTAAGAAAAAAAAACATTAATTACTTCACACCAGAGCTGGTGCTAAAAGAGATGCAAGAGGAAAAATTGCCTAGAACTTGAAGAGCCAGCATTAACTTTTTAGACCAAAGATAGACACAAGAATTGTACCGCTATACAACTAAATGAATTTTTTATGTATTACTTTGTTGGCAACACATCCTCAGAGCCTCTTAAAAA
Source organism: Nannochloropsis salina CCMP1776 (assembly GCA_004565275.1). Taxonomy (NCBI): domain Eukaryota; class Eustigmatophyceae; order Eustigmatales; family Monodopsidaceae; genus Microchloropsis; species Microchloropsis salina. The sequence goes on along the minus strand of SDOX01000010.1, from coordinate 5,468 downwards.
AAAAAACCATCCAGGACACAAATGTAAGGGTTGACCCTGCGACCAAAGGGGTCGGAACAGAATACATCAAAGAGTAAACATATTGTCACATCCTGCGCACAGGCTGAGAAAAGTAAATATATAGGTTTCAACCTGCTCGATTGAGAAGTGCTGTATCAATCAGAGCTGAAAGGGGAAATCTCTAGGGCTCGCATGTCTCCATGCACGCAGTGGCTGGCGGGCTCGGACCAAGCGGGTTCAGACAAGGTCGGAGTAAATCAATTGACGCCACCGCAAAATTAAATTTTGCAGGAGTAGGCCACTTTCACCTTACATTTTTGATGTATACTAAGGTGGGATGAATAATCATCTGTTTCATATCGAAATATTTGGGAGTGCGGAGGCTGTACTAGCGAAGGAGTGCCAGGGACCCTGGCCCATCTTGCATTTCAAGTACCCTGCCAGGATGGTCAGCGAAGCAATCCGTCAAAGGCCTTCCAGTACCCGGCGACCGAGGTATCTGACACTACATTCACCATGGCAATCACAGCACTTATGACTTATTCCATTTTACTTGACTTCGTTAAAAGGGACGGACGAAATATTGGTGTACACGCAGAATATTTTGGCGGGTCAAACCCAATCCTGAAGGGGGACCTTAAAACGGAGACGTGTCAAGACCATCAGCAAGAGCAACAGCAGCAAACTTAGCAGAAGGGGAAAATGAAGCACAAGTTTCGATTTAGCCGCTCAATCTCGCTGCCTCCCTTGTGGTTACCAGTGTTAGGGATCTTCCTCTCTTTGCGGGCCTCTGCCTTCCAATCTGTGTATCTTCGCAAAAACATCGTGTCGCAGCAAACGAGCGCACTGCTTATATACACCACTTTCTACCGCTCACCTGGTCCGCACGCGGACCTACCTCCCTCTAGAAAATCTCTTGTACGGCTGTGGCAAATTCGATCCGATCAGCAGCTCACGGAGGATTACTTCCGATTTATTGAAGGAAAAGAGGTACGGTATGAGTGGAGGAGAGAGCAGTATCGAGTTAAAGAACGACAACCAATGCAATTGAGAAATCAAGTGCATGATAATTTGTATCCTGAGCATTTATACATAAAGTATTCAGAAATTCTCAAAGTAATGCGAAAAGAATTTGGTGAATAAGTTGCGATGGCGTCATTCCACCGCACCATATAATATTCTGCCGCGTCTTCTGATAATTTTCTACTTGTCCTTGCACATAAAATTTTACTTAGGAGCCTGATAAGTGTGACCAAGCTAGCGTGATTATTGGAAAGGGTAAACTTGGGCAAGCGCTTGTTCAGTGGGGGGGCATGGGAGAAGACGATCTGCTTCTCGGGCGTGACGACTGTATACCCACCGTCTTGACTGTCTCCAATGGCTGTGCCTTGAAAATGTTTCCTGTCTATGTATGTGTACCAGAGTGGGAGGTGGAAAGTGTGATCCTTGGTTGTCCCAAGGAGAAGCGGAACGACTTGGTCTTCATGCAGTCGGCGTGCCTGGAAACTCTCTTGAAGAGGTACGGGTTGGCGAACAAGAGGACTACACAGTGCCTCCCTTACTTCTCGATCTCTCCCTTTGGTCTGCCCGTCGAAGGGCGCGTACAATACGACATTAGCAAGACAGATGGTGAGCCTAAGTTTGCCGGACAGACGGCTGTGTGCGGGACTTGGCGTGGGGCCGTCGCTGACCGTCTTAGGAAGAAGGACCTGCATGTCGAGGTCATGGATTACACGTACTGGCGGAAGCAGATGCTCGAGCGGCTTCTCTTTGATAGCGTATTCGGCTTATTGGCATGCGTTCACGCAGGTTCGGGGGAGAAGACGTATGGAGAGCTCGCCCAAAACCACTGGGAGGAGATCGACGACATGGTTTGGGAGCTTTCTCGGGCCGTCGCCAACATTATGGCAGTTGTCCTTCTCACTCATGTTGAGCGACGCGTGCGCGGCTTGGCAGAGGGTCCTCATTGGCGAGATAGAAAACCACAAATGCCCACGTGTAAGGAATACCCTTTCCGGAACGGCATGCTGCGGTCATTAAGCCGCTCCTTTACCTCCCGAGGATTTCCGTCCCCAATGCCAACACACGACGAGTACCTAGATTTTGTCCGAGAGCGGAGGCTTGTGAGCTATGACGTGGATCAAGATATCTAAGTCAGACGTCCCGAAGGGTAGTAGGGAATGTAAATTTAATCATGAATTATGACTCAGCGAGGATACATTTAGACTTTCACACTCTTGATCTGGCATGACGGTCTATTTTCATATTGCTTTTTTCTCGGGCTCTTGTTCTTTCCCCTCTTTCCGAGGATGGCATTGCTGTCCGGTGCGTCCCGAAGGCATTGTATTGGGCCTACGCGGGACAGCCCGCACGCGAACCTTCTGTGGCCGTTGGTATTGCTGGTGAAGGTTGCCACCATTTTGTTGATCAACGCCTTCTGCAACGCGAGACCAAGGGAGGCATCTGCCGCCACCACGCCATTGTAAGGGAAGATGTGACCCTGCTGGAGCGTCCGGTGCATGCCCAGGTATTGGACATGGGACTTCATGTGAAATTTTCAATCCATACGGGGGAGAGTCGACCTGGGTGGGGTGGGAGGGACAGAAGTGAGAAGAGGCACGAGCGGTCGGTCATTCTCCACAGCCACCAACACGCACTTCCGTATCGTCAGTGGGACTTTTCACGTACCATGATCCTTTCGCCAGCAGCGGCACGCGCGTCTTGTCGTGCTTGATTGTAACGACGGCGACCTCCCGGCCCTCCCCCCCCGGCAGGACCAGCGCCTTGTCCGCCAGCAGCTTCTCGACCGCCTCACCCACCAAGCCTTGAAAAGCGCTGTCTGCCATCTGCTGTCAGGGTTCCGGAAGCTCCAAAAGAGACCATTGTTCGAAAGGTGGAGTCGCGCCACTCGCAGGGGTCTCCCCTCTTCAAAAGGTAAAGCTGCCTCCCATCGCGGGTGAAGGACGTGACCTTGTTGGGATTCTTGACTTCGAGGGGCGACACCCACGGCCCTTCCACCACCCTCTGAAGCAGCTCTTGGAGATGAAAGTTTTCCTTGAAGGGGGCTGTCTTGGGGAAGCGATGGACTGTAGTTTGGAAGAGAAGGTTAAATCGTCAGGCAGTGAAGGGGCGAAGGGGAGGACGCACATGCAACCCCGGTCCTGTCTAAAATCATCAGCGGATGCAGGGAATGCACGACATAAAGAAGCCTCCTCTGACATTCTAATTTTTCTTTGCGCTCTATTGTGAAATAAACTGCCCAGCTAAGCCCCCTCTGACGAGCGGACGACGGAAGAAGTCAGCGCTAGGCGACCCGGATGTGTGGCGTCTGTAATGGAGGAGTTGACGGATCGGCACAATCTCTCCCGAGATTCGCCGAAACTTTTACGTTACAAACAACATGAGATTCGCCTGAAACTTACACTCCCAGGTCCCTCACAGAGATGTTTTCCGCGAATCGCCTGAAGTTGGAGCATTGCATCGAGTGCAAATTGCCTAGAGTCGGAGATTTTAATTGCATTAAGATTCTACTGAAAATATCCCATTCCTCTTGCAATCGCAGAACTGAATCTGACAACCCTCGGGTTCCTTGCTCAGAGACTTGTTCAAGTTGAAGCGTTTTCAGCTGTCGTCGAAGCCATATTGCTTCTATCATCTTAAATCATAAATTTACCACAGGGTCAGAGAATTGCTTTCAAGAAAGCTTTTGCGCGACTCATTGGAATCTGGTATATTTCATCGAAACTCGGTCAAACTCACCTGCGCAGAGAACTCACCGAGGGCATTCAGAATCAAGAAACATCTCATACTGCATGAATATTCACCTTTTCTCGCTCGCTCATATTCGGGAAAACTCCTCGAAATACACTCATGACACGGACGAATCTGTGGTCGCAGTCCTTGAGACCTCACGAAGGTGTAAGATTGTTTGTGTACCTCTTTCTTGGTTTTGCACCTCTTTCTAAGCTAGAAACTACCTTCCATGCTCAAGCTAATTCAACTCTATGTTTTGAATGAATTTAGGTAGCTTATGTTGGCTTCCAAAGTGCTGATATCAAGATAGGTTTGGTCCTTGGCTTATTGTCAATTTAACTTGATGCCAGAACACCCGACTAAGACTTTGCACGGCACATTCCATGTTCTAGGGAGAGAGCGAGTGCGATCTTGTTCCTATGCGAAGACATTCGTATCATATCAGTCGCCATCACTCGCGTTGGCATATGAACCTTCTATATGAACCTTCTACGTAAGTGTTTACATCCTTCTGAATCTTTCAACCTACACTACTCTTTGCCACACAGAACAGAGGAATATGCCATCTTTCTCCTTCAAATTGGGCTTGATTATCTTAGCCGCGCTAGCGTTGCACGTAGAGGCTCAAACCACAAGACTTTCAAGCGTGCAACGATTATCGGGCTTTCGTGACAAGCATGGGCTCCGCAGCCGATTGCAAGAATTCGTAGTCTCCAGCGAAAAGCGCTGTAGAAAAAGCTGTGGAGTCCGACGTGGCTCCTCTCCTCATGACGGCTTTGCCAAGCGTGAGAAATCTCTGGGCTCCAGTGTGACGGCCTCTCAGGAAACTGCGCTGAATGCAACACGCGAGGATCGTTTCCTGCAGCGTGATTTGTTTCGAAAACCGCGAAATCGCAGGTGGATCAGCAAGAGAAAGCTCAAGAAACAGCTTCAAGAGTGAGAAGCTCGCCTGCAAGAAACCCAGGACGCCTTGGACACCCCGAGACTTCTCTTTATTCAGATGGCACAACACTGCACTTTAGAAAGGGCAGCGGGACGATACTACCTTCGCACAACCGATATGGATGCAGAAACCTACGCTTTTACAGAGATGCCCTCACAGCAGGCCACAGTATGGCCCACAAGCTATTTTGTCGGTTAGGGTTAGGGTTAGGGTTAGGGTTAGGGTTAGGGTTAGGGTTAGGGTTAGGGTTAGGGTTAGGGTTAGGGTTAGGGTTAGGGTTAGGGTTAGGGTTAGGGTTAGGGTTAGGGTTAGGGTTAGGGTTAGGGTTAGGGTTAGGGTTAGGGTTAGGGTTAGGGTTAGGGTTAGGGTTAGGTTAGGGTTAGGTTAGGTTAGGGTTAGGGTTAGGTTAGGTTAGGTTA
>SDOX01000001.1:1060663-1072967 GCA_004565275.1 Nannochloropsis salina CCMP1776 | reverse complement strand
TAACCCTAACCCTAACCCTAACCCTAACCCTAACCCTAACCCTAACCCTAACCCTAACCCTAACCCTAACCCTAACCCTAACCCTAACCCTAACCGGGGGGTGATCATTGCACATGGATCTGAACGAGCCGTGGGATGGCACATTGGAACCAGGGTGCCAAATCAAAGTAAGCACCAAAAACAGACATGGTATTTCAGCCTCCTTTGGTTTCAGATTCGAGTTCACAGTGCAATCCTACGACTTTAATAGCCATCTCAGCTCTCCTTCCCGGGCAGGACAGAGCACTCTCACACCCTAACCCTAGCCCTAGCCCTTGCCCTAACCCTTACCCCAAGCCTAATCCTAATCCCTCCTTTCACTTTCTATCTGGATGGACTTCGTTTTTTGACGAGAAGATAAACTGAGCTTAGACACAAATATCTTGTTGGAAAGGCTCAATCCTTCATTTCACTTTCTATTTGGATGGACTTCTTTTTTGAGCGGTAAGATACATTTCTCCATAGGGGCATATGAAAAGCATAGAAATGTCCCTAGAATATTATCAGAAATGGCTGTTACGTCTGACTTGATACCAGTCTAAGGGCGCTATAGAAGCTGGGGTCCCAGTTTGAGGGCTAGACAATAACCTTCACCACCTTGCCAGGATTTGTGATCATTCTATGTAGAGAGTATAGCGAAGCGTATCAGTGAGTCAGATCGCATTAAATCCTGCGATGCTGCGTGTCGCTTTTGACTTTTTTCTCACCCGAAATACGCATAGTCCCCGCTCACAACTGAAGATGCTACAATATCTTCCCCAGAATTCAGTGTCAGGCTGTTCTCACGACTGAAGGTGCTCAGATCGACTTTCACCACCTTCCCAGGACTTGTGGTCGTCCTGTGTAGAGAGTATAGCGAAGCGTATCAGTGAGTCAGACCGCATCAAATCCTGCGATGCTGCGTGTCGTTTTTGACCTTTCCTCACCCGAAATATGCATAGTCCCCGCTCACAACTGAAGACCGTAGATCAGTTTCACCCGCATTCAGTGTCAGGCTGCCGACACGACTGAAGGTGCTCAGATCGACTTTCACCACCTTGCCAGGAACTGTGTCAGTTCTGTGTAGAGAGTATAGCGAAGCGTATCAGAAAGTCAGATCGCATCAAATCCTGCGATGCTGCGTGTCGCTTTTGACTTTGTCCTCACCCGAAATATGCATAGTCCCCGCTCACAACTGAAGATACTAGATAAATTTCACCCGCATTCAGTGTCAGGCTGCCGACACGACTGAAGGTGCTCAGATCAACCTTCACCACCTTGCCAGGAGCTGTGGGTGTTCTGTGTAGACAGTATAGCGAAGCGGATCACAAAGTTAGATCCCAGCAAGTCCTGCGATGCTGCGTGTCGTTTTTGACTTTTTCCTCACCCGAAATACGCATAGTCCCCGCTCACAACTGAAGATATCAGATAATTTTCACCAGAATTCAGTGTCAGGCTGCTGACACGACTGAAGATGCCCAGGTAAACCTTCACCACCTTGCCAGGAGCTGTGTCAGTTCTGTGTAGAGAGTATAGCGAAGCGTATCAGTGAGTCAGATCGCATCAAATCCTGCGATGCTGCGTGTCGTTTTTGACTTTTTCCTAACCCGAAATACGCATAGTCCCCGCTCACAACTGAAGACCGTAGATCATTTTCACCCGCATTCAGTGTCAGGCTGCTGACACGACTGAAGGTGCTCAGATCAACCTTCACCACCTTGCCAGGAGCTGTGTCAGTTCTGTGTAGAGAGTATAGCGAAGCGTATCAGTGAGTCAGATCGCATCAAATCCTGCGATGCTGCGTGTCGTTTTTGACTTTTTCCTCACCCGAAATATGCATAGTCCCCGCTCACAACTGAAGACCGTAGACCATTTTCACCCGCATTCAGTGTCAGGCTGCCGACACGACTGAAGGTGCTCAGATCAACTTTCACCACCTTGCCAGGAGCTGTGTCAGTTCTGTGTAGAGAGTATAGCGAAGCGTATCAGTGAGTCAGATCGCATCAAATCCTGCGATGCTGCGTGTCGTTTTTGACTTTTTCCTCACCCGAAATACGCATAGTCCCCGCTCACAACTGAAGACCGTAGACCATTTTCACCCGCATTCAGTGTCAGGCTGCCGATTCTGCTTGAAGGACTCGGTAGCATCGTGATTTGCTCGCCGCCAGTACTCTGGCAGAAATCAAAGCTTGCAGTATAAACCCCATATGCGTATACCTGACACTCGAAGCGACGTGGCTCGTCCTCATAAATGCCCTGCAGACACGTTTTTCAATGAATATTTGAGAATCAAAATAACACATGTTTTCTCCTTACCTTAAAATACTTCTAGATGCACGTACCTCACAGAATCTATAGGCTTCCGCCAGTTCAGCTTCACAAGCCTCTAAACAAAGTGTGGAGTTACCGGGCCCCGGAGGGCCCGTAGCACCCGTGCCACCCGTGGCACCCGTGGCACCGGTAGCGCCCGTTGCACCCGTGGCTCCTGTTGCACCGCTAGCGCCCGAAGCACCTGTGGCACCCGTGGCTCCTGTTGCACCCGTGGCACCCGTGGCACCCGTATTACCCATGGGACCTGTGGCTCCTGTTGCGCCCGAAGCACCCGTGGCACCCGTGGTTCCTGTTGCACCTGTTGCGCCCATGGCACCCGTCGCACCCGTCGCACCGGTCGCGCCGGTAGCGCCCAAAGCACCCGTAGCACCGGTAGCGCCCAAAGCACCCGTCGCGCCGGTAGCACCCGTGGCACCCGTCGTGCCGGTAGCACCCATGGCTCCTGTTGCACCGCTAGCGCCCGTACCACCCGTGGCACCCGTGGCTCCTGTTGCACCCGTTACACCCGTGGCACCCGTATTACCCGTTGGACCCGTGGCCGCTGTTGCACCCGTGACACCCGTGGCACCCGTGGTTCCTGTTGCACCTGTTGCGCCCATGGCACCCATCGCACCCGTCGTGCCGGTAGCGCCTGTGGCACCCGTGGTACCCGTAGCACCCGTCGCGCCGGTAGCACCCGTGGCTCCTGTTGCACCGCTAGCGCCCGTACCACCGGTGGCACCCGTGGCTCCTGTTGCACCCGTTACACCCGTGGGACCCGTGGCTCCTGTTGCTCCTGTTGCGCCCATGGCACCCATGGCACCCATGGCACCCGTGGCACCCGTGGCACCCGTGGCACCCGTGGCACCCGTGGCACCCGTGGCACCCGTGGCACCCGTGGCACCGCTAGCGCCCGTACTACCCGTCGCACCCGTGGCTCCTATGGCACCCATGGCTCCTGTCGGACCCGTGGCACCCGTGGCACCCGCGGCACCTGTTGCTCCTGTTGCGCCCATGGCACCCGTCGCACCCGTGGCACCCGTGACACCCGTCTCGCCGGTAGTGCCTGTGGCTCCTGTTCCACCGGTCGCGCCCGTAGCACCCGTGGCTCCAGTATTACCAATGGGACCGACGTCACCGGTCACCCCTATCGCACCCGTTGCACCCTTGGCACCCGTGGCTCCTGGTGCACCCGTGGCACCGATGGCACCCGTCGCACCCGTCGTGCCGGTAGCGCCCGTGGTACCCGTGGCACCGGTAGCGCCCGTACCACCCGTAGCACCCGTAGCACCCGTGGCACCCGTCGTGCCGGTAGCACCCGTGGCTCCTGTTGCACCGCTAGCGCCCGAAACACCCGTTGCTCCCGTGGCACCCGCGGCACCTGTGGCACCCGTGGCTCCTGTGGCACCCGTGGCTCCTGTTGCGCCCGAAGCACCCGTGGCACCCGTAGCACCCGTGGCTCCTGTTGCACCGGTAGCGCCCGTACCACCCTTGGCACCCGTCGCACCCGTGGCACCCGTGACACCCGTCTCGCCGGTAGTGCCTGTGGCTCCTGCTCCACCGGTCGCGCCCGTAGCACCCGTGGCTCCAGTATTACCCGTGGGACCGACGTCACCGGTCACCCCTATCGCACCCGTTGCACCTGTGGCACCGGCAGCGCCCGTGTCACCCGTTGCGCCGGTTGCGCCCATGGCTCCCATGACACCCGACGCGCCAGTTGCGCCCGTAGCTCCCGTGGCACCCATTGCGCCGGTAGCGCCCACAGCATACATGGGGGAAGTCGTAGGCGCCATGGTCGGAGCTACCGTCGGGTGTGTCGTGGGCGCCATGGTCGAAGGTGCTATTCCAAGCGCAAACGGACTGAATGATGTCACCCTACCACACAACAGATCACGTTCCGAATGCACGTTCGTTGTCACATCGTCCCAAGCGTCGTTGATGAAGTGGAAGAGGCGAGGCTTCGTACCAGTGGGGAAAGCAGATTGAGAGTATGACAGACACAGGGCAACATCTCCGTCAAAAGTTGCAGTAGTGTTGATGAACTTGTAAGTTGGTGGATTTCCAAGCGAAAAGCCCGTGGGCCGCACAAAGAGCGGATCCGAGGTGTCTGATATCACGGTTCTGACGGTCTACATATATGACGTGGAAAGGATAAAAGAAGATGCAGGGATCTCAATGTTGCATACTGCATTGGCACTATCATTCTGACACTATTTATGATTCCTTTTTGACAAAATAAGAGCAATCATTGCATCTCTAAGACCGACGTGTCATTCAGTCTGCTTACCGTGATACCCGGGCTGATGACATTGGCAAACTCAATGCTCCCGCTGGTAGTATCCTCTGCAGCATTGCCGATTCTAACAACAACATCTCCCCCTTCGGGCGTAGGAATCATTAGAGCCATAGATGACGAAGACGGTGTAGATATCGTTGGAGCTGACGTTGGTACCGCTGTTGCCGCGACATTCACTTCGTACACGTCATATCCGGGATCAAAGATAAAGGGGGTGCACACGTCTGTGCAGCAAAAGCACTCATCTGTCGCAGTCTTCCAGTTGAAGAAAAGAGGCACAAGCTCGTTCCTTTTCAGCGAGCAATATTCGTAGCAATCTTTCGACGTGGAAATTTTTTGCCTCTTCCAGACTTCGCTTTCCATAGCAGGCAAGAAGCCCGTTTCATTGTGAAGTCCAGAAAGCAAGGATCGATTGGAATCTTCAAACGGCGCAGATCGGCTTCCTTGCGAGAAACGTTGTTGCCGTGCGAAAAGGAGGAACGGTTGCGCAGGATTGATCGAGGGAGCTGGGGTCGGAGCGCATGTCATTTTTCGCTTCAGCTTCGAATATCGCACTTTTACTTGTGCTGGGCTTGCTAACCTTGTCATGCAGGAGACCGAGGTTGCATTGGCAAAATAAGCCAGTGCACCCACATGTAAAGTCTCAGGAGCACACTCATCAATTTTGACCTTGGCTCGAAAACGTCGCATTCGATTTTTGCCAAGTTTAATAGTAGGCCAGTGAACGTTAGTGGTACCATCAAGGCTTTCAATGATTTCAGCCGGTGCATTGAATTTGGAGGACGGACCGCTCGCGGTCTTTCGCATAGATAGTCCGTTCGGCAAAGTCAACATAAAATCTAGGTTATGGACGGGGTCTCTGGTGCCAAGCGTGACAGTAATCTTGACCTTGGCTTTCGAGAGCAAAGTGCTGCGCTTCGCATTGGAACCTACTTTCGCTTTCATTGACAGGCGCGGACATGTTTGGGGGGCTACGAGTTGTATGCTCGACAACGTCAGGAGGACAATACTTATGGAGAGAAAGGCAAGACGCATGTTCCCAAGCTACAATGGTGTGTCTTGCGGCTGGCTCTCAGAAGGACGATTCTCTATTGCTGTTAGGATAAGGAATTGGAAAAGAATTGATTTCTCAATGATTGAATCTTCTTTCTGAAAGCCCGTGTGTACATGCCATGCATCCTAATTGGAAAAAATTAATAATTTCGTAAGACACACTTTCGACAGGCCTCGATAAGTTCTCCGCGAAAGAGTTTCAGATGATGGTATGAGCAGGTTATGTAATTGGCAGGTACTTTTGCAAAAGCAACAAGCTTTGTGATGCTTTTAGGATTTACAAATTTATGATAATTGAAACAGCTTAACTTCGAACACTTATTAACACGTTTCATTGTGTACAAAGCTTGTCGAAGCTTTGGCAAGAAAATACAGTCCACATTGTGAGGTGTAATATATTGAGCTCGGGATAGTTCGAAAGAATTTCTGTATAACATATATATATATATATATAGATAGATAGATATAGAATCTATACATCCCGGAGATGTGCCGAGCTTCGGCGAATCTTAGGAGTATTCTCAACGACGAGAGATTCGAATACTTCACCAAAAAATCTTTTCTAGTATCTTTTGCGAACGAACAGATATGCGTCGAGAATGAAGAGGTCGATTCATGCCTTTATTTTTATGACTGCTACGAGAGATGCTGTCAAAGGGTCTTTTACTTCTCGGAGATCGGGAGGGTTTGAAAGAAACAATGCGCCAGCTTTCGGCGAATCCCGGGAGTAGTGTAAAAAGCGGTGCGGTCGCCCTTCAGAGCAAGTTAGCGAGCTCTATGAGGGTGAAGGGAACGACCTCTGTGAAGGAATGTGACATTCCCGGGCGAGCACACATTATGAGCTCAGATACAAAAAGACCAAAACTGGAGAGAATGTGTCTCCGTTCATAATTTCTTTGTGCGTGCGGGTGTTAAACAAACAGATCCGAATCACAGACCCGTTGGTAGGAGTCCCATTCTCTTCTGCCAATCCGTCCCATAAATATGGTTACAACCATATGAATCGACGGTACCCACAGGGAGAAGAAAGGCACAGAGAAATACCAAATAGGTTAAACTGCGATCGCACCTTCTTCCCCGAAGGAAAGTCTATACTCCCCTGGGTGCATCCCGCCGGATGGTATTGCGGCTCGGCTCGGCCGGACGGCGACTCGAAATGCTCTATCCCTTTCTGCACGTCGAGAAACGTCGAGAAACATCCATCTCTGACTTGTAGCACGATACGACAGTTTCAACAGATCCCCCTACCCTGCCCGTAAGATGTCCTCGGCTTACAGCGCCGGTGTCCGAGATTTAAATTTGTCGGCCAATGGATTTCATTAGTGATTCCCTAATTTTTCTTTAAGAAATTCATCGATTTACTTTTAAGGTCTCACAAACGGTGAATTGCGCTTTACCAAAAAGAATGTATGTTTCTGTCGTTGCGTTGTATTTGTACGCCTTACAGCGTGCTACGTTCGCTTGTAACTCCCTGTCGTACTCGACTGCGATGACGACGAACCACTTTCGCCCCATTCGGAGCGTTTTCCCCACCAATCCCAATTGCTCTGGGCGAATGATGGTATCCTAATGGTCTGTTCTACCAATTCTACATAACTTATCTGTCGAAAGTATTGATGGTGGTTTGCTCATGGGTGGATTCGTGAGTATTTCCTCGAATGACGATGGGTCTGGTAGCGAGATGTAATTGGCTGTCTTGTGATGTATGCCTTCACCTTCAGCCGTGTCACGTGGACTTGCACGGGTGTCCGCGCCGTGCCGTCTGCCCATTCCATTTAATAAACATAATCTCCTAATTGTTTTCTGATTCGATAGGGGCCTGTTTATGGTTTTGTTAGCTTGCACTACAACCCGACCCCCTTTTTGCGGTAAGGGCAATACAGCCAAACTTTTTGACCAATTGCGAAATGGTTTTTGTGGCCTTATTTCCTGGCCTACCGTCCTTGACTTTGTTCTTGCTGGCTTTCAAATTTTCGGGCCGCTAGTGCGTGCGCTGTCCTCAAGCGATGGACTAGTTGTTGCCCGTACTCGTTTAACGATCCATAGGTGAGTTGAAGGTTGTCTAATTCACCCAAGGATCTCTACTAAGATAACCAAGACAAGCAAAGATTCTGGCCGACGCCTGTCCTGTTGTCGTATAATGATATATCATACAAGACAATTAGGTGGACGCAAACCACGACTTGACACACTAGCGATCAGCACATCGTAGTACAGACCGGAGGAGAGCCCATAACGGATATAATCGTGTACAATGGCTGTAACGGATGTAATCCTGTAAAACGGCTTGAACGGCTCTCTCAACCTCCTATCGCTGATCCCTTGCTCCCTTAGCATCATTATCATGTCATTCTATTATTCGTGTCACCCCCACTCGTACTTTTCATCATTTTAAATATGATCCATAGTCGTTAACCTTATAACTCACACACATAAGATGGGAACTTTATTTCTCATCTATGATACATCTACAGCTGATCCCACAGCTGCCTTCCAAACCCCAATTAAAACTTGTAACCCATCATTTGATCATGTATCATCGCTAATCGAATACTTAATACGGGCTTAGTTGTAATATCCGCAAGTTCATGCTGAGCACGAATGTAAACCAGTTCCACTTCCTTACTCTCAACTTTCTCGCGTACGAAGTGATATCGTACATCGATATGCTTAGTCCTCTTTTGTAAAATCGGATTATTGCTCATCGCAATACAAGCTTGATTTTCTTCCATAATCATGGTAGGTCCATCTTGCTTTAATCCAAGGTCCACGAGAAATTGACATATATATACTGCATTTTGTGTCGCTGAACAAGCAGATATCAGCTCCGATTCAGCCGACGATAGAGCATCCAGACTCAGGCGCAAGCTGAAGCTGCGCGCATCCAGGATAAGGCAGCGACGGAAAACGCTCAGACGAAAGAAGAAGCTGCGCGCATCCAGGCTCAGGCGCAAGCTGAAGTTGCGCGCATCCAGGCTCAGGCGCAAGCTGAAGTTGCGCGCAGCTTCTTCTTTCGTCTGAGCGTTTTCCGTCGCTGCCTTATCGTGGATGCGCGCAACTTCAGCTTGCGCCTGAGCCTGGATGCGCGCAGCTTCTTTCGTCTGAGCGATCCGCGTCGCTGCCTTATCCTGGATGCGCGCAACTTCAGCTTGCGCCCGAGTCTCGTCAAAGTTCGAGACAGCGTAAGCCGTGGCACTAGCAGCTGCCCCCACCACGCCAACAGCCGGGTAGTCTATGATCTACTTCTTTCTCGACTCGCCTCCACTGCCAGTGCCCGTCTCCGTGACGCCTGTCGAGAAGAACGCCTCCTGCAGCACGCCTCCCCTCCCTGTTGGCGTGCATGTATGTGCTTGTGCGTGAGCACCCTGGCACAAAGTCTTGCCAGCACGACCAGGATTAAACACGTACAGCACAGAGAGGCAGACGGGACGGGAATGGATCATCATGTGACAGTAGGCGGCCGTGTGCTCCCAACGCCCCTTCCACCCACCCACACCAACAAGCCCACCAAAAATTGCATTACACAAGCTACCGTACCTCGACGAGATTGCACGCCTCCTCTCCATGCCATAGCTTCAGCCTTCCTTGCCAAGCTCCAAAGCATGCTTTTGTCCCTCGTCGCTTCCTAACCTGTCTGGGTAGCGAGTGGTGGATGTAGGGGGAAGGGAGCTATGAGAAGCAGGGCTTTGCGTTGCCAACAAGCAGGCGCTAGGGAAGGTGTTGCTTGCTTGATATCGTCGTCGTTCTCGCTTTCGCGGCAGACGCTAGTCATGGTGCGCGTCGGTGATGGTGGGAAAAGTCAACAGAAGCAAAGCGCACAGCAGAGCATGCATGTTTCAAGGGGAGAGGACAAAGAAGGCAGTATCGTAATGTCAATTATGGTCGCGCATCACAGCCTCGATCCCCATGCAGGAGGGCAGAGACAAGTGTTAAAATTGTGGTATTGGGTAAAAGACAAAGGGTAAAAGAGAGAGGAATGTTTTTTTTTCTCGATCGGGAGTAGAGAGAGATGCGTGTCAGACTGAGTCGATAGGGTACTCTGTGAGTGGGGGGGGTCACCAGTAGCATACCTTGTGTGACCGAGGTGGCAGTTGAACCCAAGACGGGGGAATCAAGGCAAACGTGCAGTGGACCTGGAAGGATATATGTGGTATTCCTCTTATTGATTGTAGGTACCCTCGATCTGTATGGCTTGATGCCATAGCAATGGGACGGGGGGCACGAGAGGGTGGGACTCCTGCCTACAGCCTTGATGACCTTGTAGAATTATTGGCTTCCGCATTCGCACGACGTGATAGAAGAAAGTATTGCGAGAGAGAGGCAATTTGCACAGTTCTTGACCTGTTGTCTTTGAGCTCTTCCATGGGCTCACATTGGGAATGCACAACACTTTTTTGGGGTCCTTCTCTCACTCCTCTAGAGCCTGATGATGGCGAGCTCATAGAGCCGACCCCCACGTTCAACCACAAGGAGGAGGTCGTCGTCCCATAGGCATCTGTGAAAGACAAGGGCCAGAGGTAGGAAAAGTAACCTTGATCGCGCCACAATTCGCTGTGCTCTTCCCAGAAGGCGGCGTCGGGGGGGAAGAGTCGGTGCATGCCCCGCAAGGTAGGTGGCAGTGCATGGGTATACACACCGAGAAAGCTGGGTTGAGCGGGGAGCATGAGCGTGGAAACCTTGAGATTCTTTGGACGGCGACAGATGGACCACAAGTTGTATGGATACTTTCGATTTATTTATGAAAAAGCACGCCAAGATGGGCATCGTGTGAAGAGAAATATGCTAAAGTGTTCCTCGATGGATAAAGTGCCCTGATCAAGCGGCGAGGCTTGGTTGGACAGTATGAAAATGGGGTGAAAGTGGGGTCAAAGAGGTGAAAATGAGCAAGAGCATCAAATCGAAATGGAGCAAGGAAGAACTTACTAGTTGCAAGCTTGTGGCAGCCCTCGCTGTTGCATTAACAAGAGGGGAGGAACCATAGGATCGGAAAAACAAGAGAAGGAGGACTAGCTTTTAAAACCCTGCGTCGATAAAAATCTGTAACAGACACATTCAAAGACATGTACAGCGGCGGGGTTAATTAGGACGAGACAGGCTTGAGAGGGGTTGGACGAGAAACGCAACAGCGAGGGCTGCCACAAGCTTGTCTCGTCCAACCCCTCTCACGCCTGTCTCGTCCTAATTAACCCCGCCGCTGTACATGTCTTTGAATGTGTCTGTTACAGATTTTTATCGACGCAGGGTTTTAAAAGCTAGTCCTCCTTCTCTTGTTTTTCCGATCCTATGGTTCCTCCCCTCTTGTTCTTTATTGAAATCGCGGCCTGATAGGGCTCATAGTCTTGAGTATGCGCCAGTCGGACGTCTTGCTTGTATCGGCTGTCAGAACGGCCTGGTTTGCGTGTTTGACCTGCGCAGGTAAGGCTCAGGCGGGGCTGGAGGAAGCGGGGCGGGGCAGGGAGTGGTGGGCGAGGCGTCCGTTCTTGAGCACTCCCGCCATGACCCCGTCCGGGATGTGTTCTGGCGCATCACAGCCTCGATCCCCATGCAGGAGGGCAGAGACAAGTGTTAAAATTGTGGTATTGGGTAAAAGACAGAGGGTAAAAGAGAGAGGAATGTTTTTTTTTTCTCGATCGGGAGTAGAGAGAGATGCGTGTCAGACTGAGTCGATAGGGTACTCTGTGAGTGGGGGGGTCACCAGTAGCATACCTTGTGTGACCGAGGTGGCAGTTGAACCCAAGACGGGGGAATCAAGGCAAACGTGCAGTGGACCTGGAAGGATATATGTGGTATTCCTCTTATTGATTGTAGGTACCCTCGATCTGTATGGCTTGATGCCATAGCAATGGGACGGGGGGCACGAGAGGGTGGGACTCCTGCCTACAGCCTTGATGACCTTGTAGAATTATTGGCTTCCGCATTCGCACGACGTGATAGAAGAAAGTATTGCGAGAGAGGCAATTTGCACAGTTCTTGACCTGTTGTCTTTGAGCTCTTCCATGGGCTCACATTGGGAATGCACAACACTTTTTTGGGGTCCTTCTCTCACTCCTCTAGAGCCTGATGATGGCGAGCTCATAGAGCCGACCCCCACGTTCAACCACAAGGAGGAGGTCGTCGTCCCATAGGCATCTGTGAAAGACAAGGGCCAGAGGTAGGAAAAGTAACCTTGATCGCGCCACAATTCGCTGTGCTCTTCCCAGAAGGCGGCGTCGGGGGGGAAGAGTCGGTGCATGCCCCGCAAGGTAGGTGGCAGTGCATGGGTATACACACCGAGAAAGCTGGGTTGAGCGGGGAGCATGAGCGTGGAAACCTTGAGATTCTTTGGACGGCGACAGATGGACCACAAGTTGTATGGATACTTTCGATTTATTTATGAAAAAGCACGCCAAGATGGGCATCGTGTGAAGAGAAATATGCTAAAGTGTTCCTCGATGGATAAAATGACCTGATCAAGCGGCGAGGCTTGGTTGGACAGTATGAAAATGGGGTGAAAGTGGGGTCAAAGAGGTGAAAATGAGCAAGAGCATCAAATCGAAATGGAGCAAGGAAGAACTTACTAGTTGCAAGCTTGTGGCAGCCCTCGCTGTTGCATTAACAAGAGGGGAGGAACCATAGGATCGGAAAAAC
>SDOX01000001.1:956384-1059754 GCA_004565275.1 Nannochloropsis salina CCMP1776 | reverse complement strand
CCCCCCGCAACGACGCCAGCGGGGCCATCTACGGCAAGCTGACGTCAGGTAGCATGCAGAAGGTGGAGGATGCGATGATTTCGCACTGCGGCCTGGGCAAGGACAGCGTCTTCATCGACGGGGGCGCCGGCCTAGGCAAGCATCCAGGTGGCCCAGTACCCCGGCATAGCGACCTCCTACGGCATCGAGTCTGAGGAACTGACAGTGCTCTCATCGATCACACCGAATTTGATGCTATTTGTGATCATTGATGCTCACAACGAGTCTTATCACTTGTCAAAAAGTGCAAAACATGTAGAAATAAATGGTTGAGCTCGAACACACAATAAGTGTTAAAATTAAGCCGATTCTACCCAGATTCATCTCCTCGTCTTACAAAGAGGAGTCTGAAACTGATGTAGAAAGATCTTTGAAGGGAGAACTACATTGTCACTGCTTTGGCCTGCGCCGACGCTTTCATTCAGGCTGCCGTTTCTGCGACTTGACCGTTGCAGTCGGAAAATTGTCGAAACGCCGAGAGACCCATGCCAGCACCCTCTTGCTCATTTTTCCATATCAGAAAAAAGTGCTTCACATCGAGACCCTTTTTTCCTTCAAAGCGATAAAGTTTTTCGAAAAAAAATGCTGCCTACTGTTGGCTTTCTAATCAATTTTCATGCGGCGTCAATGCAAATGTTAATTTCGCCCTTTTTCCTCTGTCGAAGTTCTTGGGATTTTGGCCTCCTCATGACATTATCCTTCTCAACGACACCTGACAGAACCAAATTCTCTATTACGCGACAAATTGACCGAGGGGAAATCAGCTGTTGAGCTTTATAATGGAAGTGGCGTTCCAATATTTAAAGCCAAGGGCAACGTTTGGGCAAGATGTTTGCCAAGCCCTGCAAGACACTTCAGCAAAAGTGCTCCTCGCATTGCCCTCTGTCCCGGCTTCTCCATCTTTTTCTTCGAAATTTATTCGTAAAAATCCTTGTAGTGTTGGTGTGAGCACGTGTCGGGAGATAGCAGCTCATGTTGTCAATACGGAGACATGTGTTTTGAAAAATGCAAGCATGAGGCACGTAGAGGGCGGTTGGCCAAAAGACGTTGATCACACCGAGCAAGCCGACGTGGCGCGCTTCCGAAAGAAAGCGGAAAAAGATGATGAATGTAAGGTAGCATTGAAATTGCTGGGTCCAGTGGTGGCGAGATGCATGAAACAGAATGCCACGATAGATATTTATCAGGAATACTTCGTGGGGGAATGCAGAGAAAAAGAGTCTGAGCGAGACTGGGAGGGAGTCGGAGTCGACTATGTTGATCAAGGATCCTCTTCAGTAGGTGGCGGAGAAACTTTGGGACCGTCGGGAGTATTTCTGAAAGGCGGGGGTAGCGCCAACACCATTGTGGGTGGAGCCTATCTGCACGGCAATCCCTCCCGATATTACCAGGAGCATGCCTCCGAGTCTTTCACAGCCAAAGGGCTGGCCGTCTTCCGCGATCCATCTTCTTTGAAACGGCCAATTGCTTCACTCAATTGGCATCCTGACGGACAGGGCAAGCTCGCGGTCGCATACTGTGGCCTCGGCTTTCAGGACCCGCGGTGGAGCAGGTGAGGAGACAGGCGGAAGTGGAAAAGAAGAGCCCCACGATAGTGTGCGTGATCATCTCGGACACGCGTTATCTCTACTGCCACTTTCGACTCTGTGTAGAATTTCTGACCCTCCCATCGTCTCCTTTCCGTGTCTATTGCTCTAGCGCCTCCCCGAGGTCTTCCTTCGTCTGGGACATCAACAGCCCCAATAGGCCCGACGTGGAGCTCTCGCCCCCTTCCCCGCTCACCTCCCTCCGCTTCAACCCCAAGGTACCGGACACCCTCCTCGGGGGCTGTCAGAACGGCCTGGTTTGCGTGTTTGACCTGCGCAGGCAAGGCTCAGGCGGGGCTGGAGGAAGCGGGGCGGGGCAGGGAGTGGTGGGCGAGGCGTCCGTTCTTGAGCACTCCCACCATGACCCCGTCCGGGATGTGTTCTGGATCAGCAGTAAGACCGGCCATCAGTGCGTCTCGATCTCGACCGATGGTCAAATGCTTTGGTGGGATACGCGCCGCCTAACCCAGCCCACAGATGCCCTCCCACTCCTCCTCCCTCTCGGCCCCTCACTTCCTTCCTCCCTCCTGGGCGCCACCGCTCTCGACTACTCCCTTGAGGCGGGCCCAACCAAATACTTGATAGGAACGGAGCAGGGGCTGGTCCTTTCCCTCAACCTGCGAAACCGCCGGCACCAGCAGCAGCCGCCCCCATCCCCGTCGCTGGTATCGTCCACCCTCCTTTGCTCCCAGGCTCTCCCCACCTCTCCCTCCGCTGCCAGCAGCAGCAGCAGTGGGCTCCTCGCCTCCGATCCTTCTCCCCTCCACAAGCACTACGGGCCCATCCTCTCTCTCCATCGAAACCCCACCCACCCCAAGTTCTACGCGTCCGTCGGCGACTGGCGCGCCTCCTTCTGGGCCGACGACGTCCGTTCCCCCCTCTTCAGCACTCCTTTCCTCCCCTCCCCCATCACGGCGGGCTGCTGGTCGCCCACGCGTCCCTCCTTATTCTTCTTGGCGCGGCAGGATGGCAAACTGGAGGGCTGGGACCTGCTCGAGAAGCAGGGGGAGAAGGTCTTTTCCCATAAGGTCGGTGATACACCCATCACCGCGCTCGCAATCTTGGGCGGCTCCACCTCCTCTCTCTCGCCATCCGCCACTTCCTCGGTGCTAAGGGCGGCGTCAATGCCTTGGACAGGAGGAAATGAGGCAGGAGGGGGAAGGCTGATGGCCGTAGGGGATGAGGGGGGCACGGTGGCGCTTTTGGAGTTGTGTAGGGGGTTGAGCGAGTGCCAAGCGGGCGAGAAAGCCGCCATGGGGGCCCTCCTCGAGCGGGAGATGAGGGTGGAGAAGAACATGGAGGCGCGAGAAAGGGAAAGTAGGAGAGCCAGGGCGGCAGGCGGGGAGGAGGGAGGGCGGGAGGGAGGGAAGACTATGGGCCAGGGGGGAGCGAGAGACGAAGAGCGAGAGGAAAAAATGGAGGAGCTTTTGCGGGAAGTGGATGCGGATTTCTTGTCGATGATCAAGGAGGCGGAGGAGGGGGGGGAAGCCGGCTCGGACAAGGAGTGCTGAAGAAAGAGAGGGCATGAAGTTAAGAGAGGGAGGGACGCCCGTTAGCATATTCATATATGGACGCGACATACGATGGAGGGAGGGAGCGCGGAATAATGGCAGGAAAGGAAATCACCGACTTCTCAGACAACGCTCTTTCGATCATCGCCTTCAATTCACTTTGTCTGTACCTTCTTTTTTCCTCTATTGCATATAACATACTCTGACAAAGCAAAGCTAAGCATCAATACTTCCGCACGCATCCTCGCGCCCTTTCCCCCTCACTGGCGCCTCGTCCCTGCGCCCCCCCGGATCACCATCTCCCCATTCCCCCTCGTCGCACTTGGCCTGCCCCTCCACTGCGGAGGGGAAGGTCCCGCAAGTGACACCTTCCGACACGAACATGAACAACAAAACTCCTTATCTCATTAATCAATCACCGGGCCCCTCCTCCGTCCTCTCCCTGCCCCTCCCCCGGGATTGCTATGCTGCCTAAGCTCCGGGCTGATCCTCCGCCCTCTCTCTACAACTGCCAGGGCTTTCGCGCCCCGAATCTTCCATCCCCGCTCACCCGCCGGACACGCCACCCTCGCCCCCCAGAATCAAGCACGGGATTTGAATAAGACATCAAATCTTGTGTTTCCAGACTCACTTTCACCATTCCATATGCCGACTTTGTTCAAACGGAACTTTTCAATCAAGTTGGCCGCTGCTCCTTTAAGGTACTTCTTGAGAATGAAGTAGCCCTTGGCATTCTTTTCCTTATATGATGGTGTCTCATCCCTGAAAATCAGCTTCTCGATTAATCCAACAATGATGTCTGCCATCTCTGGGTCCTTGGCTCCAATGAAGCTTTCAATCTCGCTCTTCCAGGTGTCCCAGTCTTCCAATCTTCCACTGAAGATTGCCATTCGGTAGTCAACTTTATCTCCCATGATTTGCAGTTGTGATCCTGGCCAGCCCAATATTCAGCCTCCAGATCCAATTAAATGCTGTCTTTAGTCTAGTAACCAATTGCTGATTAAAACAGGCCTTCATCAGGTTAGGGGCCCTAATTGACCTAACTTTTGAACTGAATAAAGACACTGATCGACGACCTATCTCTAGTGCAATTGGGTTTGCAGAGATAGAGGTCTGATTAATACAGCCCTTACTCTTTGCAATCCAATTGCATGAAATAGATTCAGTAAATCAGACGTCTATCTCTGCAAACCCAATTGCACTAGAGATAGGTCGTCGATCAGTGTCTTTATTCAGTTCAAAGGTTAGGTCAATTAGGGCCCATAACCTGATGCGAATAAACAGACAAAAAACGCTGCGGGTAACCCAATACCCAATTTGATTCTTAAGTACAATTACTATTCTCCCTGAGAGTGTATACCTATGATTCACCCAAGAATCTTGTACTAAGTTGACCAGTACGACAGACAACTACTAAAGACACTGACTGACGTCAGTCCTGTTGTCGTATAACAAGATAACATATAAAATAATTAGGTGGACGCAAACCATGACATGACACAATAGCGACAGCACATCGTGATACAGGCTGGAGGATCCATGAAGGATATAGGTGTAAAATGACTCGCTTAACCTCCTATCGCTGATCTCACGCTCCCTTAGCAGCATCACCATGTCATCCTTATATTCGCGTCAACCTATCCCTCTTTGCCCGATTTAGGTGAAGTTTCTAATGTGAAAGTCAGTCATAGGTTAATTTAGAATAGGTGCGCTTAGGTAGAGGAGAACGAATCTTAACCTGACAGGTTTTGTGAAGTCGTTCTTTTACGGCCTTGAAGGAAGGCTAGTTATTTATGCTACAAAATAATCCCTAAAGAGACACTGTTTTCTACACTGAAGAGTTGACCTTGTAAACGATAGTTTGTAGGATGAAATATTCTACTTCATTCGTTTCTACCTGACGCTTGAACAGATTAGCCCTTCTGTAGGTTTTCAAGGCGTAAATACCTGGAAAGACAGCCTAGCATTCTACATAAAATTATTCGTCGTTCAAATTTTATCGTAGAGTATCTATCAGTTTTAAATCTAAGCTCAGGCGTCGTTTGACATGTTCTCCCAATGTAGTCTTCTTGACTTCATCGGTAGTACTATCTGATGCTGTGTTGACTCTTTTGACTGGCTCCTCAAAAGATGCTGCCGGATTCGCTTTTTTGGCTGCTGGCTGATCTTTTTGTTGTTGTCTTTTTTTCTCGTCTTCATCTTTTCGCTGCTGTTCTTCTAACTTCTTAGCTTCTCTTTCTTTTTGGACTCGTATCCGTTCATCCTCCGGCAACTTTGCATCCATACATCTTTCATATTTTTGTTGAGGGTGCTTAGTACAGATCTGGAATCGACTTGCTTGCTCATCCATACAAATAATGATCGGCTTCTGAACAAATCCACAGCCTCCACCCATAACTAAATATCGAATCATGGTATGGAACTTTGAAGAGCAGTTCAGTATGAGGTATCTTCCTCTTAGCTACGTAAGACGGGGTTGTGAGGAATGTGAGGATTTATACATTGTTAGATCCTTTTATTTTTTTAAAAATGTTTTGAAGCCCTAGATTCGTTTAAAAGATGTATGAAAAGGCATTGAAGGGTGTTTTACTGACCTGCATTTGCATTGTCGTGAAAAAAGACATGAAGACTTCGTGAACTGTGTTATTAGTGATCACTTGCATTGTCCCGCCCCCTTGCATCACGTCCCTGGAGTTTAAGATGAATCGCCATGGCTTTCGATTCCCTCGGGCTGTCGTGTATGCGTGTCGCGGCTCGATAAAGCGGGCATCCTCTGACGTGAGAATAATTGTGTCGACCATGGGATCATTCTCGCGAATAATCTCACATAATTCCATATAAGTGTTGAAATCTGGACAAGACGATTCACCCTGGTCATGTTTGGGCATTGTTTTGTGGGTGAGGGCCGTCATTTCAGTAAGCAATGAAATGTGAAACATTGCATGACGAGTTGTGCCCAGATTACTCGCATGCTTTGCTTCCCACGTACCGGTAGTCCGGATTCAAGATGATATTCTCCAATACATTTATCTGATGCGCGGATGGGTAGCGATATCGTTCGACGAGGATCAAGATCACACGGGATGGTCTCACGTAATGTTTGCTCCACCTCTTGCTGGGTGCGGGTGTTGAGGCGCATCAGGTACAGGAATGCTCCAACTTCAAGTTCCTCGTGGCCATGAGGGTTAAAAAAATCGTCGAATCCTCTGGTGAAACAGCGGAAAGAAATAAGGTAAGACAGGATTTAAAAGTTGGAAAGCTTGATTGACAAGGCTTCTGAGAAAGAGTTTCTCGTATATGCATCTCAAAATTACTACTTACCGATAGGGCGGATAATGTCCAGAGGGCTTCCAATTATCTGTCTGGACCACCCTATGCGTGCCATTTTTCCAGTCATTCCACTCTTTCTGAGCATTTGGATGACTTTCCAGGATAGGTAAGACATCACTTTCGTAGGAGCAGTTGGTGATCGGCTCAAAATAGCAGGACCAGGTTTTGTCATTACATCCAGAATATGTAAAAAAATCTTTATCACGAATAAATACACGGTCGGATCGTATCGCGCCCATAAAAGGGCCTAAATAATAGCCGTGCATCATTGCTCCAAATCCCAGTCCGTTGTCGACAACCTTTTGCAATTGATAGTTCACCTTACTACAATCTGAAGGGTGTTGTTTTTTCCATAGGTAACGCACGCGGTAATCCACGAGCTCATTTGAGACTAGGGAATTGTCTGCCGAAGCATCCCACCTAGGACAATGCATGGATTGGTATCCAAGATCTCTTGCTTTAC
Source organism: Nannochloropsis salina CCMP1776 (assembly GCA_004565275.1). NCBI lineage: Eukaryota > Eustigmatophyceae > Eustigmatales > Monodopsidaceae > Microchloropsis > Microchloropsis salina. The sequence goes on along the minus strand of SDOX01000001.1, from coordinate 1,052,825 downwards.
ATTTTATGTATTGTTCATTTATGCTGCTTGCATTCTCCTTGGTTGGCGTATTCGAGAAAATTGTCATGCTATTGAATGAGAACGGCGGCGTTTTGGCGTGGGGAATGAACAAACGACTAGCAATTCCTAATAAAATTAGGCTACAAATAAGCATGGCCATCAATTTTTGTCTGAAAGATTTCTTTCTTATACACAGACTTGAGCCAACCAGATGCGAGGCTGATTGTTGTTTCAGTGACATAATGGCGCTTTTCTTGTCTTTCCGCCAGGACGCGTGGAGCATATCTATTTTGTTTGATACAGGAAAAAAAGGCATGCATGATATATTAGACAAGAAGAAGCTGGTTGGTTGCATTTCTCTTTCTTGTGTCTTGTACTCAAAAGTCTCAAGCGTAGCACTAATGAGTTTCGAAGACGAAGTTAAGTATCGAAAACCTGACGAAAGATCATCAAAAGACGTCATATAGACATTTTGATTTTTCATGTATATACATATAGACATAAACACATATATGAGGTTTGGTATCGACAACCTGCTAAAAGCCCACTAGGACATGTATCATATGCACACGTATATATGAAGACATAGATGAAAATTGGTATCGACAACCTGATTTAAGCTCAGCAGGACATATAACGTAGATAATTTCTCCACAGGAACTATTCAGTGTCAGAATTTCTATCCTGACACTCTTCTGTGGCTCACATACACGAATCATTTTTGCTACCCGTCCGACGAGGAGCCATGCACTTAGTTCCGTTACGCCAACTGCGGCCGTTACCCCTACTAGGGGTCACCAATGAGGGTCACCACTCATCGGTCGACTCCTTCAATTAATGACGCTTGGGCTAGTAGGAGGGACCCGACAAATGATGTGAACCCTTATCCTTCGATCGGAAAATGCGTTTTTGGTACTCTTAAATGCGTTTTTGCCCTGAGATCCGCCTCAAAGCGCCTGCAGTGTCCGTCCCCTTCGCTGTAGGCCCCCCTTCGAACTCCCACAAACTTTTGAAAAGGCCCGCTCGAGTGAGGCTGTGGCATTCGCATACATGAGTCATGCTGACCATCGATTCATTGGCCGCCGTTCCTGAACAATCAAATATTAGAAGGGGTCACGGCCTTGCTGTAAATAACTCTAAAACGGCAGATCGTCCGGGTCGACCTCCAATCACGAATCGTCGACTCGACCCCCTCTTTCAACGTTGAAGTCGGTCTTATTATTGTTTCAATTGAATGGGAAAACAGGAACTCGATCCTCAAGGTACGAGAGTCATTGCTAAGGTACAATTCGATCGACTGTTCAATGCATGTGTCGTGTTCCCGGGTCAACTTAGGTCGAAAGCCCATGTAGGACAATGCCAGAGCACATTGACGTACTTCAACATCCGAATAAATGAAATTTGACGATGGGCCCTTGAAACAAGTGTGCTAATTTCATTAAATCCACGTTAAATTGTTGAGCTCATTCCTCGGTGGAGAGGAACTCCTCCCAGTCCTTGCCACGGCCCCTGACATATCTATGACCACTTGGACGCGTACAGTTATAATAACAAACAAAGAAAGAGTAAGTTGCTATCAAAAAGGAGCGTCCTTTCTAGGAGAGCGCTTTCTATGCTTGGTAAGGGAGTCCCCGTACCTTAATTCGGCCACCGGATACGCTCCCATGATGGAGTAAATGTTCTTTTCCAGCCAATCGAAGCACTTAACGTGACGAATGTTAAAGATCTACCATTGTAGTTTATCATCGGTAAACCATCACGCATTGTATCCACTGTGAAGTAGGCTGGTGCGCTTTACAAGCTTATTTCGAGACAGCCAACTTTTTGAGGAGGGAGAAGACACCTCAAAATTGAGCTCAGTATATTCCTTCAAAATACAAGCTTTAGCCAAAAACAGATACAGAGTCGTCTATCATAGCGCCTCGCTCTATGTGAGTAGAGATCGCATTTAAAATTGACCAATAAAAGTAGATCTGGCTAAAAGTCGGATCAATATTGATGTGGACGAAGAAAAACTCCGCGAAAAAGCCAGAGAGCTCGGTCGAAAGGCGTCCGAGCTTTGCTCACGTAACCCTTTGCACGGACAATGCGCACCACGCTCGACAAACCAGAAATTTGTCCTTTGCAGCGCGTGGAATATTAAAGAACTTGTTGTCTGCAGGCGAATGAAAATAAGACGCCATCAGGCTTTTTGCATGCTGTTAGGATGATGAGCCTCATGAACTTGGCGTCCCGTGAGGGACAGGGAATCGGATACATTTCTTGTATGAAATTTCCTGTGGCGAAGAAGGCTTGTACCTCACGTGTACATACCTCACATCATCTCTTTAATTGTAACTTGGTCAGGTTTTGCAGGGCGCACGACCTTGATCAAATGATTGGAAAACGTCCACGCTCTTTCTCACTGTCGCTGCAACCTCCGCCTATCGCATCGAAGGAATTTAAATTCTCCGCTCCGCAATCTCCTGCCTCATCTGGAGCGGCCACCTCGATCGCACGCCAGAAGCTCGCGAAGGCCTTGGACTTGATATCTGGAGGGGAGGCTAAGGATACAGAAAGTGTTACGCAGTTGTTGCGCGACTGTATTGACCGTGCCCAAATCTATTTTGATGACGAAAGTAAGACTGTAATTTCCACGGCAAGTACTGTTTTGGCCCGCCTGCACGACATTCAACACAACGACCAGCGACGTTCCTCTCGAAAGCTTTATGAATCTGCGGTGCATGCAGACCACGGCAACCTGGATGCCGCTTACGAGCTGGCTTGTATTCTCAAGCTGGACGCTGTGGGAAAGGAGGATTTAATGTATGTTGAGGAGCTTTTGCGATTGGCTAGTGGCGTAGATGAGAAGTGGGTGGGGGGAGGAACAGAGGAGGACCAGCGGAGAGGAAGGGCAAGCGACGATGAAGGACGAAGGGTCAGACATGAGAGCGAATGGGATACCGACATGGATGAGGGGGAGGCGCGAAAGGAAAGAGTGGATGCGAGGAGAGAAGGCACAATGTTTCCTGAAAGCCGCGAGGCCTTTGAAGAAGAAAGAGAGGGACTTGAAGCGAGCAACATCTGGGGTTATGACTCAGGAGGCGCCGTCGAAGCGTCCGATCAAGAGAGCCAGCCTTGCCAGCGGAAGGCCAAAGAGGCCCTTGCGCTCTTATGGATGCAAAACGGGACTCAAAGTCACGGAGCCGACCACGTCTTGCGGCAGCTCGGCTTCACCCACCGCTTGGCCTCCCGCGTCCTGGCCTACCCTCCTTCCCCATCGCTAGAGGCCTCAGATCTCGCCCCCCTCTCTCCTTCCGCTGGCAGCTTTCTCCGCGTATACGACCATGTACTGCCTCCCGCTGCCTTGCTAGCAATGCAGCAACTCTTCGCCCCAAGCGCCCCTTTCTGGGAAGAGCACGGCTACTTTCGGCGCGACCGAGGGTACTTTTCCTACCTCCTCCCCTTGTCCTTGAAGAGTGTGGGCGACCCGACGTCATCCTCATCGCCCTCCCCTCTGCCCCCGAGTATGGCGGTCGAGGCCGTGGTCCGCGACCATCTGCTCCCTCTCGCGCGTGAGGCTTTTCCGCATTTCTTTTCATCGCCTGCCTGCTCTGGTCTTTCCTCTTGTTCCCCCGATTTGCCCCTGACAGCAGAATGGTGGGCGCACTGCCGGCGTCACGCAGAAGGCCACCAGCTTCATTTCGATTCTCTGGAGGAGGGAAAGGGCTTCGTGCGGCATCCGCTGGTCTCTTGCGTGTTGTACCTCGCGGAAGCAGGCGGGGTGGGGGGACCAACGCTGGTGACTGATCAGGTATGTCGACTTTAGGAGGGAAGAGCGGCTAGGGTTACATGATGGGAATAAACCTCCGATATTGTTTTCAAACGTCAAAGTCATGGTAGAACGCGAGAGTAATGTCCTCGAAAGGGTCATCGGTCAAGAGCGAGGAACTTACTTCAAACTCTCGCCACTTCATTCAGGCGCTCAGCGATGGTAAGCTGGCAAGAAAAGGCTGGCTTTGTCACGGACGAGAGAACCGAGTGTGCTTCTTCGACGCAAAGCGATTGCACGGAGTCGTGCCGGGGAGAGGGGTACCGCCTGAGGCAAAAGGGGAAGGGGAGGAGAAGAGAAGAAGAATAACGTTCATGGTCGGCTTTTGGAAGGGTCATATCCCATCGCGGCCGGCGCCGCCGCCGCAGAAACAAGAGTATACTGGCTGGGGCGATGATATGGCAAATAACACGGAGACAAGAAAAGGATTGCACAATGGAAAAGGCAGAGGGGAGGACGATGAAGAGAGTGAGCAGCCTTGCGCAAATATGGCAGTTCCATCGCTTTCCGCAGAAGGCATACCCTGCCCACGTTGGTTACGGGATGCGTGGAGATTCGGAGAAACGCTGGAGGGAGTTAGGGGGAAAGGAAACGAGCAAGGGACCCCTGCGCGAGGAGGTTTGATTGCTCTTGATAGGGTGTGGGAGAAAGTCGGGAGTGATGAGAACAAGGGCACGTGTACGATGGAAGGGGAGTCTCCGCCATTATATCAGGAATGTTTTCAAGGATTCTGACAAGTGAGAGGGGAGAAAGCCGAAAGAACTCTTCGCCAAGTCTGCCTTTTTTTTCTGCTTCATCATTCCCCATTGGTCTCCCTTGCAAAGTGTCTCATAACAAATAAATGATTGATATAAATTCAGATTGATATAAATTTAAATACGTGGCAGCTAAAAATAAGAGATAAATAAAAAAGAAACGGAGTAGATCATCTCCAACCCTTTAAACAACTTTTGGTGTGCTTAGAATAATTGACACGAACGTTTTTTCCAGCCTTATAGACACAGTTGTCCATCCAGAAATCGCGTGTTGATATTGGCCTCCATCTCGAGTCATGAAGCGCACCATCGCCCGGCAATTGAGGAAATTTGCATTTGTTTGTTGGCACGGCTGAGTATCGAGGCCTTTCTTGGCCCGGAATTCCGAAGACCCGGGTCATCGCCGAGACCCGTGCAATCCCTTCTTCTGTGCGCTCGACGCTGAGTAACATTGGCACTTCAAACAAGAACAGCCTTTAGTGCACGACTCGTGCGAGACCGGAATGAAGAATGCCCAACTGCTTCCCTGCTCTTGCAAAATTTGGCGAAATAGATAAAGTGTATACATGGATGGCCGCACGCGTTTTGTACAACCTACAAGTAGGCCTCACGGTCCACCTCCTCCACCCTTCCTCATCAACCATGTATCACGCACAGAGAAATATTACCTACTTCACTTTCTCGACAAGAGGTAATATCCCAGAATGACCGTAGAGACTGGCAGCCTGCGCAAAGGAACGAGGAGAAGAAGGCTTTATTTCTCTCAAGGGACCTCCGTGCCGCTTCTTCTGCTCTGTTCACGCTTAATCTCGATGTCCACCACCTTGACATGCGATGCAGCCTCACGTCCTTCATCCTTTTCTTGCCAAGAAGATTTTCCTGCACGTCTGCCATCTATTGGTCAACTGACAGCCCTTGGAGGGTGCGGCGTGTCTCGGTTTGGCATTGTGCACTTGTCGGCGCGCGCGTCTTCACCCCTTTCCCCCCCTGCCACCTCTTCCTTCACACACTCCTTTCCATCTCCCTCCCCATCCCCATCGTCATCGCCCGGCGCGTCTTCGACACCTCTTCCGTCTCCCTCATTCTCCCCATCCTGCTCCCCGGCATGGACTTCCCTCCCACCAGGCTTGCATCTCTTCTTCGAGTTCTCTCCCTCCCTCAAACATGCATCTATTGCCTCAACTGCCGCATCTTCCTCCTTCACTTCATTGTCGTTTGTACAGAATGCCTCGGTTCTTCCCCTCTTGAGCTTATTGACGGCCGAGCAGAAGACATCTTCCTCCCTCCCCTTCTTCCAGCAATGCGCGCGCGTCCCTACGGCCCTGCAACGCACTTTGCGGGGTAACATACTGATGTGGGAAGGTTCTGAAGTGGAAAATGAAAAGAAAAATCAGGAGGTGGAGGACTTGCTCTGGTACCACGTGGCAGAGGCCGTAGATTTGGAGGAGGATCGGCTGCTCCCCCTTCTCATTCGGTCGGCCCCGCAGCGAGAAGAGGAGGAGGATCCGGAGGGAGACGCAGACCCAGGAACCGCTTCAATACTCGGCTACCTCTTAACCGCGTCCCTGCTTTCGTCCAATCACCCCCCTTCCCCCGCCTTTGCTACAGACCCCTCCAGCGCCTCTCTCCCAGTCCAGGCGAGGGTCTTGCGCTCTTCTTCCTCCTCCGACTCGTCTTCTTCTTCCCCACCCCCGCCCAAAATTTCGCTCTCCATAACTGCCCCCGGTCCGCCCGGTCTCCATCGCGAGATACGGTATTCCTATTCGAATCTCCCCCTGCGGACTTCCTCCTCCCTCCTCGTGGTTTTCCACCTCCCCCAGGGAGCATATGTGGACACGTACGAGCTTTCAGAGCGCCACACCGTCGTTCTCGAGCCTCCCTTTTCCCCATCCTCCCCCTTGTCTCCTTCCTCCTCCCCTCCCTGTTCCTTGCCCTCCCTCCTCACCGCCGCCGGACCTCTGGACGTGGAGCTGCCCTACTCCCACTCCGCCCAGCACTGCATCGCCTTCCTTCTCCCTTGCCCCTCCCTGGTCCCCTCCTCCTCCCTCGTCCTTTCACTCCCGTTGCATCTCCGCTACCCGCTACCGTCCCTCAACGTCACCCACCCCTTCGTCTCCCTCTCCCCGCCCATCCCCTCGCTCTGGACTCGCCCTATCCATCAGCTCGACCGGGACGACTGGCAACCTCTTCCCCCCCCCTTCCTTCTGGGCCCGGCTTTGTCCCTTCGCGTTCCAGCAGGCGAGGCCTGGAGGCGGGAGTATGTGGGATGGGTCACCCTTGTCGCTGAAGCGACTGGGGCCCTACTGCTGCTGGTGGTGGGCATGGCGGGGAGCGCGAGGAGGGAGGGGAAGAGGATGGGTGGGGGGAAGAGGCAGCGGGACGAGGGGAGCGAACCAGCGGGTAAAAAGAGAGATTGAGAGCAGAGGCGAAAAAAATTAAAGGATACCTGCAGCAAAGACGTAATTGTCCGGACTGATTCCTTCTTCGCTTGAAAAGATCGCCCCCTCCTTCGCTTCGGCGCCCGCCCTGGTTGACGATCCTACCGCCATGAGCAACGTGCACTGGATCGGATGCACATTTCTCATCACGTCGTGTATCGAAAGCGATATAATTGTAGGCTTTTATGTCACACGCCTTTCATATTGTGCGCGGTGTCCTGCGCGTCTCTTACATCGGGCTCGCCCGTGCGATTGCACGCAATGAGGTATACATCATTTTAAAGGCACACTTTTGACGAACATAAGCAGCTCGTGTTATCAGAGTGCGGGCTTAGGGATTGATGGCGGCCGCCGTCTCGCCACGGCAAGTGCTACCCATCCTATCATGAACGCTACCCCTCCAAAAGGCGCCCCCGACGAGAGTTGCCTGTTTCCTGTCCACGTTGCAGCGTACAAGCCCCCCGAGAAGAGGACTATGCCCGAGGCAAAAGAAAACCCTGCTAGGGGACGGAGCTTGCTGTGTGGCTCTGAGAGTAGAGGGGTCAGTAGGAGACCCAGACTGTGCAATTGCTGGTACGCGTTGGCCCGAGACCAGACCTCCTGGGGGGAGGCCGTAGTCGATGCAGGAGGGATCTGTGCCTTTTCGAGCTCTTTCAAGCGAGATGCAAGCCCGTGGGCGCCGTATGCCTATGTTCGTGTCGTTCAGGTACAAAAGGAACCCTCAGGTTGACGACGGAAGTACAAAATTGAACTTCCCGTTTTTCACAACCTCCCCTCTATCAAACCTCTTTCTGGCCGTTCCGATGCATCGATACCCACACACTCTCAAGTACACCATGCACAGCCCCCCATCTCACCCCTAGGCCCACAGATGTGGCCATCGAAATCCCTCCTAGAGCCTGAAAGACCATGTGTCCCACCTATGTGTGTGTCTGAGGCATTTGAGGTTGGGCTGGGAGTCGTCAGCTGGGCTCGCTGGGAGTCGTGAGGGTACTCCTCCGAGAACTTTGTTCCGCGCCGAGAATTACTCATGTTCCACTGCCCAACATTTCGTCGTTTCTTCCTCATATTTCAAAAGGTTGTGCTACGATTGCGCCCTCCAAGCCCTCTTTTCGCGCACATCCTATTCCCTCGGCTGGGCGCCTTCTCGGCCTAGCCATCATCCTGGTTGTCATGTCTGCCCCTCAGGCATCCTCTTCCACTCTCACGGCCACTGCCTCCTTGGGCAATCCTTTCCGAGAGATGGCCGAAGCTCAGAAGCTCGCGAACGAATCGTGCGCTAAAGCAGCAGAACCTTTGTCCTATTATTGGCTGAAGCAAGACAGCGTCAAATCAGGAAGAGGGTGGACGCCGTTCCGCAAACGTGACAACGCGGCCTTGGAAAAAGCCTTGACGGCTTTGGCCACAACAAGCGACGGTACAGATGCGGAAGTCCCCGTGTTGGTGGAGGGAGGACGGTACCAGGTTGACATCAGAGACCGTCAACTGCGTGCAGTGTATTGGGACAAGGACGTACGAAAGGTTCTGCGGGCTTCCTGGTTTAGCAAACCCGCGACGAGCCTTCCGGGCTCAGGCGGTTATGTTCCTTACGAAGAAAGTGACGCGGCCGCCATCGAAGAAATGTACCAAGCGGCCTTGGATGAAAGTGTGCGATCGTTGTCGGCAGGCTCGTTTCTAGAGACCTCCCCTCGGGACGCAGAGGCAAGAGCTCCCTCCGCCTCAGAGGACGGAGCCGCTCTCAGTCGGTCGGCTTCGACCAGCGGGAGCGGGAGCGGCAAGCATGTGCTGCTGCGGAAGGAGGTAGAGTTGGCTGACAAGGTCCACAAAGTGGTAGTCACTGTCAAGGATGTGCCGGGGGCAGGAAGTCAGGAGGAGAAACAGGCGGGCCTGGGGGAAAGCTCGTCCGTGCCCGCTCCCTCGGCCTCCGCCTTCACGGTGGCCACGCTACCAGGCGTAGAAATCGAAATGGTTCAGCAGCGGATTTCCTATGGCATCGGCGTGCTTCACAATCGTCTTTTGAGGCGGGGCTACGAGGACGAGAAAGTGCCGGCCACAGCGTCTCGCCCCAAGGCCTCGGACGAGGCTGCAACCAAGAAGGGCGCGTCGCTTTCCCCTCTGGAAGTCGACGAGCAGGAGGAGGACGATAGTATGGATCGGGAGCCGGATCATCTGGTCTTTGTGGTGCATGGGATCGGCGAGAAGCTCTGGAGCTCCAACAGTATGCAGGGCATGCTGAGCCTCCGCGCCTCGGTCGAGCAGCTCCGAATCAACGCCTTGGCGCAGCGCGTGAGGCATGTTGAGACAGCAGGAGGGGTTTTTCCAGGGAAGGTTGGTGACCAGGTGGACGCACAGACCCTCCCGAAGACCGACAAGGAGACGGACGTCCACGCGGGGAAAAAGGCGCGAACCGAGTTCCTGCCCATCGAGTGGTTCGACGCCTTGCGTGGTGACGCGGACGGCGAAGGAGAGCTGATGCGGCGCATCCAGCGCGTGACCTTGGACACCGTGCCGCTCTTCCGGCAGCTCGCCAACGACTGCGTGTTGGATGTCCTGCTTTACATGAACCCGCGTTACCGTCAAAAGATCGTGGCCACAGTAGCTGCCCGGATCAACGCGGCCTACAAGCTTTTTTGCCAGCACCACCCGGGCTTCCACGGCAACAGAAAGGTGTCCGTCATCGGCCACTCGCTTGGCTCAGTCGTCCTCTTCGACCTGCTGGCCCATCAGAAATCAGCGCGGGAAGAGGAAGCCTCCTTCCTGCTCCCGTCGGACTCCAACATCACCTTTCCTCAGCTCGATTTCTCGGTGGACCTTTTCATGACACTAGGCTCACCTGTGGGCATGTTCCTTTGCGTGCGGGAGCAGGAATTGTCTGCCTCGTTCCGCTTTCCCACCGCCAAGCGCTTTTTCAACGTCTTCCACCCGTTCGACCCGGTCGCCTACCGCCTGGAGCCCCTCCTCCAATCAGCGCTTGCCAGCTTACCCCCTGCTCTGGTGCCACATCACGGAGGTCCAGGCTGCAAGACATTTGTCACCAAGGCTAGAGAACAGAAACGGCTCGTGACCGGATCGCTTTCAGCCCTTTCTTTGAGCGTTTCTGCCGGCGCCAAAAGCCTGCTGGGTTCTCTCTCGAGTCTAACCGCTGCAAAACCAGCTCTTGCTGCTGGAGGGCACCAGGAGATGCTATCTCTTAGCGAAAGTGCTAGTACTTCATCTGTGATTGATTCAAGCTATGCCACGGATGGCAAGCCTCGACCCCTGGATGACGACGAATTCCAAGCCGAGGGGAAGCCCGATGTGAGCGCGCTAAAAATTAATAGCGGGCACCGTGTGGACTATGCGCTTCAAGAGCTGGTCTCCGAACAAATTAATGAGTACGTTTCATCCATTGCCTCGCATTCGTGCTATTTTGCGTCGCCCGACGTAGCATACTTCATCACTCAGCTGGTCTACGGTCTGGATGGAGCAGGCCGCCAATGTGAGAAATCGGCCGTAGACACTGACAGAGGCATGCCAAACGAGGAGGGACAAGAGAATGATGCTCTTCTGCAGCCATTGTAAAGTCGTTGAAGGACAAAGACGAGACACTGTTGTCCTGTAAAGGGTCTCTTTCCGCGTGTGTTTTTCTTGTAGAAAGAAAGAAAGAGCAGAAAGAAAGAACCACCTCCGGCCTCTGCCCTAACCTTACAGGCTTGTGCATCTTTGTTCTTACATTGTCCGTCCAGTCTTTCAATCGTAATTGTTCTCTTATGTCTTTCCATTATTCTTTGCATTATTCTTGTACAAGCGTGAAATATCTTATCACACCTTCGTATAAAGTCGAAGTCCAAATAGTATGCTCCTAGCATTCATTTTCATCACGCCAGCCCATTGTCTTGGATACCTCTATGCCCACGTCGGGGAGCGAGTGAAGCACGTCGTCCAGGGTAGGAGCTTTGGAGCCATTTCCCCGTTCTATCAAGACGGCATCTCTTTCATCCACTTGGATGACGTTCGTCCATTGCATGCATACGTGCCAAATCCACACACAAAACACGTACGCTGGAATACCATACGCTCCTATGATATAAAATGCAAGAAGAAGCCTCGTTTTACGTCTGGCTCTTCGTGACCAGTGATTGAGGAGCGAAGGTGATAGTGTCCTGAGACCGGAGCCTGGAGGCGAGGATGATGCAGTGCCGTGGGGGTGGAAAAGGTGCGAGAGGGAGACGTCATCTGATGCTGTCGAGCTTTCGGGGACATGATGTATCTTTGATGTTATGTAAATTTCGCCAGATGATACACCGGTGTCGAGCTTTACCGAGCCTATGGCCGAATTCTTTCGCACGTCATCCCTCTGATTACTCAGGCCTTTATCTGGTCCAATTATATCGGTAGCAACCGACTTGATCATTTTATTTTTTTGCGAAGAATATTGCAAAAGCAGCAGACTTGCGCGAAGGCGGACATGGCAAGCGAGGGCCTGCTTGGGTGGAGGGCGACCATGGAGCTCCATACGGATCTCCAAAGCTTGTGGCCACGGAGTGCTGGCTCCTCCCCCCATTCCTTTACACACACCTGTACGTCTCCCACAGCGGCGTCGCACGTATTCTTGAGCGACTGCCGAGGGCAATGCTTGACATGACAGGAGGAGTCGCTTCCATCGCTCGCTTTCCATAGGAAGAATCTCTCTCGCCTCGACCGCTGCCATCTCCAGCGCATTTAAATCCTGCTCCGTTAGGAATCTGAGCGTCCGAGCTCGCACGCGTCTCCGAAGCTTCCGTTCGCTTGTGGTGAGAACTGGCTCAACCTCCAGGAGCCGGCGCTCTTCAAGGAGCTTGACGCTGGCGGATACAACCTTGGCTAGCTTTTCCCGCGTCGACCTATCTAGCCAGTCTCGCAGAAGGTCCGGCGTCGGACTCAAAGTCATTACTCCCCCTGCTCCTACGGTCACTCCGAAGAGACGCACGTGCATTGGATCACCCCATTTCAAGGTTGTTGTCGCGGTGACGTGCCCTAAAGCCCGAATTTCTGCGGCATGCACGACGTCTACACTGGCATACTGTTTCTTGACGCTCACCGGCACCAGCGACCGGAGACGCAGCTCCTCTCGGGGTTGCGGCGTCCAATATTGCAGGAGAGGAGGCGTGGAGTCTCGGATCGCTCCACTGCTCATCAAGACTGCCCACAGGCCTCGGCCCCACATCCTCTGGCGGGCTACCCCACAATCGCGCCAGTAGCGACACAAAATCTCAGAACGCAGCGCCGCTAGCTCGGCAGATTCTTTCCACTGCAACTTGCGATGGACATCCTCAATCTGGGCATCTAAGCTCGGCCACATGCATTTGTACTTGCAAGGCCCTAAGGCTCGGGCGAGACGACTGTACAGGCAAGCCAGGCTGTCGCCTCCTGAATGAGTGCTGTCCAAGTACGTCGAGAAACCTCGAGGCTCTGGCTGGGAGCGCCCGTTCACCCACGCTGTCAAAGCCTCAAAATGCGTATCGAACTGATACCACCATTGTTTCAAGCGCCATTCGCGCACATTCCACGCTTGAGCTTCGTTTCGCTCTTCGACGTAGAGACAGCGTAGCAACTGCCAACTTCGCCAGTAGGTGCGTACCATAGCCTGCGCTTCTACGGCTGCACGCTTGGCTGCTGCTACCCGAAGAGCTATGAGCAGACTTCTTTGTCGTTTGTTCCGCAGTGTATCCAGTGCATGTCGCCGCTTCTGCTCTTGCTCCTCTAGATGTCGGACTTCGTCGGAATCTAGCGTTTCTTCCACCATTCGATCCGGCTCCGTGCTTCGACTTTCTGGCTCAAACATATCAGTCCCAAGTGCGTGTCCTACATCATCACCGACCATCGTATCTATAGTCCTCTGCTGGGTCTGTTTCCTGCACTTCCGGATCTTACTCGCCCCAAGAAACGTTAGGACAGCAAACACGAATGATGAATATGAATTCCAGAACCCACCGCACGTGATGTAAAATCTAATCACTCCAGCTGCTATGTTTTTACACCATTTCTCTCTTTCTTCGTGTATCAGGCCGTATCTCATACCAATATCGTGCCAAGTACCACAGATAGCCTCGAACCGAAGAAGGATACCAATGATTATACGCTTTACATAAGACACATAGGGGAGGAGGAGAAGGCCAACTCCGACAAGTTTGTGGTATATCCAGCGCCATAATTTTCCTTCTTCCAGTAACAACGTTGCTATCGGACCTTTAATGTACCTTCCGACCTTCTCGGGCTGTCCTTCCTCACTTCCAGAAACCAAGATGGAGAGGCTCAGAATGACTGCGCGTGCGAAGTACCATTCTGCACCTGGCATCGGCGCACGGGAAGACAAATTTTTTATTACTTTGAGAGCCATTCTGTTCTCTTGGTCGTATCCATACGCGACAGAAATTGTTAAGCCTGATTGTAGTCACGAGGAGGAGAAAATTCAACTAGGTTGCTGACATACGCGTAGCACGCACGCTCCCCCACATACACGGAGCAAGTAAACAACAACACACCCCTTCACACACCGGCGACCACGGCCTTCTGCAAAAAGTGTGATTGTCACGGGTTGACACAGGTCGACACGTTGTGCACCAAGGCACGCGACCACGGACAGTTGTCAGAGTCACAAGACGAGTATACAGCACAACAGACAAGCCTGTGGAACAAATAAACTCGGCGACTGCACGGGAGCAGGAATAAAAAATCTGTGTCCTTTGTTCAATCTCCTCTTTCCCCCTTTCATCAGTCTGTCCTTTTTCTTATTTGAAATAAATTGGCTGTGGAAGTACTAGAAGAAATCAAGTCAAAACTTAATCCTTGAGTGTTTGGTGTGTGCTCAAGGTAAGCTGATACGCTGTTGCACGACCGAGAGCAAAACAATTCTTTTCACTTATTCAAGGCCGCTATTCTTCGCCCATTGCTTTTGCTCTACGCCACCGCACATTGTTAGCTGCCCGATGTCTACCTTGAGCACGTTCAAATGCTTCGTACTCATCCCACAGCGCAGCTGCCTGTTGTGCTCTTACTCGCCCGCAAAACGCCAGGGCTGCCTCAAACCACGCGACTGTGAGTCCGCTACGATCTCCACGCATAGCGCGCTGGCATAAGGCTGCCATAGCCTCCCCCTCCTCTATCCCTCCCTCTCCCATTGCAGACAAGGCCCTCTGCAGCCCCGTCAGGCCTGTGTATCGATGCCAAAGCTCACAAATTGCCACGCGTCCTAAGCCTCGCGTGCTGATCAAGGCTTGTTCCAGGGCCTTCTCTACCTTGCGTGAATTTGCTTCCATTGTCGCCCCGCCCTCCTCCTCGTCCTCATCCTCCTCGTCGCTGCTGCTGTCGGTGTCCCCTCCCTCACCCGCCTTCTCCCGTTCTGTCTCCCCTTGCTGCACCAACCATTCCAAATACACATACCAGCAGCCTGCAACCGCATACCTTCGTGCCTCTCCCCCGCCTTCCTCCTTCTCCTCTCTGCCATCGATCCCCGCCGTCGGTCCCAGTGCCCGCTGCGCCATCCCAAACACCTCCTCCACCCTTCCCCCTTGCCCCCAAGCTTCCGCCCGTAATCTCGCCTCCCACAAACGGGCATTGTCTTGGTGTCCCTCAACTCCCCTGGCCAGAATACGTCGTGCTTCGCCCACGTCCGTCCTCCCCCCCTCCTCCTTCCAACCCTCCCCTTGCCCCTCACCTTCTGTCTGCGACGACAGTACCGTCGCCGGCACCCACAAGGCCGCCCACCTCAAATACATGGCGGGAACCGGGAGGCTTGCCCCCTGATTCGCGCTCAATGCAGCCTGGGCCTGGGGAAAAGCGACCCGGAGGACAGACGCGGGGGCCTGGAGGAGCTCGCAGAGGCCTCGAAGGTAGTAGTGCCACATCTTCTCCGCCTCCTTGCCCTCCTTGATATCGGCGACCCTCCCAAGACCAGTCTCCAGCGCCTGCAAACACCTCCGAGGGCCGTCCCTCAGGCTCTCTTTCCAAGCTTCGACTGCCTCCGATTCCCCCCCCGACGGCAAGGAGAGCGAGGACCAGCGCCCCCTCTTCCTAGCGCTGCCGCCCAAGGCAGGGCTCCGAGCTCCCTCCTTCCCGGCGTTCTTTCTCCTCTTCCTTGTCATCTCGTCTACCCCTCTCAAGCCCCCGACCCCCGCCAGCACGTGCCTCGCCCTCGCCCAGGCGGCATCCGCCGCTCCGAACGCCTCCTCCACCCCCTGCAGGACCTCCTCCACCAGCGGGCCCCACGTTTGCCCGCTCTCCGCGCCTGCCCGTCCCCCCTCCAGGGTCTCCGCCTCCTCCAGCGCCCTCAGAAAGGAGAGACGCATGTCCAGGTCTCGTGGCCTCGCCTTGATCGCCGCCAAGTACACCACCCGCGGGACAGCGCCCGCCAGGACTGCCCGCACACTTCGGTCTCTGGGGTCCTCCTCTGTCCCTTCCTCCCTCATTTCCTCCACTCCTCCCTCCTCACCTTCCAAAAGGGGTAGCTGCACACCCTCTTTCCCCCCCCCTTCCTCCCCCTTTTCGTCCCTCTCCTCCCCCTCCAACCCCAACGCCGTTCTCCGTCCCTTCAGCTTCATCACGTACAGGACTTCCAATTTGAAATACTGCGTCCACAGCAAGGCCGAATCACTGGCATTCAAGCGCAGACCTCGCTGCATGAGCACGCGCGCGGCGGGCGGGGATGCGCGCTCGAAGAACTCGTAGGAAGCTGCGCGGATCCAGAGGCCGGCAGTGCGAGGGAAGAGCTGCAGGGCTTGGGCGAGGGCGCGGGAGTGGGCTTTATGGGAGCCGGTGGACTCGCAGTAGTCCAGGTATTGAAGCCAGAGCTCCAAGTCACCCCGAAACTTGCGCAGGGCTCGTTCGAAGATAAAATGGATGAGTCCCCTACCTGCGTGGTCGCTCAGCGAGGTCTTGACAAGACCAGCCTTATGCTTCCGAAGGCGACGAAGCTCCTCCAGGTTCAGCTCGTGTGTGATGTATCGGAGGAAGTCATTTTTGCGAGCCGTGCGACGACGCAGAAGGAACTCAAAGTCCCTACGTTTGCCAGCTATTGCGCGGACCTCCTCCTGCAGATAAGCGAAACACGTGGATATGAAGAAAATGGTCGATAATCAGTAATCGTTGAGCCTCCAGGGCAATAAGACAGGATAACAAAAGTTTCAACAATACTTCTGCGTCATGAAAAGTCCAGATGAAAAACAAAACAGTAGGATCTCGAAGCACCAGGAGGTTGTGAGACCCGAGCATACACCCATCTCTGACACGAACCGCTGTGAAAAGCCCACGTATTTGCAAATCCTCCAGAGCCGGAAGCATCCGGTCCAGAGCTTGGTAGACTGCGTCCGCCATACTGAAAGGTGCGGATCACAATGTGTGGCCTGAGAAGCAGTGTCGGCAGGTAGGGGGCCTCGGCTGGCCTGCTGGTTCTCTTTGCGGACGCGTTAAACGCTCAGGATTATTGCATCATTTGCGTGCAGGGACGCACTGTAAGGTGAGCTGTGATTGCCCTGTGGAAATTTGTTGCACAAAGTTAACCAATTGTTGCCATAGTCCAGAATGAGGTGCGAGGCTCCCAGCCATCGCAACTCGCTGAGCAGCCCGGAAACGGCACGTGACGTGAGAATTGAAGCCCGACGGCCTCTCTGTAGTGCGCCCTTTTTTGGGACGCTTTCCCAACATCTTTCCGCACCCTATCCGACTCTACAATCCCACAGCATCTGACACCCACCTGGAACCACCAAGCAAAGCGACCGGGGCTCCCTGGTTGATGCCACCTCCTCCTTTTCTTCGACCTCCTACCTTTTTACCGGTGCTGTCTCATTCCACAAAACGGGGGGTTTCCCTTCGATTCTTGCCTCTCGCTATCACAGCCTTTACGACGTTTTTTGGTTCTATGTCGTCTAAAAGCGGTAGCAGCGGACGGGGCGCTGCATTATCTGATGGGCGAGGCCAAGGTGTCGCGGCCGCTAGCATTCATAACGCAGCCAGTTATTCTCAGTCGGATGCCGGTGGAAGCTCCTCTCCTATCGCGCCCGGTAGAGCTTTGTGCCTCAACCACTCTGCCGGATCTGACATAGGCACTATCAAGCGTTTGATTCCCGCGCTTACGCACACAGCTCGGAAAGGACAGATGGGGAGGGTTGGGCTTCTAGGCGGCTCCGCAGACTTTACGGGGGCCCCCTTTTACGCAGGAATGGCCGGCTTGAAAGTCGGGGGCGATCTCTGCTACATCTTCACGGCGGAAGAAGCCTCGGGTCCTCTCAAGGCGTACAGTCCAGAGCTCATGGTCACGCCGGTGTACTCGGCCAAGGGCTTAGGCGTGGGATTCGCAGGGGACCTGGAGGGCGAGGAGGACGGGTGCTCGGACGCGGCACGCTCAGCCGAACACAAAGCGAAGGAGAAGCAGGTTGCCCGGATGGTCGAGCGTGTCACCTCCTTTTTCCCCAAGCTCCACGTGCTGGTGGTGGGGCCGGGGCTGGGACGGGACCCGTGGATCATGGAGGCGACGCGGCGCATCCTTGTCGAGGCCAAGACACACGCGCTCCCGCTGGTGATCGACGCCGACGGGCTCTGGCTGGTGGCGCACTCCCCTGAGATCCTGCAAGACTACCCGGAAGGCGATGATGGAGGCGGCGTGGTGGTCACCCCCAACCTGATCGAGTTCGCGCGCCTACAGGCCGGACTGACAGGAGCCTCCGTAGCAGAGGCGACTCCTCCTGCCGTCCCTTTCCAGCATACTGATGTGATTGCCGTGGCCAAGGCGTTGGGCGGAAAGGCAGGCAGAGTGACTGTATGTCTGAAGGGGAGGGAGGACATCGTGGCTGATCGAGAGCGGTGGCTGGTGGTGACAGAGGAAGGGGCGCGGCGGCGGTCAGGTGGTTTGGGAGATATCTTAGCGGGCACGACGGGGGTCCTGCTCCATTGGTCACATCTAGCCATGCAAGAGCAGGCACATGGAGGAGCTGTGAAAGCAGAGAGGAGCGAGCGCGGAAGCGAGGGAAAGGGGGCTCAATCAGGGAAAGAGAGCACGTGTCAAATCGACCCGCGGGACAGGGTCCTCTGGGCATGTGCCGGTGCTTCGCTTATTGCGCGGCGGGCCAGTCGAAGGGCTTTTGAGGAACATCGTCGATCGATGACAGCGCCCGACGTCCTAGGTACGTCGATTGGGTGAAAATAGGCTAGAGGGCATTCTCGACAGTGTTTCCTTTTCTTTCTAACAGACAAAAACACCCCACTCGGAAAACAGCACACCTGGGCCCGGTCCTCGAAGAACTCAGTCCGACTGACATCAAGGAGCCATAACAGTCCTTTTTAAATACAAAAATAGAAGAGAAAATTGAGTATCACTAAACAAAATGGAGCTTTCCAACGGCTATTTGCTCGGATTTTAGGATTCTCACCACGGTCGACCCATTCACCATTTATGATTTCTTGCAAGTTGCCTTAGACGATTGACTCATTCTCAAGCATAGCACATGAAGCATGCCCTGTATTGTTCGAATTATTTCAAAGAAAAAACAAAGATACTAAACCCTTTTTCTTTTTGTGATTTTTAAATGGGGCACGCTGTTGGCGCGCCAACATAGGGAAAACATGACATTTAGGTATATAAGCTCCACTTAAGAGCTTCGATTGAATCGGTGGTAATACTTTATGGAAATTTTTGATAGGGAGAGCTCAAATAATGCAACATGTGAATTTTAAAGTTTCGTAATCGTAGATAAGGTGTGACCTCATAGGTCCATGCCTCAGCAATCTGATGACTTGCTTTAAGCCTTTGCAGAGAGGTCGTTAACTCTCGAAAATGCGAAATTTCTTACCGCTAGTTCTTTGAATCTACCTTATACTTTATTGATATCCAAAAATTTAGGACTTTGACCTTGACAGGAGGGGTTATGTTGCTTACCACTTTGGTGACCAGGCCAGCAACGGCCAGGAAGCGGTTTCTCAATTTGAATTCAAATATGAACGGACGCTTCAAAACCATCTCTTTCGAAAAGCAAAGATCGCAAAGTGCCTCCCGCTCCAAGGTCAGTCTTTGGAAGTTTTCTCACCAGAAAATAAAGAAAATTTGTTCCGTCACCAAGAATTTATGTTCTCAGGATTTGCACAATTGTTTGTCGATGAGTAAGCCATAATGTCGCCAGTGTCACAGCAGCGTTTCTTTTTGTACGTCTTCCACACGATTTTGGGTGACGGTGTATCAACTCGACATCATGATGTCTTTTTAATACATTGGTGTATCTATATGTGCATAAGCATATTATATTCATCTGCAAGATATTTTTACCTTAATAGGAGCACCCCACATCTCGAAACTAGACCACGGTCATCAAGAAACTTAGAAATATGCTTTTTCATCGCTCCATGGACGCAATAAGCTCAGTTATCGTCACATTTCTCCTGTTGACGGCAAGTCCGTCTTCCTCAAACGCGGGTGACACCATGGGAGGGCTTGTCAATACGAACCCTCGTCTCCGCGCTAGTCGCCAGCTTGCGAAGGCTTCTGGGTCCTCGAAGGTCTCCACGCCTGCAGACCTGTGTGTTGCATCTCTTGATTGGACTTCAGAAGGCGGAGAGATATTGTTGAATGGACAGCCTTTTCACCTCAAGGGCGTGTCCTACTTTGGTTTTGAGACCCCTAATGAAGGTAAGTTCATTTATTAATGTCCGGACATGGCCTGCATAGCTCAAGTGAAGGCAACGAGTCAGGGACCTAGGATAAGCTTTGAAACATATGTCATTTCATGTCCTTTCATCCTACGTGTATCTAATTTACCGTGGTCTTAGATTTATTTAGAATATTCGTTTCATCACCAGAAATTGCCTCTTGTATCTCGGCATTACCATCTCACGCGGTTGAGAACCACAAGGACCACATTTGCACCTCATTTCTGCGTTTCTTTCTGATCATGTCCATCATCCACTATTCGTTTCATTATTTTCATTGAACGCGTAGTGCCTCACGGCCTGTGGTCTGTGACACGCGATCAGATCTTTGGATTTCTGCGAAATGAGAGCTTCAACGCCGTGCGACTTCCCTTTTCGACTGCATTGGCCTTGGAACCCAATAAAAAGGTGAATGCTAATACAATTGAGAAGGAGTTGCATGATTTGACAGTCCTAGAGCTGATTGGAAACATCATCGACAAAGCAGCCGAATATGGCATTCTCATCATGCTGGACATGCATCGGTTGAACGAGGATTTCATCCCTGAGCTCTGGTATGACGACAAATACTCTATGGACGATGTGAAGGAGGCGTGGGACAATCTGTTAACAGCCTTTGGGGACCGCTGGAATTTGTTTGCCATTGATTTGAAGAATGAGCCCCACGGAGTCGCCACATGGGGCAGTGGAAAAGCCAAGACGGACTGGAACACAGCGGCTGAGGAGTTGGCAACTTACCTCTACAAGAAGCATCCGCAATATAAGGGCCTAGTCTTCGTTGAGGGGACACAACTGGCATCAGCCAAGCATCATAAGCTCGATAAGAACAACAAGTGGTGGGGAGGAGACCTGGAGGGGGTGCAGGAGTTTCCTATCGAGTTGGGCTCCGACGCGTTGAACAAGAAGCTTGTATACTCTCCTCATGTCTACGGCCCTGATGCCTTTGTGCAACCCTACTTTGAAGCGAAAAATTTTCCTGACAACATGCCTGACATTTGGAAGAAACAGTGGGCTTTCGTAGAGGAGCAAACCGACCGTGCTGTTGTTGTGGGTGAATGGGGTGGACGATATGAGAATCAGGATAAAATCTGGCAGGACAGCTTTGCCAAATTTCTAGTCGATGAGTGCCTCGAGGACACCTTCTATTGGTGTTTGAACCCTAACAGGTATGACTTAAAGCCTACATCCTAGTGTTTTTGATGTGTAGCATAGATAGCATTGCAATTTTAACCTAAACTACCTACCATGATTTTAACTGCCCTACCCAATTCCCACGCCTCCAGTGGCGACACAGGTGGCCTCTTAGATTACGACTTTCTGACTCCTATGCCCAAAAAATTGGCTTTGCTTGCCAAGGTGCAGCCCCACCCCACGTTTATTACAGTAAAAGGATCAGACCAGTATTGCATCAGCCCCGGCGCTTATGCCAATCCCAAATGTGACAAGGGACGGAGGCTTGCAACTAGTAATACAGTGTGAAAAATGTATCATTTTGGGTTTTAAAATAGCAGAGCGACTGAACGTTCCGCTGCATTCACAAGCGGGAGCACGTGTCCTTAAGTTCCCCCTTTTTCCCGCGGGATGCGAGTTGAGGAAGAATACTTGATTTTTGGCATAGCCTAGCTTAGACGACGTGTGCGCCCATACGGCAGTTTGATAGGCTGCCTCTATGTGTATGTAGCCTGTTTTGAGTTAGAACGGATTAAAGCGGAACTCAAATTAAAAAATTCTACGAAACTCTGAGTTGAGCGGACACAAGAATGGAGTTGATTTTGCGCTTGTTTCTTTAATTCACGGCGCATATAGGCTTCTCGATCGCGCATATGGGCTTCTCGGTCGCAAGTCTAATTTAGACATGACTCAAAGAATGTCTTTTCATTAGTCATTTCCTACACATTCTACCGTACTTTACTCGTTTCTCTCCACTTCCTTCCTTCTTTCTTCCATTTCATTTTCTTTGTACATGCATAATCTTAGCGCTCAGCTTAGGCTACGTTTCCTCGAGAGCACGTTTAAGTAATAATGTATGCATATTATTTTCAATACAACAAAACTCGACGTTCTTGTAATTCTTCACGCGGTTTTGTTGCAGGCCACGCCCACATACATTCCTTACAAGTGGTCAGGCGAGTCTGTGGCCAGAAACTTCTGTAACAATCGATATGCGCATTGCACCGAGCCGTTCCGTCTGGACAGCGTGGCAGTAAAGTTTACCTGCCGTAAACATATGGAGGGTAAAGGACTTAGAAGAGCTGATTGTTTGAGGGGTCACAATGGAGACAGGACGATTTCTGCGACATAGTAAATATTTAATCAATGAGCTGTGTTCACTGCGGGAATTTCAAAACCGTATACGCCATGTCGGCCCGCCTTCCTTTTTCGACGTACCCCATGGGCCGCCATGAAACTTCGGACAGCCTTCCAAGATGAAAGCTGCAAATTCTTGGCAGTTTCATTATTTTCCTTCTCGACCTGCTCTTTGACTGTCTGAAAGAGACTTGTCATCATTACCGCGTAGGATGCCGCCATTTTGGGGCCCTGCAGTATCCATTGAGGTTCGGAGCGATGTATTATGCTAAAGGAGGGCTTTTTTTCTGGATTTTTCTCTGCACTCTTTGCGTTATAAATGTCTACCCGCCCCGATGCCTTTCCAAACTACAATTCTCCTTACCCGTTGCTCATTTTTACACACCCAACTGGCGAAGCTATCGCACATCTTTTGCGTAAACATTCCTGGATGCATAGACGACAGGGAGGATCGCCGCATTCTCCTCCTCTTGTGCCTGAATCGTGAAAGGAAAGCGGCGCCATCATGTGTATTTTGATCATCCTCTTCCTCTTCATTTATCTCTTCCTCTTGCAAGCCATCCTCGCCCTCTTCTACGGCTTCGCGCTTGCATCCCTGACGGATGACTCCTCTACAAAAGCTAATGCCTGCTTGCAGTAAATTTCAGGAATTGTTTCCATCGAATCATTTTCAGTCATTCTATTCATTAATGGTTTAAAGTACAGCATTAAGATATTTTTCCCTCCATATCTCGTCTAATCTCAACCGTACCTCTTTCTTCCAGATAGCCACGCAAAGCGTCAAAACCGAGTTGAATGTTGGTGTGCTGTTGCTTTTTGGCCAGAGCAGACGATAATAATTTATCGTGCTTTCGAAGGAACGAGACGACATCCGTCCAGTTCTGGTGAAGGATCACGATATATGTGAACATAAGAAATAATTAGGCGACAACACAAGCACCGAAGAATCAATAACATGAAATTACTGTCATAGAGCTGTGCATATACATAACATCTCTACTGAAGCCTAACCCAAACGCTGCCCCTCCTCCTTGCCTCGAAGAGTGTCTTGGACCTGCCAGGAGTCCTTTTATCCCTTGCCACCTGCCCAAGCAAGGTTGATACGTATGCTACGCAGCTTCGGCCTTTCAAAAATAGAAAAGTGAATGAAAGCTAAGTCCAGCGAATTGAAAAATCAAGGAGAGAGAAATAATTCGGCACAGGAGAGCAAAAAACGATATCTACAGGGAAGGAGCGTGCCGTACTTGTCAGGCTTGATACGCCTCGGGATGAGCAAATGTAGTCACGTAGGGCCTCAGCCATCCCATCGCTGAATGCAGGAATGGTGGAAGCAGGTCGGAGGGGCGGGCGGGAGAAATGGGGTGAGGGGTGTTCGGAGGCGCTTGAGTCAAGGTTTCTGGCCTGGATGAAGGCAATGAGGTGCTCCAGGCCGAGGCGTGCTCCTTAGTAATTTAAAAAAGAGGAGGGGAAAGGACGAAGTGAGAATGAATAGATAAATTCACTTCAGGGAGCTAAGCCGCAGGAAGCTGCAATAGCCGTGCTGTTGTCCTCAGGGTCCTCACTCTTCTTTCCCGCCGTCCTCTCTCCATCCCCCGTCCCCCTCTTACTGCCGGCTCTGATTCCCATACCTCGGTGTTCTACTCGTAGAGACTGTCGAACCGTTTCCTCGTATTTCTTCAAGAAAGCTGAGACTGCCGTCCAGGACACGAAGCTAAGCTCGGCTTGAATGTTGGCCCTGAGCGGAGGCAATCCCAAGAGACAGAAGTACAGGTTGAGGAGCGGCACGATTTGAAGTTCTTATCTTGGGCTCACACAAAGATCTCTCAGTTTAAAAATAATAAAGGAACAACTGACATTATTGGTATGCAATACTCAGGCAAGCTCTAAGTAAAGACTTCTCCCCCCACGTCTCGCCTTAGATTCCTTCCCTCCTTTCCTCTTCCTCACCCTCGGCCTCCATCCACGGTGCGCTTAAGATGCCGGCTCAGTAAGCTACAAAGCATGCGGAGATAGTTCCCCGCCGTACCAGAGGTAACACCTCCTCGTTCGATCCGGCTCTTAATTTAAAAAAAAAAAAGTGATTAAAAAGGCGAGCCGCGAAACCGTCCCGTCATTTACAAGAATAAAGACGGACAAGATGTGAATGCGTCTGTATCTAAGCCTCTTTCTCCAACGACCTGAACGGCGTACCTTGAGCTGGGCGCGATGATCTATTTTAAGACCAATGAAGCCTCCGACAGCCTTTTCGTACCATGTCGCCTCTGAAGAAAGGATCGACAAAGTAGGTGAAGAGGAAGAGCGGACCAACGAGCCTGTGTGTCATTAGACAGCATTGTGTTTTGAATCCGAGTACTTGAAGAAAGGAAAAGGCAGAATATTCTGATATGTAGCATATGGGGAGGAAACGATCGAGACGCAGAAAGAGAGAGAAAGTAGAAAAGAGAAGGGGTAATGACCTACTTCTTCGACCCCTTCGAGAGTTACTGAAAGCTGAGGCAGGGTTGAGACCGAGATAGTCCTTAAAGTGTTGCCTGTCAAACGTGGAATAATCAGTGAAGCCCCTCATTCCCATATTTTTACATTTTCATGCTCTACACATATACCTCTCTAGCCCTCTTTCGTACCAATAAAGGGTGAGTTCCGCCGAGCGCATGGCGCGGATGTCGTCCTCCAGGACCTCCAAGGTTGGTTTCCGCATTTTGGCAACACCTCCCTCCAGTCTGATGGAAGAGACGTTGAGGTCAAGAGATGTAGGACACAAAGGTAAGCAGAAGGAGGAAAATCGAAGATACTGCGACACCTAATGATCAAGACAGTCGACAATGGAACCTACCGCTTCTGCCGTCGTGGTCTCTGAATTATGCTTCGAAGAGCAGCGCGGGAACCAAGGCCTGCCGGTACAACAGAAAAAGTGAAAATGAGGTCTTGGATTTAATGATGTTCCATTTGTGCCAAACTTTCCTTCCCTTAATCCTTCTTGTTGAAGTTAATACACCTACCATCGGGCAATCGCTCACGGATGCCTGACAGCCGCAGGGCACGGCGAATTACACGTTCAAGAAGCCTGACATTTTTTTCAGCTTTCACGTGCGAAGTAGTCTAGAATCGAGGAGGAGGGAAAGCCCAGGTAAATAATACAAAGGTTAATTTTCCTCTGACCCCCAGAAAAGGCTCAATGCGCTAGAAAAGGCTACAGGATAGAAATAGAATGAACCGCGAGGAAAACCAGGAGAAATCAAAGATAGGACTTACATGACCCGTCTTGAACAACCACAACAGGAAACTCTGTCCCGAATTCGAAGACGACGACAAAGAAGAGCAAACCGATGAGGATGAAGAGGTCGAGCCCGACGAGAGTGGGGGCCTTTTGACGGGCGGGAAGGGTGCGGGGAAGGGAAAAATAAGTCGTCCCTCATGCCGCGAAACCATTAGTTGGACTAACAAACATTTCTCGACAAAAAAGCGCAGGACCACCCAATCCAAACCCATGCGAATGTTGAAGAAACCATACGTCTCCTCTTTCCTTTCTTCTCCTATCTCCGCCGCCACCTTCCTACTCACGTGCGTCGTCCCTGCAAAGGAATTGACTCGAGTCCCACAAAAGCAAAGAGTTTCTGCCACGCTGCTTCCACATTTGCGGGCCGTGCTGCGACTAATCGCGCGTGTCGACGGAGGAAAGAGCCTAGTTCTGGAAACGTGACCAGGACGAATGAATGAGGGGAGGGCGAGAGGACGGCGGGGACAAATAGGACTGGAGCGACAAAAATTGCAAAGGAGATGGAAGCCAACGTATGCAATCACAAGATCACGAAGATTACAAGAAGAATAAGAGATGGAGAACGTACCGCAGGAGGATGAAAACGATCCGCTTTCCTGGACTCTTGTTCGAAGGTCCTCCATGGCTTCCTGTCAATAAGAGCATAGACGAGAGATAGTTATTACACAGGCAACTCTTTCGCTCAATTCTTCAATTTTGAGCACTCACCTCTAGCAATGCTAGCTGCCGTTCATCACCCTTGAGAAAATCTCTCAAGTCCCTGGCCAGATCTCGCGTCAAGATTGGACTCGACGCTTTGATTGCTTCCTTCCCTTTCTCCGCACATCCGCTGTTCCTACTGGCGTTCCTTTCTTTCCCCATTTCATTTAATTCGTAAGAAAGAGAGAATCGTGATCGACTTTCCGAAGGGGAGAGAGAGGCACACAAGAAAGCCCGCGCTAGCTGCGACTCTTCCTCTTCGTCTTCCTCCTCCTCTTCCTCTTCATATTCTTCTTTGCAGCACTCGTCCAATTCCTCATCCTCCCTATCCTCTTCCATCCCGTCCTCCTCTTCCTCTTCCTCTTCCTCATCCTCGCTAGGCGGGCCCTGCAGTAATACGGCCGGTAAGACGTCGCTTCCTCTCTTCAACAATGCGCGGACCAGGCTTCCCTCACGCTGAAAGAGGAAGGAAGGGGAGGCTGGCAACGACCGCCTCGCATCGAAGCCTGGGTTTGATAAGCAATTTGCATTGTCATCTTCGGATTTCGTAACGTCGCTTGAAGCCGCAGGGAAAAACTTGGTCATTCCCTCCTTCATTTTCGCTTCCCCCACGTCCCTCAACAGGTGAGAACTGAAGAGATGGTAGGCAGAAAGCCACTCCCCTGGTCCTTCTACCTCGGTCTTTCCTCCTGCCGCCACTTTTTTCGCATTTCTTTCCCGTTCGCCCCCCTTCAATCCGTCGTCATCATTATTGGCAATCGATGTCTCGCGCGCCTCTCCTCTTGGTTGGTACTGCTCCCCCCTCTGGTCTGCGCACTCCTCGCTTCGCTTCCAAAAGGCGGAATCCAGGTCGGAAGCCATATCCCTGAACCGTGAAAGCCACGAGGCACCACCCATCAGATTGAAAGATGATGAAATTTAACCTCTTTGCAACTCCTCTCCTGTCCTTCCTTGGATCCCACCAGCACCCTCGTCCTCCCCGTCACCCACCTGAACAAGCCGTCGTATTTACGAATGAAGTTCCTCAGACGTCTGCGCCCCAGCACCCTCGAAGCTTTCCCCAGCTCTTGCCGAGTCATGGCTATTCTCAGGGCATGGAAGAAATTGAAAGTAGTCAGTAGCCAGTCCTAGCATCCCTCGCTTTCCTTCCCTTCTGTGCAATGCTCTGCATGTATTCACACCTACCTAGTACTCTGTCCACCTTCTGAAGCTGTCTTGCAGCAGTCTCCCCCCCGAATTCTCCGCTAGCTGCTGTCAGGAAGCGTTTTGCCACCGCTTCATCCACGATTTTGAGCGGAAATGCAATCTTAATGCCATCAGCTACATCGTCCTCCTTCTCTTCCTGCGTCTCCCTCTGCCTGTCGTTTGCTCCTTCTTGGCGCTCAATTTCAATTCCTTTCTCCGATGCTCCTAAGGTTACACCGCTGGAAGTCTCCTCAGCTACAGGCTTCGCTGACCCTTGCCCTCTTCCTTTATCCTTCACCTCCTCCTCCATTATATTTTCTTCCTCTTCTTCGTCATCCATTTGATTTCCTTCATTGAGGCGGGGAGGACACCAAGACTGAGGCGTATCCTCGCTTTCCCCGAGGTTCTCAATCCTCATCACTTTGGCTTGGCCTTCACCCAGCGCATGCGTCATTTCCATTGCCGTCTTCCTCTTCTCCCCGGCAACGTTTTCACCTTGTCTAGGATTAGAATCTGAGGTGAATCTGTGCTCCGTTTCCTCGTGGAAGTGTATCACTTCCGATAGCGACGCCCTGCTTAATGCTGCTCCTGGAGCTTCCTCACGAACTTCCGCCTCGTCATCTTGACTCAGCCATTGAGGCCGTTCCTCTTCTCTCCTCACGTTCTCGAAACACTTTCCATCGCCACCTCCTCCCCCTTTCCCCCGCTCCTCCTGCCCGTATCTTCTCAGCCTATCACGCTCTCTGCATCCCTCAGCTCCGCTTTCGTTCTCCTCCCTACTTCCTCTCCCGCCCTCTTCTTGCCTGCTTCCTACACTTATTCTTGCGTCCTCTGTCGAATTTCCATTCCATTCAGCCCTTCCCCCTGCCTCTCCATCTTGGTCTGTTCTTCTATGTGAGAACAAATCATAGGCAGGCCCGCCCAATGGGGGGAGGGAAGTTTCAGCAGGAGGGCGAATTGAAGTAAGAGAGAGACTTGGAACATGCGACGCAGACAGAGCAGCTGGAGGGGCGTAAAGGGAGGGCAGAGAAAGAACAGATGCCGACAACAGAAGAGAAGCGTGTGCTAGTGAATGCCCGGACGAAGTAGAGGGCAAAACAGCAGCTGATGAAGGGGGAAACGGGGCAGCATCGGGCTTCCTGGTCGAGCCTGTCAAGCGTGAGCCTTGTCCTTCCCAGTCTTCCCCTAGATAGGATACAGACTGTAAGAGGAGATGAATGGGATAAGTCACGTGAGTCAGCTGCGCTGGAATGCACCCAAGCCCGGCCAAGAGAATGGCTGGAGCCGCAGAGCGACCGAAACCCTCTCTCGAAATTATTGTTGGAATTGAACGGAACTGATAACCCCGGTCAACAGCCACTGGGGCCAATAGCCTAGAGTCTCGCCACTTCCTCGGCCGTTCTTCTTCCCTTCCAAGTGCATCTCCTACAGAAGCTGCACCACCACTACTTACTTTATCTCGACGTGCGGACGCGTTCTTCCATTGCAAGTAGGACGAAGCTGCTTTCCTCCCTGCCTCTCCGTACGTTCCGGTGCCAAGAAACTCCATGAAGGAGTCACAAGCCTTCTTGCTCCTGTGAATTATGTGATAAAAATAAAAGCGAATTCTGGTATGAGACATAGATTCCATTCCAAGTCGACGGTTAGATTGCTTGCCCTCCGTTCCTCTCTCTCCCACCTGATTGTGACCACTCCCAGCGCAATCTCCTGCCAGTGCTCTCGCACGCTTTCGAAAAGTTGCCTGAGAGAAAGGGCTGGTAAACTTGTATTTCCAGGCTGGGACTATTAAGAAATACACAAGGAAAAAAAAGAGGAGTCCGTTAAGTATTTTTGGGAGCATTTAAGCGCCCCAGACCCTGATTTGGGGCCACCTCTGGTCGCTCCCTCCTTCTACCACTTCCACTTCTTCCCGCCTTACGTTCCGCCTTCGCTGGTACCAACAGGCCACTGCTTCATCCACGGCCCGGGCGAAATCCCTGGCTTTGATCGAAGGCATTCCACAGAAATGCCACAAATGGTGCTCGAACTGCAGGAGAAGAAATTGAGGTATGACTGAGTTGCCCCCCACCGCTTCACTCTCTCTTGAATCGAAGGTTAAAGGAGGCGTCGTAGATAGGGGAGGTGCGAGGGGGGGCCCAGGCAAAGGGGGATCCGCCGAAGCGAAGGATGGTGAGGGAGGAGAGAGAAACGGGACAGAAGAAGACGCCTTAGCAACCCCCGGGTTTTGCGAGTGAAAATTGTTGGCTGAGACTTCAGCAGTCGCTTTGGTTAACAAGTCCCCCGAAGGCCCTCTGGATGGCTTTCCCGACGCGGGGGTTGTGGAATCTACGCTGGAAAGCGTCCCCAATTCTTTTTCCATCCTCGCATCATCTAGCAGTGGAGCCGCATAAGGCGAAGAAATTCCCAGAAAAAGTAGGAGTAGGCGAGCTGCCTCCCGACGAGGACCCTGCTGAGGGATCTTCGCCATGAATTGCGGCAGGTGATGCTTGAGCCAATGGAAAAGCTGGTTGGGACCAGGAAAAGGAGGGAGGGCAAAGAGATTAGAGGGGGTTTCAGAACGCAAGGATTCAAGGTCTTATGAAGTTAATGTGTGCCCCCGGCGAGAGGTGAAAATTGTCTCCTTCCCTCTCCAACGATGCTTTTCGAGCCATCCCTCCTCCTTTTCTCTAAGCCTACCTCTTCTTTCGTTTGCAAACTTTCTGGCTGCCACGAATTCCCGCTTCGTGTCGACCGCATTGTGGCAGTGAGCAAGCCATCACACATCTGAGTGTACCTGAGGGCCCCAGAAAAAATAAGGTAAGGTGATGATTTGTAGCATATCTGGGTATATGACAGTCCTACACACTGGGTGGTCTCCCATCTCTTCCCCCAGTCCCGTCTGTGATCTTCCCGTACCTACAACCTTCCTGACAAGACACTCCCTCTCGCATATGATATTCGAACGTACCGGTACCATTTATAACGGACCAGGCCAGACTGTCGTAGGTACAGCCTGAAATATTTCTTTACCATGATCGACAAGACCCCTCCAATGACAGCGTCTCCACCCACTCTCTCTCCTTTACCATCAGCCATTTCTGGTTCCAATCTCCCCTCTTCCTTCTCAGGCTTTTTTTCCGCCGCAAAACTGTCCATGCTCCCTCCCGTTCCCCTCACAACCCCCCCTTGATCACTTCCCTCTCCATAACAGTTGTTACTACGTGCCACATCGAATCCTCTTTCCCTGCGTCGATCACGCGTCTTCTGCCTACCATCACTGCTTTCCCACTCACTTCCCGGGTCGTCCAAATAGTTTTCCAACCCCGCATCCGCGGCAGCTCCTGTCGGCAATTCCAGCTCCATATCTCCTCCTCTGATATTTGCTCCAACGTTCCATCTGTAGGCAGAAACATCTCCTTCTATCCTTACCTCCCCGCCCCCGACCCCTCCATCCCCTCCAGAATCCAACCGAGCTTCTTCTCTCCTTCCCTCGTCTGCTATTTTGCCATTACCTCCATCCTTATCACCGAGGGAACTATTTCGTATCATTTCAAAGGCTGACGGATTATATTCTTCTCTTTCAGTGGCACTTATATCTTCATGGGGTCCTTTGTCCTTGTCAGTACCCTGAATTTCTCGGGACAACCGCTCATGTTCCAAGAAGTCCCTGCAACTGTCTCTAATATGATTAGTTGTCACATTACCGTCATTTTCCTCTTCCTCGGTCTCGTCTTCTACCTCGTCCAAATCAATGTGAAATCCTCCTTTGTTCCCCTTTTCCCATACCATGTCAAGCGTTCCATCAGCGACAGCATTGCATCTTCCTTTTCCCAGCCCCTCCTCATTGCCTTCCTCGCGGACCTTCCTTGCTTCTCTTTCTTTCCTGTATTCTTCTCTCTCATTCGCTTCCTTTCTGTCTGTACCTTTAACCCCGGCTGCTTCTCGAAAATTTGTACCGACACCTTCTTGCTGCTTCTCATCCTTTCTTCTTTCCCCTCCCATGATTATCTTGGCCTCCGTAGCTTGGAGAGCGAGCTCTTGATTTGGGAGCACTGCTACGGCGGGGAGGACAGACGCCTGCGCGTGAGTGGGGAGGGGGGTGGGAGACGAAGCAGGGGGAAAGGTCGAGGGTGACGAAGGTCAGGAGAGATGGAGGCAACATGTTGCCCTTGTCGCATTACAACGTGGTAAGTCGCCTCCACCATTCTCTTTCACCCTTGTCCACACGAATGAGCGAATGCGCGCCTTTTTAAATTCAAGGGACTCTTTCCTCTTTTCCTCCCTCTTACGTCTCCTTGATCCTCCTCTCCCGGATTCTGGTGTGACATTTCAACATCGCCTTCTGTCGTATCCGCAGGAGCCGATGGCGTTGAATTGCTGTTGAGAGAGAGCCAATGAGCCTATAGGTGACCTGTGGTAATTCGTCTTTCGTTTCCGGAAATCTGCTAGGCATTTCTCCCTTCTCAACTTTTTACCTTTCCTCTTTCTCTTTGAGGCTTGAACGTAGTACTGAGTCATTTTGAGCCCACAAATTTTGGGCCAAGGGTATCTGCGAGCGTAGAAAAGAGCGAGAAGGCATAGAAAATGATGAAGTGAATCTTTGAAATGCGATCAGGCGAGGAAGGAGGGTAGTCCTTGTTGACGGAGCCTTACCTCGAGAAAGAGAGCGAAATATTTCCAAGCTGCCTTATCCATGAAAGTTCCCATTTTAGACTGTATGCATGACAGGCCCAGGTATGGAAAGTGAATCACGTTATGCTCTGGTGAAACGGGCATTGCGTCCGCCTCATTCCCTTCCGTGCCTTCACTTGTCTTATTCACCCCCTCCCTTTTCTAATCCTCCTCGCTCACCGCATAGTACAGAGCCTTGTGGTTTCTGAACACGTAGGCCCTGAACTCCTCTTTCCCTCGCGGTGTATATCTGTGGAAGGGGGAGGGGAATAGAGGTCACACTTAAGCATTTCCCAGCTTTTCTGCCATTCTTCCAACGACCAACTTCACAGCCCAGCCCTGTCTTCATTCGGAGCAAACAGCCAGCAAACTGCCCGAGCCCCAAGTCCTAGTCTCCTTATAACTCTCTCCCCCTACGCCTTTCTCCCTCTTCCGTACTTTTGGTCCCCAAAGACCGCCGCAAGTTTCCTTATGATCACACCCGGTTGCCGAATATAGCTGCGAATCGTCACAGGTGTAAGCATGGGCCGCTCCCGTACCAGCCTGCAAGGGAATGGAAAAAGTTCACCGCTAGATATGAGACAGAAGCGCGCGCTTTCTTCTCTCTCCTGAAATCGTTCGGCCCTTCTTCTTTTGGCATTTTCCTCTCCCTCCTCCCCCGCAATACCATTCGGTGAATTCTGCAACCAAATCGGCCGTCATGACCGTCAGTAGTAGTTTCGCGGCTGATATCTGTCAACGTAGGATTTAAACCCATGTGAAAGAGTGGAAAGGCGAAACGGACGAGCCAGGGAGTAAGAAATGGAGGAGCGTTGATCGATGGCAAATGACCAAGTGTGCTCTTCATTTCAACCGTAGCGTCTCCTCAAGCCTGTGTTACGAATGGCCTACTTACCTCCCTTTGCTCCATCTCCTTCCTCTTCTTGTCCATGTCTTTTTCACCGACTTTTAATGCCTTGCCGTACTCAGCCCTGATGGGGTCTTCTCCCCTGCTTGGCGATGCCATTTGCTCTGCAACTTCCCTCTCTGCCGCCGAGAAGTCCCTGGCCCCTGCCCCTTTCTCCCACTCCTTCTGCTTCTTCTCTCCCGTTCCCTGCTTCCCCAGGGATGTCCTTCCCTGAGCCCCTCCAACTTTCCCACCCTCTTTCGTCCGACCGGTCGGAGTAAGGGCACTGCGGATTGGATACTCCCCCTGGGCTCCATCAAGGGTAGGTGACGAGGAGGAGGGGGGAGAAAATGGAGGGAGAGAAGGAGATGGGCTTTCCAGGTTCCGTCGGCGACGGGGACGAGTCTCGCCGTCCTCTGCCTGGTCAGAGAAGACGTCGTCCAGTTCGAGGAAGCTGCACCAAGCAAGGAGAAGGAGAGAGGGTGGGAGGTGAGAGGACGCCCTAAGGGGGGAAACGAGAGGGAGGCCAGCAAAAGGGATTTAGGACGGACCGTAGGAAGGCCCGGAAGTCTCCCGTATCTGTGGATAGCTTCCGAATGCGACCGGCCAAGCCGATCATCATATCACCACGGTACTCTTTCATGCTGAGCTGCATCATCTAGGGTCAAAAGAAGGAGGAGGGGAAGAAAGGAAACCGAGTATTCGGAGGAATGAGGCATGGCGTCAGGGCCAGGACTGGCAAGAGAGATCCAGAAGACGCTCCCAACCGTTCGGACCGCACGTTGAACGTTCTGGAATCACGGAAACAAGAGCCAGGTATAACATCAACGGGTCCGCTTCAACCGCTGCGACACCTTATCTTCACCGAGCAATGCCCAGGACGTTCCTGAGCCATTTCATGCACACAACTGTGAAAAAACATGTCAACCCACCACCCCATTTCCTCGTCATCGATATGGCCGCAAGCATTCGTCTTTGTCGAGCTCACCTCCATGCCCAGACGTCGGGAATAGCCCAGGCCCATGTGCCTCTTCACCATCCCTTCCACGAGCTTCAACGCCCGGTGCTGGCCTTCAACATCGCAACGGTAATGACTGTGGTCAGGCATAGAAACAACATGGAAGAATAGATGAAAAAACAATGTCAACAGGATCAAATTGAAGAGAAAAAGAGCCTATCTGGGACGTCTCTAGAGAGAAGTGAAAGGAGCGAGCGGCGCGAACCGAAGACGCCGTCCCTTGCTTTCCCCTCAAGGCTTTTTCCAGCCATCTCATTTACCTCTCAGGCGAGTTGGCAAGCCAATCCACGAACGCATGATGCACCGGAGGGGATAAAACATACGAGATATGTGTTTCAACCTTCTGGTCCTTCTCGTCCTGGCACGCCCCACCCTCCCTAAGCGACGGCGTGCGAGATTAACGTCCACGAGAAGATTGGTCAGATGTAAAAGAGTCGTCAGTACCTCACATCATTTTACCCCTGCAATCAATTCTTACGTCCGGATTATAATACAAGCATAAGGTACCTTTTGTCTTGTTGCTCGCATGGTAACATTTCGCCATCTCCTACGTTGACGCTAGGGTCACGCCCGAAGAATGCAGTTTCATTTCCTCCTTGACCTCCCCCTGTCTCAGCACTGCCGCCACCTTCATCGACCGCGGCCCCAGCTAGGTTCTCCCCACCTGGGGGCATAGTCCGCGTGGTATTGATGTGCCTGTCGCGAGAAAAAGTATCAAGGAGATGATAGGTACGCGTCACCTGGATGCCGAAAGAATCTTTCCTCTGCATTGTTAAATTTGGAATAATCCAAAGTTTTTCTTTCCATTTGATAGACAAGAATACTTGGTTCATCACGCTCAGGCACTAAAAATTGCTTGGTAGCTTCTCTTTTCCCTGCTTTGCTCTTGTCGAAATGCTGCACTTACAGCCTGGCTCCAAGTAGTCAGGGAGCCCACAAGTGGAAAATGCCATCCATATCAAGGGTTCAAGGGGGCTTGTATCAGAGCCGAAATCTCGCCCCACACTGAAAGGTGTCCGTGAAAGGTTCTTTCTTATGCGCTCGAGCACCCTAGCGCCACGAGGGAGGAGGTCCTCTCTGCCTCGCCTGTCGCTGCCGGCGATGCCGGCCAGAAAACCACTCCACCACCCTACCACACCTATCACAGACGGAGACCCGCTACGTGCTCGTGTTCGTCAGTATCTCCGTTAATGGCAGGATTGGAGGAAAGTCGGCATGGTTTTTTCAGGGCTTCTCCCAAAATTTGGTTTTCAGCCCCTCTTGAGCTGTAAAGTATCCTCCAGTCCTACGGACCATACCACCCAAGTTTTCTGCACGCGTTCGTCCACTGTTTTTAAAATGGCTTTCGAGGACAAGATCATTGGCATCACAAGCCTTCGCGATCAATCTTCTCTGCCCCTCCAATCGTGTGAATGTACCGATGCGCTATTGAAGGCGCCCTATGCTGAAGAAGCATAAGGATCTTACCCGAGTCTTTCTTTCCTTCTGTACTCCGTCACGATATGTCCAGTAATGGAAAAGAAGGTGCACAACAATGATGGCTGGGTACCAGCATCGTCGCGGGGCAAGCGTAGAGGGCAACAGAAGCAGAAAACGTCTGATAAAGCCACATTCAAAGCTCCCTCCACCGGGTCAAGACATGCTCAAGGAAAATACAATCAGCAACGAAATGCAGCGGCTGATATCGGGCCTGACTGCTCCACAGGAACTCCTTCTACAGATGGGAGAGGAAAAAAGGTGTTCATTCCCTCTTGCAGGGCATCACGGATAAAGCAACCTGCCCGTCGAAAGGACTTCATGAGGGGACTCTACGTAAGGATTTAACATGCAGATAAGAATAGGGAAAATGTGCTTCTCATGTCGATGATCGACCTCTAATGTGCACTTTAATCATGAATTTTGCGTAGGGGTACGATTTTTGGGTTTCGAGAGAGTCCATTGCTATCATCTCTTGAGGGGGAAGGCTAGCTCAACAGCTCCGGATTTTATTCCCTAAATAGCCCTGCTCTCAGAGTGATGACTCCTCGGAGGATTCCCTCATCTGTTCTTCCTCGCAAGATGACGAAGACCGCACGCTGTCACAGGTCGCGAGTCAAATACACACGTAAGAAGGGGGCATACGGGCACAGTATAAGAATTTGTTTTGATAAGTCCAGCACTTGCCCGTGTGTAACCGTCGCTCCCATTATTATCAGAGATCTCTTGTTTCTGAACATCAATGGAAAATATGACTTGCAAGACGGCGACCTGCTTCACAATTTTGCGGACAAACTCGATGTCATCGTCAAGCTCAACGTAAGCTCTTTTGTCTACTAAATATGAAGGCCACCAATCATGCAAAGTACTGTTAACTCACGGAGGCAGTGGCGTACCGGCTCTTCTTTCCTCTCCTCCTCCCAGGTCGCCTGCCCTCTATCCCTCACTGGTCTTGACAGGCTCAAAAGCCGTGGGATCCTGGACGAAGAGGACTCTCAAGAGATCGCCGCACTCGTCAAGGTGCATGTCTCTCCCGCATTTCCCCTCCGCAATTTCCTCAGTAGCTAGAATATCACCTCGTCATTCTCCTTCCGGCGGCTATGTTTTAATTGTTCCGCACAAATGACGTCGCGAAAATCTCCCTCGTGCCTCTTAATTCCTCGTCAGGCGTGTAAGGGTAACGTGCAGGGTTTTGCCTCTTGGAAAGCGATGCATGCGCACGCCTGCTCTTATCAAGGTGGGTCTCTCAGGGTAAAGCAAGGGCAAGAGGGTGATTGACTTTATCGAACGGTTTATGACTTGATCGGTCCTGTACTAATTTCCATGTTCTCATGCTCTATTATTCATATCATATTTTCCCTAGATGCATATCACTCTCGCATCCGCCGTTTTTTGGAGGAGAGCAAAGGAGTAGCCCCTGTCAAGACAAGTTCAGTCGGCAAGGGTAAGCTTCCAAAAAATTATTCTGATAATTCAATATGCAATTTTGATCGAAGTGTGTACTCCTTTTATTTTCTTTTGTAAACCATGCTTGCACCCTCATTCTGTCATTGGTCCCATTCATTTCCGACACGCTTTTCCTCCCCTTTTTTTTTGTACCTTCAGTTGCTCCGGACGCTTTGCCTCTTGTCGAGCCCACAGACCTGGAAGCAGTCTATAGATCTCTGTCGTTTCCAACTCCGCTGAAATATTTGGATCCCCCCGTGATCGAACTTTCGGGCCTGAACGGGAGTATGGACAGCACGGTACGTTGGTATTGCTAGAATGCGAATAGGGAAGTGAAAAGACTGACTGCCGAAGACTGGTGTGACATAAATATTAAACAGGCGAAAATCATGCAATTTGTGGTGGGCGTTCTGCCAGAGATCTTATCTGATTCGGACAAAAGCCTGGTTGTTTCGGTAAGTACCTTCACCCGCCGTTTGGTGCCAGAAAATTGTCACTCTTCTTTGAGCTAAGTCGTGACCCGAATAGGTACACATCAAGTTTGGGGAAGGGGCCATTTTCATGAAGCGCGCTGCCATCCAGCTTTGCACAAACAACAAGGGCCGTGCGGCTGCTCACTGCGTACTTACCCGCATTGACAACTCCAAGGTAGTGTCTCCTCCTATCACTCATCTCCACTCTCTGCACCTCTTTTCACCGAAACTTATCTCAGATGCCTTCTTCACGTTGATCTCGCGGCCTCTTTGCTCTTTCTCTCGTTTCCTTTTCGCTTTTCCCCTTGTAGGTCCTCCACCCAATCCACGACGCTGATGTCATGCGATATAGCTATCCCAAGCTGTATAAAAAGCTGTACAAAGATTAAGAATGTAGGACAGATGGAGTCGATGAGGGCACACGAAGGCAACGTTGTCAAACGTTTTGACGTATAGGATCTCTTCGAGGGGGAAAAGGGCTGGGTTCACCCATAGAACAACGATCTTTGGCATGTCAAAGACTAGATAGGGCGCTTAAATTCAGAGAGAGGAGTCAATCATGGCCTGTGATGATAATACACTGTACATTTCATATTCATGGGTGTGTTTGCAAGTTTTAAGTACGATGGAGAAGGAAGAGGCGTGGAATGCAAAAAAGATGGGGAAAAGTGGATGGCCTTTCGACCGTCAACCCATCAAATATTGCTGACAGGTAAAGAATTAGCTTTGGGCGGCTTAACGTGATAGGTTTTAAAAGCCTGATAGACTTGATGCTCCATAAGAGCCCTTGACTAAGACCGCAGGCCTTTCCCTCCATGGCAATCCAGAGTTACATTTTTGTTTTCTTAGAGAATTTATATCGATTGCATGAGGAAATCCTGTTTACCGGAACCACCCCTTTCTGAAATTCGCCCACAACTTATTCGGTACCCTCGGTGTCTCCATAGCGTAGGGGATACCCGCAAGCTGCTCCCTAACTGTGTGCTCCACGAAAGCCTCGTCCAGTCTCAACTCCTCCGCTAGCCGGCGAATCATTTGGTGCGAAAAGACAGCATGATTGTGGTTTTCTACCAGATAGGTCTTCATCGCCTCACATATTTGCAAAAGCTCCGCCTCTTTCAGATGTACGCTTGCCTTGGTAGTAATAAAAGGGTGATCGAGCAGTTCCTCCGCGCTCCATCGTTCATCAGGATTTTTTTTCAAACACAAAGACACAAATTCACGGAAATTAGGCGAGAAATCATGCTCAGATATCTCCAGCTCTTGGTTCACGATTGCCATCCGCAGGTCGAATTCATCGCCCACCGCCTCCTCGTATGGAAACTTTCCTTCAGCCAATGCCCACAGGGAGAGGCCAAAACTCCAGATATCCGCTTTGGGGCTAAGCTGGTCTGTTTCATTCTCAAGCCTCTCTGGGGCGATATACCGCTGAGTCCCTTGCACTTGATCCTGCGCGACGTCTAGAGACACGGCCAGGCCAAAATCGCCTATCTTGACAAAGCCATCCGAGGATATCAGCAAATTTCCAGGCTTCACATCCCGGTGAATCATATGCCGCTCATGAAGGTAGTGCAAGCCCCGCAAGACATTGTAGGCGACATCGGCGAGAAAATCTTCGTCACGGAAGCCGCCCGCCCGCACCAAGTCTTCTAGCGAGCCTCCGTCCCTAGTTAAAAGACATAGAATGAAGATAGGAATCGAAAATTAGTCACCACGCGTCTTAACGAAGTGTCAAAGCGGCGAGAAACCCATCGACACCCCTCAATAAGGGAAGATGCCTTTAGTTCACTTTATCCTTCGTCCTACCACGTCTCATTACTCACATAAATTCGTACACTAAACACACACGTGAGGATTTAAAGTCTGCGAATGCATCGTAGAATGACAGCAAGTAAGGACAAAACTGATCTTGCGGCTGCTCTCGAAGCCCCTCAGCATCGAAATCACCGTCCTTGTCCATACCCAACGGCTCTGTAGCGGGACCAGGCGGTTCATCCGTCTTAATCAAAGGGGGAGCGGTATTTTCCACACAGAAGGATGACCGCTGGAGCTGTCGTGCCTGTGTCTGTGTCGGATTCGGGGGACTGGAGCTACCGCTGCTAAAGTGGCTGAAGGGGTTTTCCATCTCCGATAAGAATTGAGAGGGCCACTTGACATTCACAGGGCCCAGTCGGGGCAGTGAAAGGCGCTTGCTCCCCTGGTCCGCGGCGGGGCCCGGGGGAGAGGAGGAAGAGGTCGCGATGCCCAACGTCAGGTTTGAATTAGTAACACGGGACAAAACAGGCAAACTTGAACCTGAAGCGGCGCTTGTGGATTTGGGTCGCTGGAGTGCAGTATTCTTTGAGCGAATTTGCTCTCCAGCTTCGAAGCTGGGAGAGGACCGGTGGTAGTGCTGGGGAGTATGCCGTGGAGAACGTTTACCGCTCTTTCCATTCTCTTTTCCACCTTCTCTCCCGGTTTGACTTCCACTATTCCCACCAACTCCTCGTTCAGAAAAGGAGGTAAAGCTGACCATGTTTGCTTGCAAAGCTCGCAGCTCGGAAAGAATTTGTTGCATGCGTTCAGGATGATGGAGAGGGACCTTTTTCAAAGCCACAACTCTCATGGAGGGTACATGCAATGCCTTTGAAGCAATTTGATTTAGTGAGAAATGGGAAGACATGATTGAAAATGAGCGCTTCAAGATTATTAAAGCCGGCTTTTCTGACGCAGTTTCAGCCCTCGTACCTTAAAAACTGCCCCTCCGTTCCCGGCGCCCAATTCAACGAGCTCAATAAAATTGTTACCGCCATCCTTGCTGATAAGGGGGGACTGATGGTGTCTCTCATCATTTGCAAACACGATTCCCGTGCTACTTATCTTGAATAGGCCCTCCACGTCGATCCTACCGCTTTTAATGTTCCATTTGTCGGCGTTGCTGACAATTGCATCATCTTTCTCCCCACGTCGTTCGCTGACCTCTTGCGAGGCCAGCTCATCGGATTCCGGCGTAGGCAAGGTGCTCACCGATTCTGACATAGTTCCATCAATCCCATCTCCTGCCCCTGTTACCCCAGTAAGTCTTTCCTTCTCCTTTTCTTCTTTCTCGGCGGCGTAATATCGTTGCGCTGCTATCGCCTGTACATTAGCGTGGCTTCGGACTTTCAGTATGTCATCAGGCCGCAGATCCAGACTCAAGCGCTTCCGTCTCGCTACCGAGGCACGTGAGGCAGCAGCGGGATCAAGCGTGGGAGGAGAAAGACGAGATGCCTGAGAGTCGAGCGGAGAAAGGGCGCATGAGTTTGGAGAACTCAGAGCGGAGTGGTCAGGAGGAAGAGTCGAGGGGAGATGCTTGAAGATAGATGAGTCTTCATTGACGTCTTTCGCCTTCCATTGAGAATCCTTTTGATCGTCCTCATCGTCATCTTCTTCTTCCAACGATGATAGAGCTGGCATTATTCCGGCAATCGAATGTCCTTCGGTAGCTTTCTCTGAATTCGCTCCCGGACTTTGCACCTCTTTCTCTTGTTTCCGTGTACGTTCTTCATCGTTTACCCCATGCCGAAATACAGCCATGTCCAGCGACGGTTCCTTAGACATTTCCCATCCACTTTCAGGATGTTCTGGAGGAAGCAACATCTCTTTTCGAATTTCCGTAAAGTCATCGGGCGCCGGCTGCGTATGAGGTGTTGGAGTGGGAGGACACTCCGGTATGGCCCAACTCAGCTTTTTCTCATATCTTCCTTTCACTCCTTTCTCGTGGCCTAGCCCTACATTTAATCCATCTGGCTGCCGCGGAAGAGCTCGTAGACGTGGACTGTCGCTGTCATTACTACTCCCTTGTCGTCCGAATGCCGCATGCTGCTGCTTTAGCGGAAACAGTTGTCCTCCCGAGGACTTTCCCAAATGAAGACTATTTCCTCCGCACTCTCCCATCCCTATCCCCTGTGATCCTGCCCATGCCACTTTGGGTGCTGTCATACCGAGATTAGTCGGTATTGACCCGTCCTCCTTTCCCTCTTCGAAGACCCCTTCCCCTTCCCTTGCCTCTCTCTCTCGCATCGACGCCGTCATTGCAGCATTAGCTGCTTCAGCTCGGGCTTCGACCTCTTCGTACAGTTTTCTTTTCTGGACTAAAGCCATACGCCGTAAAAGTGCGACATTCTGGATGGTGGGTTGAGAGACAGCGAGCTCCATGGGCCCGCCCGAGATTTGAAAGAAGGAGCGCCCGGTGGAGGACGCTGATGACGTTTTACTAGAGGGCGTGAAGCGCGTGGTATACAAGGACGGACTGTTCAGCGCATGAGCAACGCGTTGTGTTGTGAGAAGTCGAGGACTTGAGTTGTTACTTCCGAGGGCTCCGCTACCCACGTCTCTCAAAGATTGTGAGAGCCTTTCCATATTTGCATTTTCTTGATGGTGATGCACCCCTTCTTGTTGTTGCTGCTGCTCCTGATTCGGGCCTTCCTGAATAATAAAATCCTGTTGATAATCATCCTCTTCTTTCTGTGGGTGCACGCGGGCATTGCAAGGACTTTTTCCGCCCTCAGTTGTGTCGTCGTTGGCTCCTAAAAAATCATGTGCTGGGACGCGATCCGACTCGGGGAACGACTGTAAGCATCCATGTTTGCTATTCTCAATCATGACTGGTTCCTCGTCAAAAGAGAGAAGTAATGAGTTGTCCACGGTGGAGGAACTTTGAGAAGTCACAGGTGAGGGATATGCAGTAGTC
The DNA here is from genome assembly GCA_004565275.1 of Nannochloropsis salina CCMP1776. Classification (NCBI taxonomy): domain Eukaryota; class Eustigmatophyceae; order Eustigmatales; family Monodopsidaceae; genus Microchloropsis; species Microchloropsis salina. The sequence goes on along the minus strand of SDOX01000001.1, from coordinate 1,011,042 downwards.
GGAGAGGACGATGGTGAACGCAATGGCTTTGGGGGTTTAGTCCCACTCTTGACCCTAAAGTTAAGCTTCCTCATCGCGGTCCAGCTTGACACTAGCGATAAAATCATATATTTATGGAAAATAAGAATAAGAATGCGACAATACTGTGAAAAATGCGAAGCAAGAGCAATTCGTAAGGCACAAAGGTTACCATCTGGCTGTCCTTTGAGAATGGCTTAGCCAAATGTCGTTTCTCTTTGAATATATCCGGTATCACGTTCCCTAAAGGACATAACTTGTCACTCGTGTCGCATTAAAGCGCAGCGCTGGGCAGTGAATAGCTGAAGTAAGAGTACAGCTAGCGTACACACGACACCTAGAGGAACGACGCCAGCGCCATTTTTTTTGATTTTTTGAAAATTTAAACGGTTTTTGAAAAGATACTTCTTGTCAATTTGACATGCCGACACTACGTGTCGCTATGGCGAGAACATGGATGAGACACTGCAGCTAGCTAGGAAATAAGTAGAATGATATTTGTCGACCTTTATACGCGCCTTGTGGCCGGAAAGTCGAACTGAGGCAATGACGGCACATTGTAGTCAGCTTGACAGCGTCCCCCTCTTGTCTGCGGTATGCACACGTGATAAAGCTTCCCCATGTACACCCTGTCCTTCCCTGGAAATTAACAAACTTACACGACATTTTACTTTGACAGGAAACAATCATAGCCACATTTTATGCCTTTGAGGGTGTACTTGCCCCAATTCGGGTAAACGACGGCTTCAAAAACAAGGAACTCAGACACAAAAAAAATAGATTCCTTACGAAAGTTTGAGCGCTACTCATGTGGTGGCCCTTACTGGGAGGAAGTTCTGCCTTTTCCACGTCTCCATCCTCTTCTGGTCTTTCGTCGTGTTCATGTGACCGCTTAGGCCAGGCAGCGGGCCGCAAGAGACCGAATCTCCGCTTACTGCTTCCTAAAGTTCAAAGCGAAAGGCGCGCAAATTTTGATAATGACAAAGCTTCAATATCTGTCGTTGTACCAGCTGCTGACACCGTGGGATGTCTGACATCCTCTCCCGCCACTTCTCCGTCCTGGAGCACTTCTGTCAAGCAGTCTTCATCCCCCTCATTCCACCCATTTTCCCCCCCTCGATACAAGAATGACAAGCAACCTCTCGAACAATCAGGTAAAAAGGGTTTAACCTCTATTATCGCTCTTTCGATGCAGCACCAATGGTCGTTGCTCTCACGTCCTCAATGCAAGGTTGCGAGCCCCTTATCTTCTCCCGGCACCCTGCATGTTGCGGACGGCCTTCGTCTATCTCCAGACCGAAGGTTTCGATGGCTCGACGAAAATTCTGTAACCTTAAGCCCTTCGCATCTGAGACTACATATGCAGTCCCATCGACTATTTGCTTTCGCCCACGTGCCTTCTCCACTTCATCGAGCCAGTGGCCATTCTACAGGGTCACCACCAAGCAAGAGCCCCAAGTCCTCACCAGCACGCGCATCTCCGCACTCTTCACCAATTTCCCAAAGCTTGTTTCGATCTCTTCCATCCTCCAGATCCGCGCCGCGCGCGACTTTCGTTGCGGAAAAACAAATCGCCGGTAGCATAACAAACTCTTCCTCCACCACCTCTTCCGGCTCCGCTACCGCCAGCTTTGCATCTCTTCCCTCTTCAATGTCACCTTCTTCACCGTTTCAATCTCCCACTTCCTCTCCACGCCAATCGTCTTCTGAGAAGCAGCTATCTCGACGGCCGTTGTCAATCCGTGTGGATAATCCACCGGCTTCAGGACCTTTCCACGCGTGCAACACCTCAGACGAGGACGACGTGGACGGGCAGCAACCCACACCCAGTAGCCCTAACGTCGGTTCCTCCGCCTCCCCTTCCCAGCACTATTTTCAACCCGACCATGGACAGCACCACTTTGCGGAGGATGGTAGCGTCAGACTCGGTGGCTTTGAAATCGGCGTTGGCGGCCTAAGTCCCAGCCCATCGGAGAGTAATTTCTCTGGGTGTCATTTCGCGTCCCATTCCTCCAGTGGCCTATCCTCTCAAATCAGTTTCGCGAGGGGCGAAGACAAAGGCAAGAATGGTGGCTGTGGAGGTAGTCCAGGCAAGAATAGTGGCTGTGGAGGTAGTCCTAGTCAGGCGAAGATCTCGCACAGGCTCAGTGGGGGTTGTAGTGGTCTGCGAGTCATGGGCGGAGGGAACGAGGGAAGAAGTTCTAGACTAAGCACGTGCAGTACAGAAGATGGGTGCTCAAACAACCTCGTGGTGGTGGGACGGCTAGGCAGGGGAAATGGAGGAACAGTCATGAAGGCAGTGTACCTCCCAACCATGCGGCTGGTCGCCTTAAAAAGCGTCCATCTCCACAACCCTGAAAAACGGCAGCAGATGGTCCAGGAACTCGGCATGTTGTACTCGAACCTCGCCGACATCAACTTTATGGATGAAGACGAAGAGGAAGTTGAGGAAGACATTGTGGCGGGCGAGACGACCCAGTCGGTTGCAGAGAGGACTCAATCATTCGGGATGATACGAAAGGCAGGGGAGAAGAGGAAAAAGAAAAGCCATCGCCGGGGTAATTCGATGGGATTGTCGATGGACGCTGGTGAATTTGGAGGCGTGTCCCCTTTTACGAAGGGAAATGAGGGAAACGAAAGCCCCACTGGCGCCTCACCTGAAGATCTGGACGATCGGAACGACGTCAAGAGGAAAGACTCCAGTCCGACAGAGAGGGCGGCTCCTCAACCTCTGTATGTGGGCACCGGCGATGAAATATGTACCTCCAAGGAGTTCAACGACCGTAACAAGGTAGATCCTAAAAATCTCCGTCCTAGGCCATCTTTCAATTCAAATGGCGCTTCTTTCCCACCCCCTTCATTGGCCATAAACGCATCTGTTTCCTCCGCGTGCACTAGCAAGATGCGACGCCACAACAAGCAGGCAATGTCTGCCCCCGTGCTATCAAAGTTCACACGTGGTCGCCTTGCCTTTTCGCCGCTCCAACCTGCCACCCGATTGTCTTTCCGGCCTGCTCCGGCATTCGAAAATCTTGCGGTGAAAAGTGATCAGCAGGACGGTTTGAAACCTTTTGAATCTGGAGAGGATGCGGGTATATCCTCGTCGACTACTTTTACGATCAAAGACAGGCAAATCAAACTTCCTCCTGCTTCACCCATTTTTACGACTCTGCCCTCCCCCTCCACCGATGCCCTGCATTTCATGGCCAGTGCTGGACATGTCAGAGATCGGAAATTGCCGACTGTGGGATCGCAGGTACGCATGGCTCTTGATGAGAACGCAACGCAAGCCGCCTCGCAAACATGCCCCTACATTGTATCATTCTACGACATCTTCGCCGACCCGGTGCGGGGAACAGTCAATCTTCTGGTAGAATACATGGATGGTGGATCTTTGGAAGACTTAGTAAGGGCAGGGGGTTGCGACGACGAAGCGGTCTTGGCAAATATGGCGCGGAATATTTTGGTGGGTCTGAACTATCTGCACGAACGACAAAAAATACATCGGGACATTAAACCGGGAAACCTTTTGATGAATACCAAAGGTGTAGTTAAAATCGCCGATTTCGGTGTCTCTCGCAATCTTACAGGGACCTCGGATCTCTCCAAGACGTTTGTGGGCACGGTCGGGTACATGAGTCCCGAGCGAATTCAGGGCCACAAATACAATGCCAAGGCCGATGTGTGGAGCTTTGGCTTAAGCCTTTTGGCGTGCGCGTTGGGCGCATTCCCATTTGAACGTCAGGTCTCTTCCTTAAGTTATTTTGAACTTGTCAATGCTGTATGTGACGAACCCAGCCCAGAGTTGCCCCCAGGAGACCGCCGTTTCAGCCCAGAGTTCCGAGATTTTCTCCGCTTATGCCTTTTGAAAGATCCAAGCGAACGACCTTCGGCAGAAACTCTCTTGTTCCATCCGTACGTACAAAAGCATACGGGAGGAGACTGGTTGAGCAAGGGTGGCGAAACACCAGTCAAGACAGATTATGGCTCACCTATGGCGACAACAGCGATCAAATCTTTAAAGGTGAAGAGGGCGGAACTCCATCAGATCGCAGACGCCTTGGCGGTGCATTTTGAACGTCGCCAGCGTTCAAGCCGCATGGAAAGCATTGGTTCTGCCTCTATATCGGGATCGGCAACCGGCCACGTGATGAGTGCGAGAATAAATGGAGCTAGTAGAGGTGGTAGCGGTAACCTTGGGGCATACAGTTTGCCTTTTTCTTCCCTCAATACGATGGATCACGTTACCCCAAGCCAGATCCGCAGACTAGCGGAGACGCTGCACATTGAAGAGGCCTATGTAAAAGAGACCCTGCATATTAAACTCTGCGGTCTTGTTATGTTCCCGGACAAGGAGCTAGATATCGCCTTGAAAGGAGAGCAAGGCACAGGAGGAGGAAATATGACAGGTGGTGAGATCAGTGGTCATGCGTCGCGGTCCTCCTCATCCTTATCTGTCTCAGTATGGTCTCTTTCCGGTCGATCACTCCATCCTATGTTTGTACGACGGGCATCATCATTAATTCGCCAAGACACCTGCGGAATCACCGTCCACGATGATGGCGAACAGAGGTCAAATTTATCTAATTCCTGTTCCTCTTCCAGCCTTTTATTGTCACGAGGAAATGGTGTAGCTACTAAATCAAAAGCATCGTTTTTGTACAGTGAAAAGGGAAGTGCGAAGTTGAACATGTTGACAAGTAATGATCACATTTTAGCGAGTAAAGCTAGCGATGATAATGACGATATTAAAGGTTTGAGGGGAAGCGAAGATACTACAGCAGTCGTTCAAGGAGATTTACCTCTAGTAACTTCATCTTCTGAGGGAGTCAATCAATCATTGACCCGCGGATGCTGCGTCGTCAGCTAAAATTTTAAACTCAATAAAAATCATTTGCGAATACCAAATCAATGAAATAATTATGCGACACACGACTTGTTCTTCTCTTTACGTCGCAGCAGTCTGGTATGGCCTCGAGATTTCCTGTCCGAAATTTTACATTTGACCTCCCAAGCGATAACATCTCGACACGCTCACATTTTATGAGTGCATACATCAAAACCTCCTATTGCCCCTTTTTCGAAAAACCGTTGCACTCGCAGTTCCAGTCGTCCAAGTGAAACGGTTCGATCGAACCCTGTCGTGGCCTTCGCCACAAATCTGTACAGAAAGGCAAATGATGCGACTAATTCCGAAGAATCCATGAATTCTAGATATTTATTTGACGAATGGCGTAGCTATGGGTTTTACCTTTGCAGGTTTGGCATGGCTCACCATTTCTGGCTTGGTTAAAGCAATATATTTCACAGTTTTTATTCTTTTGTTTCTGTCATGATCAACAACTTAAAGACAGGTTTCAGATTTGAGTGATCGAGCCATTAAAATGAAAGCGAGCGCTTCTATTGTTATCCTGGCATGGACTATTTGCTTCTTCATTGCCACTGGACCAATGCCAGTACAGGGCGTTGATATTTTACGCTCACATGGACACCTTCGAGCGACGTCAGATACCTTATCCTCTGTTTTCCGAGGGCTTATGTATGATCATGGCAAAATCGCGGCTCCTGACCCACGTTCAGTCGCATCCAGCGAACGAATGATTGATAATGACAAATCAGCCCCGCCGAAGCCTGTGGGTCCCCCCTCAGAACGCGCATCTGATGCTCTGTTCACAGCCGGAGATCCATCCACGCCTGAGCCATTGCCGCCTGTAGATGTTGGAGCAGAGGAGAGCCTGGCGCGTGGTGATAGCACACCTGTCGGGCGGATGATCGACCAAGGCAAACCAGCCCCGCCGAAGCCTGTGGGTCCCCCCTCAGAACGCGCATCTGATGCTCTGTTCACAGCCGGAGATCCATCCACGCCTGAGCCATTGCCGCCTGTAGATGTTGGAGCAGAGGAGAGCCTGGCGCGTGGTGATAGCACACCTGTCGGGCGGATGATCGACCAAGGCAAACCAGCCCCGCCGAAGCCTGTGGGTCCCCCCTCAACACGTTAGACTGGAACATCTGAAAGCAATGATTTTGTAGAAAACTTTTTGTGCATTAGACTTCTAACGATAGTCGCCTTCTACTTAGCAACGAACGAATCGAGAAGGTCTGCTACTGCACCAGTTCTTTGGATAAAAGGTCGAGGAGAAAGGCAGACTTGCGATGGCTAGGACATAGCCCATGCCATTTATCGAGCGGATTTCAATTCAAAAGAAAAACATTGATCAGCTTGCCTGCGTATGCGTCAATATTAAAACCATTGATTGATTTGGATCATGCAGGAAGGAATTCTTATGACCCTGTATCAAAGCAGTTTCTACTGAAAAACATTCTCACTTTCTCCAATTTTCACATTCTAGATCCAGCTGTCTTAAATATTATTCTATGTTTGCCTTCTCTATCTTCAATAATTAAGTCTATGGCCTTCTCCAGCTCTTACAAGGAACTTTTCTTATTTTTTAAGAGGAGAAAAGATAACATTATGTGGTTCCTTAACTAATTTGTGCTCGATGTCTGGCGCTAGCAGACTCCTTGGGATGTATACTTTATAGGATGTGAAACACATACAGGTCACTTCCTGATCCCAACTTTCCTCTTGCTTCCTTTCTTTCGATTTTCGAGGTATCTTAACATGCCTTTGAATTCACATTGGCACGTTCAACAGTGATTTCCAAACTATTTTACTTTGCCCTTTTAGTCGATAGCCACCGAAAGAGACCAGATGAGCTCAAATTAAGAGAACAGCTACCACTGCTGGTTCTCGCTTCACACGATCATGAATATCATGACTAGATTACTGCAAATACACTTCCTCGCCGTTGGCCAATTAAGCAGGGATGCTGCCTTGTCCAACTGTCATGACCAACAACCATATGTTCAAAGCGGCTATAAGAATGGCAGAGACCCAGGCCAGAAAGGAAGTCGATGGGGAATTTACAAACTCTGTACCCATGACGGAGACATCGCTAGTGAACATAACGAGCGGGAAAACTGCGAAGGAGAGTTGGAACGACAGTATAACCTGGAGTGGTATAATACATATGATGTGTCAGCTCGGGTCATCACTATGTATTTTGACACCACGATAATTTCCGATCCAAAAAGCTCTCTTTGCGCTTGGCCCATTTTCATTCTCCGCCCCTTCAGTCTCGCGGAACATTCCTCGTCCATTTACCTGCGAAAGGACGAGAAGGAAGTCTACTCCTTTGTCGCCTGCCAACACTACAGTGAACACAGCGGGGACGATCACCACCAGGCGTGTGATAAGGCGACGAAGCCAGGGTTTCAAGCGTACCTTACGAAGATAAAATAAAAAGATAACGAAGGGAGAAATTCTTGACATGAATAGCAGACAAAGTGGTAACACGACCAAGCACTGCGCACGACAGGTGACCTTTCAGGGGAAAAAAATCTTCTGGATGTTGTCAATTGGTCAAGCTAATACCTGCACGAAGCCCTCCATTACAATTTGCCCTGCCAATGTGCCGGTCAATGTACTGTTCTGACCCGACGCGAGGAGGGCAACTCCAAAGAGAATGGACGCAGCTTTGTTGCCTGTTGGAATAGGAATCCAAAATGCGTGCATCAAGGATGTGTAAGGAGCAGGACCGCCTTTCTCCATCCCCTTCCTTCCCTTCTCATGCAGGGAGCTCGCATTCTTCCATTCGTTCATGCCCTTTAAGAGCCAACCACCAGAAAAGAAAAAAAAAATACCCCTCTCCTAACTCCCGAACTTTCTCACCTAGCACGGGTGCCAGTAAATCGTAGGCTTCCGATACGGAAGGAGCATCCTGAGTGGAACCACTGGGATCAAAAAAAGCGGCGGCTGCAACGATAAGGATGGCCGCGTTGACGAAGAGGGCCAAGGAGAGGGCGATGATCGTGTCCAGGGATGAATAGAATATGGCCTCGCTGGTAGGGATGCGGTAAGACTTGTGAGAAAACCGACGTCAAGGCGGAACGAACAAGCCAGTGCCGGCGGGTGATCCGTGCAGATAGCTCCAATGCCTCCATCCATGGGCCGTTTTCACCTCATTCCTTCCATTCTTTCCTACTTACGCCTTGTCCTCCACGCTTTCTCCGTAATCCCGCGTTTGTACCAGCGACGAATGTAGGTATAGGTTGTGAGGCATGACTGTGGCGCCTAAAATACCTGCTCGCATGATCAGGACGACCGATTAGCGGCTTTCGATGGGTCACTGATACATCAAATGTTTCTTCCAGTTCTTTGTCTCTCTTCTTTCCACGACCAAGACAGCCACGAAATCCCCTCTTCCCTCATTATGACCCTCTCTTACCCATGGCGATGTATAGGCGAGGAGCCTGCGTCGCGAGGGCATAGAGGTCGGGAACAAAGAAACCTTTCATCACCCCTGCGGCGACGAAGAGGTCGTAAGAGGAGAAGTGGAAAAAGATGGGGGACGGTAACAGTAAGCACAGGGGGGGGAAATATCAAAGGACAGTGTAAGGAACGTACAAGAGAGCAATGCATGACAGGGAAAGTACCTGAGAAAGAAGGCCGGGACAGGACTATTTCCGCGGCGAAGCAAACAAAAATGACGGCGATGAGACCCATCACAGCCAGCTCGAGGCCACGAAACCGGCGCCCGGGCTTATCGAAGAATGAGAGGACAATCAAAACGTCTGGAGTGCAAAGGAGGGGTTCAGGGGAAAGGCGAAGATATTAAAGATATAGGAATGTGGTGGGACGCCTCCCCCTTTCAATACCCTCGTCTCCTTCCCCTCTCATAGATTCAGAACTGTCCTTTACTCCTTTCTGTCCCTTTCGCACCTAGAGCTGTCAAACAGCATCCCCATACTAGCGGGAGCCCAAAGAGAAGTTGCAAAGCAATAGCGGAGCCTGTCCCATTGGCAGGAAACAACGGTGACAGAAAGAAGGAGCAGACGAAGATGAGCAGAGGGCAGCGCCCGTGTGCGACCGAGGGAGGGAAAGCCAAACGTACCAATAACTTCAGCCAAGTCGCAGGCTGCAATGGCGATTTCGGCCGTGATCCAGAGGAAGACCGCAAAGCGGGGGGAGTAGGCCTCGGCACACATCTGGGCAAGGTCCCGTTTGGTGGCGACCCCAAGTTTTACTGTCAACACCTGGAGGAAGACTGCCAGGAGGGAGGAGAGGAGGACGACGGAGAGGAGAGCATAGTCGTAGATGGCTCCTCCCTGTCACGATGCAGGACGAGAGATTGAGTCGAGTCAGGAAGTAGTGCTTTCCTTCCACCCATCGATCTTCGACATCCCACGCACGTCAAGCCTGCACTCCACGCCCTCTCTTTATGGGTTCCCTTTACCGAGGGACTCACCGCTATATCTGTCGCCCAATTTCCAGGATCCATGTAACCTACAGCCACCATGTACCCCGGGCCCACGTAGGCCAAAAGCGTTCTGTTTGTCAAGAAAGAAAAACAATACCAACGAAAGAGAAAAGGGACGCGTACGCTCATCAGTCTAAACCTTCTATGGAGCCCTCTGTTCCACTTTCGACTTGGAATTTATTTTTGCATACCGACATCGGGAAAGCCACGAGGCTTCCCCAGGACGGGCGCGAGGAACTGGGACGGAGTGGTAAGCCTCAGGGAGGGACGGTAGGAGCCGCGTGGGCGGGCGCGTGGGAGGCGCGTGCGTTGTATAGGTCAGGATGGGGGAGGATTCTGAGGATGATGATTGTGGCGTCACTTGCAGAGTACGTTTATTTCTGTCTTGTGAGCTAGTCGTGCTGCATAGGGGAAGGCGTTCCTCTGCAGTGGAAGAAGCCGCCAATGGGGGAACCATGTACAAAAACGAGGCTATCTTCCCCCGAAATGTGTGATAGGTTGTTTCAGTCGATGATGAGGACTCTGAATTGGATGCCTGATTGATGCTCTCTGGAGCGGTGTAGCTCATGCTGTCTGAGGCCTCGAGCTTTGTTGAGATGGAGGGTGATGGAGGAAGGCCACTTTCAGGAAGTGAAATCGCAGCCACCGGTGGCATTGCTGGGGCGCGTCAGCCAAGAGTATATCCGAAGCGCAAAGACTGTCTGCGGAAAGGCGGAGGCAACCAAAGAATGAGTCATTATCATGAGTGCAAAACGGACACATGCCGAGGCGCCCATTGAGCCAAGCCAGGGGGAGGTCGTTCGCCTTCGGCCAGGGGGTTTTCAACGAGGACAACAAACTGATGTATACAATATCGGGACGTGCTGCATGCTTGCCAATTTTCTTAATGCATAAACATATTTTTTAATTCCTTTTTATCGCACGCATTGTGGGGCTTAGCCAACATTTGGCACAAAAGGGGTTAAACATTAGAAATCGAAGGGCCCGCCTTCAGTGTGTGTGATTATCAGACATTGCATACGTAGGGGAAATTAATGTTTGACAGTCATGCTGTCCGACGACATCTGGCTGACAGGATAAAAGGAAATGGGATCAGCTCTCAGATATTTTTGTGGATGGGCGCCGGCAAAAGATGAGATTACGCTGCTTCCGGAGGGTTATAGAACATACCCCCTAATACTTTGCCCCTTTCCTCTCTTGAGACTACGAAGACTACGCGTAGACATTCAGGCAAAAGAACCTCGCGAATATTGACGAATGTTGGAACACGAAGTCGCATGGCTGGGCTTCACTTATCACATTTTAAGCCTTTTACCGTGAAGGATCCGCCTGCTACATATGCACATGAGTCGCGAGTGTTCGATCTGAATGTTCTAATCCAAAAAGGAAATAAATGCGATTTGGAGCGCATTCGAGCATAATAGGCTGTACATAATGTATAAATTAGCGCCGAATGTTTTTCCTGCGGGAGTGATGGGAGTAGTAGAGGTAGCTGAAATGGTAATACCACAGACGAGCTTCATAAAGTAGGATAGCTAGCTTGGAGCGCAGTATGGAGAACGGCAGATAGTTGAGTTTTTAAACAAGATAGCTGTAGCTCATGAGTTAAACCCTGTCTCCATACAATATTATCCTTATGGCGACAACTTTTCTTCCCAGTGTGACAAGCCTTAATTCTTTTTGTCCTCCATCTTGTGATGACAATTTCCCCCAGCAAGTTAAGCGTCCCTTTCGCCTCGAACTCTTTTGTTATATACCCTCTTACCTTAATGTCTAGAATTCCACTGTGTGTGAAGGCCCTACCAAACGGCGCTTCGGCTTTTGATCCACCTCAAAACTTGTTGACATGCCAAACACTTTCCCAGTCAAATCTGCGGCCTTCAGATAATAATCGCCGGGCGTTTGGTCGACTGGGACGGTCCAGGCAAAGTTCGCGTTTCCCATCCTATCAGTAGTGAGGACTTTCTTGACCAAGGCTGCCGTCTGTTTCTCTCCAGTCGGATCTCGTCCATACAGTGTCACAGACAACAAGGTTTGTTTCGGGAATCCAGCGAGCTCCACTTCATAGTCCTTCCCCACCACTGCCCTGGACAAGGGCATGCCTGCGTTGACAGGATCAATTAAGCGGACCGACTGGGACCCCGCCGCTGCGCCTACATCTTGAGCGAAAGCCTTGGTGAAGTCGATGCTCGCATAAGCCGGCACATTGATGTTCTGAAGAAGCTTACCATCCAATGCTTGGATTAAGACGCCTTCGTAGGTTTTTAAAAAGTCGCCCACGTATTTGTCCATCTTTTGGTAGCCCTCCGAGCTGGCATCCGTGAGAGCACTTGTCAAGGCTTCTGCTTTGGCTGCGTCGGTGGTGACAAAGACGGCTTTCAACGCGTGGGTATTCGGGAAATTTGCGTTCGCGAACAGAGACCTCCGACGCCGACGCTCCTGTCGCTGCCTGACCTGTTCCTCCTCCTGCTTTACCACGTCCTCTTCTACGACGCCCTTGTCCTCATGACGCAATTTGCGGAGCGCATGTCGCCTCGCCCTCGTCGCAGGGGCTGTGGCGTCAGCGAGGCCCATGAAGAACTTATCTTGCATGGCTGAAAACGTCGACACCTGGACCCCCGTCGTTTTGTTCTTCTTCAAGAAACCTTGAAGGGCGCGTCGGAGCATACTCGGGTCGAATGAGCCTTCCTCCACACTAGCTCCTGTGGTAGGTAAAAACTCGGCCATAACCATATGCGTGGGATCGAAGGACACATCTCCCATATCGAAAGCGGCTTGAGTGCCTTCCGGGGCTTGCTCGCGGAGGTCTGTGCAGGAGTCCATCACGTTACAAGTGTTCAATCCCTTGCCGTCTACAAGATCCGTCTCACAGATGCCACAATAATCAAGGCCTTCGTTCTCGACCCGCAAATTAATTGGGTGGATCTTTGAGCGCCTGTTCAAAATGTATCCATTTTGTGAGATGCAAGTTCATGCAAGTGATGATATATGTAACAAGTAGAGCGCAACTTACCGAGGGGGATCTTTTTCTCCAGCAGATCTCAAGGCGATGCTCTCCTTAAGTGCTGCAACGTCCGCAGCGACCTTGATGAACTTTTCAGGCACCCAGCTTCTAAATTTATCAGCCATTCCATCTTTTCGGATATCCAAATCATTGTCGACATCCAAGCCAATCGCCAACAATTTGGATCCCCGCTCATCTCCGTCGTCAAAGAGATCTAAGGCATCCATAAAAGTCGAGCCGGACAAGCGTCTTACTCCATGGTCTGGCTCTCGCTCTAGGCTTTTGGACCCTCCACTCTCCTGTGAGAGCTTGACTACAGGCTTCGACGACAGCATGCGGGATCGCATTGTCATATTGTGGTTGTTCTTTTTCTTACCCGTCACGTACTCGCCACCCCTGCCCATTGCCATGATGTTCCCCTGAATCCAGAAATTCGCCGGCATCATCATCATGTGCATATCGTCGTCCATGTGCATGTCGTCGTTCATATGCATATCGTCGTTCATGTGCATATCGTCGTTCATGTGCATATCGTCGTTCATGTGCATATCGTCGTTCATATGCATATCGTCGTTCATGTGCATATCGTCGTTCATATGCATGGTATCATTTCCCATGGTGTTGTTCCCCATAGTGTGGTTACCCATGTGTTTGACACTCATCATGGTGTGGTTGCCACCACCGTGCGGGGGCATATCCATCATATCGTTGTCCATCATCATAGGCATGCTCGGACCCGCAAAGGCCATGACCGCCATCGGCATCGACACCGGCGACAAGGCGATCACCGCAGAGCCGGCACCCACGAACATAATCGCCCCCAAGCCCGCGAAGTAGGAAACAGCCATCGGCATGAAAACCGGATTTCCGACCCAAATCATAATTCCTGCTCCCTGAGCCGCCACCCCGCCCGTGCCCAAGAAGGAGTAGACAGCCCAGAACATGGCGACGGGGCATCCCACCCATACCGAAGACCCGGCTCCGTTGTAACTGAAGCCTCCCTGTCCATGCATTGCCCCCGTGGAACCAGACATCGAGCATGGCACACCCACATGGGAAGAGGCGCCTGTGCCCAGAAAGTCCATCATCCCAGTCATGGCCATGTAAACCGGGCCAGTAAATTGAACGAAAGTTGCTCCAGACTCGATCAAAACACCGGCTCCTACGGCATTGTACATACTGGCGCCAAAGGAGGACATGACCGCGAAAACCTGCTCCATGGTCACGCCTGTATTGACCATGACTCCTGCCCCTGTCCCAAACGAGCCGAAACCTGCGAAATTCATCCCCGCGGAGACGAAACGGAAATCGACTCCAGTCATGATTAAGGTTCCTCCGCCTGTGAAAACGACCATACCCGCCACGAACATGGACATGATAATGGCCTGCCATTGGATGGTACACCAAGTCATAACCGTATTACCCCCAAGGGTGACAATGTTCCACCCCGCCCCCCCATAATTCGAGAAGAGCATCGTATTCGTGAAGGTGCAACCCGTGACGAAGACGTTCCCTGCAAGGACCAAGATATCCGCTCCGATCGCCACCTGGTCTGTAAAAGGCATGAGGATCATAGAGTCCCAGAAATGGCAATTGAAAAAGCGCACTGTGCCCGCAGTCACATATACATGGCCTCCATAGATTCGCCAGCCTGTCATGTCGATCTGGTCCTGAATGGCCTGTTCTGTCATCTCCTGGTTCGTCATTACTGCAAGGAAGATGACTCCGACAAAATTCGCGCCCTCGGCCCCCTCTTCCAACATGACACTTCCTCCCTTAATCTCAAATACTTTGGAGGAGACGTCATCCCGTCCCTCCAAACCGTAACGATCTCGATACATACCCATACCCTGCCTGACCCTCACGTACTGCAGCTCCAAGAAGCCTCCCTCCATGATAGTGAAAGCGCGCATGCCCATCATCGCATCGATGGTGGGGAGAAGAGCAGGATGGCCCAAGACTCGCACGTGTCGCATAACCATAATCTCGTTCATATCCATGAGCATGTAGGCCATTGGGTTCGGGTTGGTCAGTACCACGAGGGGACAGTCCGCCTCCTCCACGGCAATCTGGAGCTCGACAATGTTTCGGGGCCAGCATGTGTCCTTTCCCACGAACTTAGACAGATCTGTGGCGTTCCTGGGACTATTTCCCATGCCCATACCCATATCACCCATATCCATATCACCCATATCCATATCTCCCATATCCATATCACCCATATCCATATCACCCATATCCATACCACCCATATCCATATCACCCATATCCATACCACCCATATCCATGTCACCCATGCCACTCTTTTTCTTCACTCCCTCCAAGGTCAAATCACCATTTTCCACCGCATCCCCGATTTGTAACGGGTCTCCGACGCTATTCTTGGCGATGGCAGCCTGCAGGGCTGCCTCCAAATCAGGTGTGAGAGGGCTCACGTTCATGGACGAGCCTGAAGACGAGCCGGAGACATCACCTGCGGCTTTAATGCTTGCCAACACGTCAGACAGTGTCGTGTCTCCATCCGAAAGGGAGGATGTGACGCTGCCTGCAACACCGGTCGTCTTCTCTGGTTTTCTCCCCACTGTGAAGACTAGGGCCAAAATTCCTCCCACCACAGCCGCCAAGAGAAAACCTCCTAGTACGTAACGACGGACACGGTTTCTGCCACCATTCCGAGGCTCAACTATCGGAGCATTAGCCGCAACCATTCGTTGATTCGAGTTGGCAGAAAGGCCTTGTGAGCAAAATAGTTTCGCGGGCTAATATGACTATGCACCCCGCACTGCTGCTTTCTGCTTTAAACCTTCTCCGAAAGCTCCTGTGCTTGAGTATGGACGCCTTGTATGTTACATTGAATATATTCTTGTGCAAAGATAGGCTGACTCTGATACTGAAAGGCAGGATGCTCGGACGACCGTCCAACCATAGTACATTGAATCGTTGAACACTGTTTTGAGACGCATTTCCTCGCGGAAAATGGCACAAAGAAGAGTGAAGACTACATCTGATGCTCCTAGCAGCAAAAAGAAGTTGAAAAGATCCCGGTCTTTTTGTTTGTAGCGGAGCTAAGACACTTCTTGTGAATACTTGCTCGTGTCTGTTTGGCCCATTTCAACGGGCAGTGTTCCATGTTGCATACAGGCAAAGCGAGGGAACGTACCAATACTGGAGAAAAATATTCAAGTATGCATGTTCAACAATACAGCTATGTCATACACCATGAAATTTAGGGACGCCTTGGGTATTTTCACTGACTTACTCCCAATCCAGAGCGTGCACTTACCGTGTCTCGGAGTTGGTGCATATCCCTCTCGACGGCGGCCGCGGAGTTTGGCGCATTCGCCGTGAGCAACACGCTATGACGTCACTTTTCCCCTGGCTCGTAGCGATGGTACAGGGTTTTGGTTAGGATTTGAAGGACGGTGGATGCCACTTGTGCAGGTATATTACAGCTGAGTTTTTAGCTTATTAGTCATTGATTATTTTCGTGAGATATCCTATGACCCATTATTGTCAAAACAAACAATACAAAGGCGCCGCTTGAAGTTGCAAGAAAAAAACAAAACAAGCTGGGGTGCAGCGATAGATGCGGTCCCATCTCCGGAGTTAGGTACTATTTTTCACGCGAGTACCGGAACTCAATCGAAATTACTCCTTTGACACGAATACGCTAGTATCATTTAAATTGTTAGGTGCGGCTCATGGCCCAATGCTCTGTCCTCCCCACCTGCTCGGCGTGACTTTGCGACTCTGCGTTTGCCAGTTGCCACTGATCCTTTTCGACATAGAAAGCAAGTGCGTGCAGTATCGTATAAGTTCTTAAAGCTCTTCACACCAGGGGATCGGCCGGCCTGTTGCGTTAAACTTTCGTCTCCAGGGAGATGCCGTGGCTTGCCGTGTGTGCGATGACCTCAATGATGTATTTTTGGTCAAATTCAATCTATAGCGGGAAGTTGGAGCACAACAACACTGTAATTTAGGATAATGACTCTATATGAAGACCGCTTTCGAGCTGCCAAGGCGAGGATGTCATTTTCGATTTTTCGGAGTTACGCCACTGTTAAATTTGTCGTCCCACGCAATGCGCTCATTTAATAGCAACATTTGAGCAGCGATTATTAATTTCATTTGACGAATGAATGAAGTATGTTTATCCTTTTAAGCCCAGAATTCATATAAATCGCAATCCGTGGGATTGCGATGCAGACAGTAAAAGGAAGCATTACCGTTGCACTTGAGCAAGTGAGATATAAAAGAGACAAGAAAGTAACTTCGAATTTCCTTGGAACGCGATACATGTGGTATCATCAGTATCCAAAATTATATTTTGCTTCTATGACCAAAAACGTGATCTAAATTATACATTTCTTTTCTATATGAAAGAATAAAGATGTTTGTACTTTGGGCTAAAGAAATGTAGCACACATGTAGAGCGATACGGCGCGTCTACATTACGCATCAAAATTACACATGAAAGCATGTGATCTACACTATTACCAGCCAGCAATCCAGCATCTCCACAGAGATTACATTTATCGTCACTTCATGATTATGTGATCATTTCAGAGAAAGATGACACAATTTCCAACCGTCCCTTTCACCCGCTACTGTCATCGTAAAGGTACGCTTCCCATCTGTTTCCAGACATTTCCGACGCAAATGTAAGTCACACAGTTTTCAATCATCCTACTCTTTTTTCATGTACAACCATGCTTTTCCTCCTTCTTCTTCGTCCTTGTACGAGTCGCTATGGACCCGCACGTAATAACATAGTCTCACAAATGTAACTGCTTAATCCTCCTCCATATCTGTTGGAACCTGTGAGTCGATGGCGGGGGCTTGATCTGGTGAAGGGTACACATGTTGTTGCTGCTGCAGCTGGCGCCGCTGTCCCTGAGGCTCTTGCTCCTGTATCGACAGAGACATATTCATGTTATCATATAAAGCTGAATGTGCCATGGCTTGTCCATGAACGCTCATGGGTACTGGCAGGGGCAGCAGTGGCGCCGAAGACGAGGAAGTGTGAGTCGATGGAATGCTTGCCTCCATCCTGATGTCCAGCTCTGGTGTCGATGCTAGTAATGTCTGAAAATCCGCCTTCATATTTTCACGGGCTCGAACCGTCAGAAAATGAAAGGACATGCCAGAGGGCATATTTGGACGCCCTCCTTTGTCCGGATCTCCCCGTGTTAACACCAAGTCTACCTCTGTGCCGGCGTCCCGCCTCTCCAGATGCTCCTCGTACAGATAGGGGCATACGTGATTCTTTTTCATCCCTCCACAGCGCCCGCACCTGTAGCTTCCACGAAGAAGTCCTGTACTTGACTCTGCTACCTCAGCAGCAGTGTCTATTGTAGGTCTTGTGGCGGCAGCTGCCCTGGGAATGGCCGCGACGGGAAGCATTGGCGGTGTAGACGAGGTCGACAGGCTCGCAGACCGTCTCCTGGTTCGTGAGCCCCGACTTCCGCTCGTCAAAGCCGCAGCGGCTGCCCTATTGGCAGCACCGGCCGGTGTCACCGTGGCAGCTGCGGATTTTGACGCCTTGGAGGCAGAGGGTAGGAAGGAGGGGACGGGTGGTGGTGCATAGTAGGTGTTAAAGCCTAGGTGACCCATCATCATCGTAGCAGTGGCCATGGGAGAGGCTGCCGGCAGCGGCAACGGGGGTGGAGGAATCTGTCGAGGCTGCCCCTGCCCACGCGCCCCGCTGGAGGAAAGGGTTGCAAGAGTCGGAGAAGTAATCACTCTAGGATGCTCTGCACCAACGAGGAGCGATCCCGTGTTCGTTTCGCTTCTCAACCCTTTCCTTCCTTGCCAGTCCCTTGTCCTGTCAGCAGGAGGTCCGAGGGAAGCCGCCGCCACCGAGGGAGAGGGGAGGGAAAGGGTCTCGTCGGGGGTCGACGCAGAGAAGGGAAAATGCGTGTCGGCGTTCAGTACAGGTTGATAGCCTGCTCCAGACCCTTCCGCCTGTCCCGACTGGAGGTCCATCATGGTCGTGATGGTGTGCATGGTGGACGTTGTGGAGGTGGCGGTGGATGTGGCAGGTGAGGCGAGTCCTACCAGTCTTTCGTCAACGGCGTCTCCGGCAGTGGGTGCGGGCGCCGAGAAAGTCGAGGGTGCCCCCATCACCATTCCGCTCCCTCCGTCCCCACCCTGACTCATGAAAATTTCAGACGGCGAATCCAGTGGCACTCCCTCTTGCCAATCCGTGGACATGGATGCTTGACCTTCGAGCAATCCTAATGATGTGACAGGCTCCGGCATCTCAGAGGAGGAGGAAGGAAACGAAGGAGAGGTCAACAGCGTAGGTCCAATGGGAAATTCTATCGAAGAAAATGGAGACATGTTCGCAAAATTCAGGCTGCCCGCACTGTCGCTCGTCCCGCTTTGGCCCCTCGATACGACGGGCTGCATGGACGACATTGTATGGTCCGTCGCGGCCATACGTACTCCCAGAGCAGGGGTCTCGAGAGTTCTTGGACGCGGGGCGAAGGCGACCAGAGGTGGCGGAGCTTCTATTTTTTGTGGATTCTCCGTCCCCTCCATACTGTGTGCTTGCCCCTCCAGGTGGCGCTGGTCGACAAGCCCTGGCGATACTTGCCGCCGCCGTTTTTCTCGCTTGCCCTCGTCTACAGCTACCTCAGTGGAAGCCGACACCTTGGACGTGCTATCAGCACTACCTTTACTGCTGCCACAGCTACTACCACTGCTGCCCGCCAATTGCATCAACAAACCAGCGAAAGAGCCCGTTGAAAGGACCTGTCGGAGCTCTGCGGCTACTTCTTTTTCATGAGATGACGTCGGTGTCCCCTGCGATGTGGGCACCGCATCCAGAAATGAATCTGATGAGCCCTGAGTATCCTCGTACACGTGTGGATCCGAGTGTTCACTTTTTAGCCTCGCTTCTGCACTTGTCCGTCTCCCAGGACTCAGGTCATCTGTGTCTTCTTGTGCGTTGCTACCTGTTTCTGACATGCCTCTTTTACTGATAAGAAGGAGTCACGTGGGTAAATAGCTCAGAGAAAATGGCAGAAGCAAAGCTTGATGGAAGGAGAGAAAAAGCAACAAGGAGACAGTGCAGCGTTGCCATGCACTAGATTTCGCACGTCACAGTTGAGTCTATCTCAAGCTATACCTTTGGAAAAAATATGGCAGACAAAGCACATTAGAAAACTGCCAACCCATCTCCAGCTTTTCCAATGTCCCAAGTGCTAATGCTATCAAAGCAAGAGGGAGCGCGGGCATGAACATTTTTCAAGGCATCGCCATTTCACGTTGCGTGCGAAGAGGCACATCTCAATTATCACTGGGCGTTACCTTGGGCTGAAAAATCTCAAGGAACAAAACGCAGGAGGCTGAAACCCGAGACAAGTCGGGCGTAGAAACGATAGCCTGACGCGGTCCTAAAACTGCTGGAGGAACACACCTCGCCAACAATTTATGTCTTTGCATGCAAAAGGAGTCGGCGTGGGGACACGGAGCGGACAGAGTGGCAAGCCCCTCAAAGGACATTTGCGGCGGGAGGCCGGGGCGGGAGTCGGGGCCCGGACAAATTTCGGGCTTTTGCGTCTTCTGACCCTCGCTAGGGCTTTTCCCCCCTGCGGACCTCGAACAAGAGCAAAGCTGCACGAGTTAAAGGGATCTTGGCACGTGGAAGGGGGCGCAAGGAGGGTAATCCTTCATATATTTTGCTGTTATGAATGAAATTGACGACGTTTCTGACGGCTTTCTGTAGAATTTTACTGTAGCTTTTCCACATATCAGCAAGGCCCTTATATGGCGCATTTACTTAGCGTCGTGAAATCAATACCAAAAAAATCCAGAAGTCAGAAATATAAATCCAAACCTTCAGCATATTCACGCTATATTCTGATTCACTCTGAATTATTTGGCTTTTGCTACGCCCTTGGTGATAAATGGACCCATTCTCGGAGAACGCCTTGACACATATGCAGATGCGCATAGCTCATTATTGACCTCCACATTTTGAGAAACTGTCGTTTCCTTTAATCCACAAACGACCGCCCTTTGGACCGCTTATTTGATAAATGGAGTTCTGTATAAAGAAGAATTGGCTAATCTGAAGAGGTGTAGGCTTTCAATGGCCAAGCTCTTTACTTTTGAGGATGTAGATACTTTCTTGGCATCCGCACACTTCACAGGGTCTCATTGACCTATCGTTCTTCTACAATGTAGGAGTGGAGGATATACTGATCTATGACAAGAGGGCGAAAAGACGAAGAAGGAAGAGGGGGATAATTGGACAGAAGCGCATACCATGCATGTGTATCTACACTTACATAGTTTCCTCTATGTGTCTCTTTTGTCATTTTCCAAGATCGTCTGGTGGCTTACTTTACATAAGTACATTTCTGTTCACTTTGAAGCATTGCGACCGCTTATGTCGTAAATACCCCGTTTGGCTCGTTGAATGATTTTTGCGAGTACGTACACAAAGATTTGCCAACATGAATTATCTCCACTTTACATGTGAGAAAATGAAAGCACACCACTGACACAAAGGATACTTCGGTCCTTTTTGACTTTCCTCTACTTTTCTTGGACAACTCACAAGTCACTCTCAGCAATGCAACATAATTACAAAAACGTACGATGCAATTTGTGTATTGAAGACGCTTGAATAGGGAAGACTGCAACTCGTTACAAATTTTGGATGCAGATCTTTTGTTGTATACCGACAGAAGTCCTATAGCTTGAAAAAAATACGATGCAATATGGAAGCCACAAATTGCAAGAACCTACAATAACGAATGTTGCGGATATATTTGCCTCGAAAGCCTTACTTTGGAAACAATCGATGAGTGAAATGTAGGCATTTCCGAGTATATGAGGGAATACACTACACTTTGTGATGATTTTACCCTATATGCCTATAGAATCAAAATTGATGGGTGAGCTGCAATGGCTCTTCACCTGCATCAAACGATGCTTTTCTTGGGCATGGAGTTGTATAAGAAATGGGCCATTCCCAACAAGGAAAACGAGGTGGTCAAATTGAAAAGAAACATCTACCCACCAATGGGGGGCAAAGTATCGCATCGCATACTTTCTAATCTTTTTGCTGCCATACTCACGTTTTCGTTGTGTGAAGCCCGAATACTCTTCTTTTGCGGTCGTCATGGTCATGCTGCTTGGGAGGGCGGGCTTGGACCCCCCAGGCTGCTGCCTTTCTTCGAAGTTCTTCCTTCTGCAAGTTTCTGGCGATCACCTGTAACCTGAACGCATGCCTCCCACCCGGGCCCGCCGTGCGCAAGGGAGGGTCATCGCGCCCTGGCGCCATGGACGATGTGTGTGTCATATCGGAGGGTGCAATGGTGGCACGAGACTAGCCTGCGAAAGACTCGTTCGACTCTTCCATCCTTGTCCCTCCCCCGATATCGGGCTCAAAGCACCACATCATCCTCCCTCGTGCGCTAAGTGTCCATTTTGCAAGCCCGTCGCAGGCCCGTTCCACATGTTTGGCGTTTGGATGTTTGTTTTGATCGTTACCATTGGCTAGAGATTGGAGAGAGGAGCCTGTGCAGACTGCATGTGGCTTTTATGTCATTACGCTTAGTCTTATGGGTGCAAAAACGGCACCGGCTGCGGCCGTTAGCTTCCATGCTCGCAGTAGAGCCCAACCAAGCCCTATCTGTCTTGTGTACACGTTGTCTGCGCGAAACTATCACAGCCTTCCTCTTGAAAACGAGATGCGTTGTTACCCTTTCGATGCTGTGGAAGTCTGTCCCGAGTCATTCGACCGACCCTTTTTCTGGGATGGTCCCAGGTTTGTCATCGAAGCTATCAACCTCATCCACGCGTGTTTTCTTCTACCACCAGACCAACAAACCAAAATTTACACAGGTTGCACGCGAGAACATGGATGAATCCACGGGTAAAGCTGGCGATGGCGTTCCCACCCCTGTGGCAGATGGGGGTGCCGGCGGCATAGTCCCCATGGCTGAGGGCAGCAAAAAACGCAGTCCCAACCGCTTGATTGTTGACGAGGCCACCAACGACGACAACAGGTATGCCTGACAGCCTAGTGAGAGACTTGTCGATCGGTTGCATAGCAGGGATAAGTTGGATGAAGGCGGATTCACATTGAAGCGACTTCTGCTTGTCTCAACCCTTCCACCCTTGTTTTTCCCTCTCTAGTGTTATCGGCCTCTCTGCCGCAAAGATGGAGGAGTTAAACCTCTTCCGTGGAGACACGGTGGTGGTCAAGGGCAAGAAGGGTGAGTGATTGATAGTGAGGGGCAGGAGGACCCGGAAGGAAGGAGGGAAAGGGTGATGCACTCGATGCGGTGGTGTCCGGCTCTGTACTCATCGCTGTGCTTGTCCCGACCGACCCTTGCAGGACGCTCCACGGTATGCATCGTACTGACTGAAGAAGCCACGGAGGACAGCAACGTACGCATGAACAAGGTGCGAAAGACGAAAATTTGGGACAGAAAAACGGGGATATGAAATCAGAGGGTGGGGGTGGTGGTGAAAGTACTCCACAGCGCTCACACTGCGGGTATGGGGTTTCCTCCTTCTCTGCAGGTCGTGCGCAAGAATCTGCGAGTCCGTCTAGGAGACCTGGTGACCCTCTCCCCCTGCTCGGACGTGCCTTACGGGAAGCGCGTGCACATCCTCCCTTTGGACGACACCATCGAGGGTACGTAGTGCTGTCTCTCCCAACTCTGTAGAGGATTTGCTCACGCCTCGCTTGTTTTTAGTGCTTAAAATACTTTGAAATTGGGCTGCGTGTACCTGTCTACCATGCAAAGGGGCTTGGTCAGCGCCTTGTGCGGACGCCGTCCTCACTCTTTTCTGCCCTCTTTCCCTCTTCTTCAAATTTGCCGTCCTGCAGGTGTCACGGGAAACCTTTTCGACGTCTACCTCAAGCCCTATTTTTTGGAGGCCTACCGTCCTGTCACAAAGGGGGATCTCTTCCTCGTCCGACAGGTCAGAGACATGCCATGGGCGGGGTCCTCTCTTGCCCGGTCGCCTCCCTCCCCTTTTCTTTCCTTTTCGTTTCCGGTTCCTGTGTACCCATTACGTTTGATTTTTCCGCATCATCTTGTCCACACGTGTGCTACATTATCAAAATTTGTGATGTGCTCATCCTAGTACGTCCTTTTTCTTCGGCCTGCTCTCTTCTCTCTTTTCTAGGCCATGCACCCCGTTGAATTCAAGGTAGTGGAAACAGAGCCAGCGCCGTACTGTATCGTAGCCCCGGACACGGTCATCTTTTGCGAGGGGGAGCCGGTCAAGCGCGAGGACGAAGAGCGCCTGGACGATGTGGTATGCTGGGAGGGCGTCGTGGATGCCAGGGGTTGCTTTGCCCTCCGAGTGACGCGGAGAAGGAGTCGCATGAATTTCTCCTCTCGTACTGACGACGTCACGTTCCTTCCCCCCCGCCTTCCTCCCCTACTTCCTCTCCTCCTTCTATCTAAAAGGGCTACGACGACATCGGTGGCTGCCGGCGGCAGATGGCACAGATCCGCGAGATGATTGAGTTGCCCCTGCGACACCCGACCCTGTTCAAAACGCTGGGAGTGAAACCCCCCCGCGGTGAGTCGACGCGAGGGACGCATTTTCCACTTGCGGTGTTGCCTTAGTATTTGCTTTATGCCTTCCAAGTTCGCCTTTTTTGCCCCTTCGTATCTATTTCGCTGCTTTTGTTTGTCTTCTTTGACATCCCTCCTGTGTTTTTGACCTTCAGATTGCTGATCTTCCTCTTTATGAGATTTGCTTCTGTTTACCTGTCCTAGCTATCGACCTCCGTTTTAGTGCATCAGATTAAAACAAACGTCGTTCTGATTATAATTCTGGAAACTAACACTTTTCCTCCTTCTTTTTCTCGAGCTCAATGTCGCATCAAATTTCATCCTCACCCTCTTGGAACCCCGGTTTTATCCCTCAGGCGTCTTACTCTATGGGCCGCCGGGATCAGGAAAGACCTTGATTGCTCGCGCCGTCGCCAATGAGACCGGGGCCTTCTTCTTTCTCATCAACGGGCCTGAAATCATGTCCAAGGTGGGGAGGGAGAAAGTTGACGGGAAGGGAGGGTGAGAAGAAAATTGCAAGAGGGTTTAGAAGGAGAGAAATTTATGTGGTGTCTCATCATTATGCTGGGTGCAACTGGAACAAGATAAGAGGGGGATACTATCTTTGCCTGTTTCTTAACTCCCCTGGGTATATTGAAATTTATGTGGTGTCTCATCATTATGCTGGGTGCAACTGGAACAAGATAAGAGGGGGATACTATCTTTGCCTGTTTCTTAACTCCCCTGGGTATATTAATCTCTTCACCGTCTCGTCTGAGTAGATGGCGGGTGAGTCTGAGAGCAACTTGCGCAAGGCCTTCGAGGAAGCAGAGAAGAATGCCCCAGCCATCATTTTCATCGACGAGATCGACTCCATCGCACCCAAGCGCGAGAAGACCAACGGGGAGGTAAGAAGTCAGATTTGAGTAACAGTGAATTTTCGAAGGAGGGGAGGAGGAACGAACCACGTATATTCATTGGTAATGGCTGCAAGGAGGTGCTGGCATAGCTCTGTGAACCTTTTCGGGTTATGGGATGGGCCGGTCAAGTGATAAAGGGCTTAATTTTATCTCTCCGTCTCTGTCATGGTGGCGCCTTGTTGCATTTTACGTCGACATCGATGCATCACCCTTTCGATTCTTCCTTCTCCCCATCCTTTCCCATTCTCGCTAGGTGGAGCGTCGCATCGTCTCGCAGCTACTGACCTTGATGGACGGCATGAAGAAGCGCGCCTCTGTGGTTGTGATTGGCGCCACCAACAGACCCAACTCCATGTACGTGTCTTATCGCCGCATCTTGGGATAGCTGCATGCTATTGAGTTTTTTTTAATCCCAAAGAATAGTAATTGTAGGGCGTTAGGGACACGCCCGTATGCGCTACATATTGCGGTATCGATCTTGATCTGTGAACAATTCACTCGACTTGCCTTTTCCCTCCTTTCACGTCATCACCTTCCTTCCCCACCAAACACAGCGATCCTGCCCTCCGTCGTTTCGGCCGCTTCGACCGGGAAATCGACATTGGCGTGCCTGATGAGAATGGGTAAGATGCGTGGGGCTAGGCGCACTGGGGGAGGGAGCTGATGTAGGACGGCTGTCGCGAAATCACGACGTCCTTTCATCCCCGGTCTCTAAACCTATCCTTCTCCATGGTTCTGCACGGGGGTCGATGCAGGCGTCTGGAGATCTTCCGCATTCACACTCGCAACATGAAGTTGGACGAAGACGTGGACCCTGAGGCGATTGCCCGCGACACGCATGGCTTTGTCGGGGCGGACATGGCTGCACTCTGCACAGAGGTGAGAAGAATGGTCGGGAGGAAGAAGGAGCCAGAAGGGAGCATGGGACAGGGAAGACGACTGCCACACGATTTACCGATCAATAGAAGTGCATGTGAGATGCCCAACATGCTTGTCAGGCGGTGATTGACCTGTCGATACATCTCCTTTTCCTGCTTTTTTCGCGTTGCACAGGCCGCTATGCAATGTATCCGTGAGAAGATGGACGTCATTGATATCGAGGATGAGAGCATCGACGCCGAGGTACCGTGCATCTTGCTTTATCTCTTAAAAACCTCCCGTCGCTTGGCTCCTAGTCCCCCTCTTACACGTCCCGTCCCTTTCCTTGCTCTTGACATATTCTGTCCGCTTTTTCCCGCTTTAAATCCGCTCATATTTAAAAAAAAAATATAGGTTCTGAATTCTATGGCTGTCTCTCAAGAGCACTTCAAATACGCGCTGGGTGTGTCCAATCCCTCCTCTCTCCGAGAAACGGTCGTCGAGGTACGAAGAGCTTCCTCGATTCCTTCGACTTGTTTCATCCTGGATAAAAGCATCCGCAGGGACCAGTCACGATACCCCGGGAATTTTTACCTTTTTACTGCCTTCGCTTACATCCTGTCTCCCACCACATTGTCATTTTCAGGTGCCAAACATCAATTGGGACGACATCGGTGGCCTGGAAGGCGTCAAGCGCGAGCTCCAGGAGCTTGTCCAATACCCTGTGGAGCACCCAGAGAAGGTATCTTTTCCTTTCTCTATTCTTTATCTCTTTCCCCTCCTTTTCTGCTGACTACGCCATGAGTGATCCTTTCCTTCCGCTATCGTCTCGTCTCATCCCCGCACCCGATTTCTTTGCACTGCGCGTCTCGTTTTCGTCTATTCTTTTTACCTGGAGTGCGTTTACTCGCGGGAGCAAGGTTACTTTGTGATTTCTTTCAAATATTTTGGCTCATTTGTTCGCCGGCCCTTTCCCTACTTTTCTTGGCAGTTTGAGAAATTTGGCATGTCTCCTTCACGGGGAGTCCTCTTCTACGGCCCGCCCGGGTGTGGCAAGACTCTAATGGCCAAAGCTGTCGCAAACGAATGTACGGCAGGGAGGAGGAATGAGGGGAGGGAAAGAGAGAAGGAGAGTGAGTTGGCAAACATGGTCATGAGTTGTTCGTGATGAAGGGTGGCCAGAGACTACTGTATGAATTCAAGGATGTGGCTTACCTTCCTGGATGGATGCTTAAAAAGGCGTTGCATGTTTGGTACTAGACATCATTTCTTGATGTACCTTTATCCTTGTCGCCGTGAATATCCTGCTTACCTCCTCTCTTCACCGTGTTTTCTATTCCTCCCTGCGTCGATCCCTGCTCCAGGCCAAGCCAACTTCATCTCGGTCAAGGGACCTGAGCTGTTGACTATGTGGTTCGGCGAGTCCGAAGCCAACGTCCGAGAGGTAGGTTTGTGACTTGAGACGGAAGAAAACAGAAGGTACTGGGCGCGGAAGAAATGTTGAATGGCAATCGGAAAACTTCAAACTTAATTGTGATTTTTGGGGTTTTCATGAGGTGCTGCACGGGTCAAATGAGGTGTTTGCTCTTGGATGAGGTGGTCTGGTATTCCCCCGACAAGGTCCTTCTTAATTTAGGCATTGGGCTCACGTGTCAATTGGTTCTATCCTCTCGGTCATTGTTTTTGCCTGTGTGCTGTGTGCGTCCGTCGTTTCCCCGTGCGCTTTGGCTGAGAGCCTATGTAAGAATGCTCAATATCCTCTTCCGTCTTTTTTCTCCCCTCTCTCCCCAGGTTTTCGAAAAAGCTCGAGCCGCCGCGCCCTGTGTCCTTTTCTTTGACGAACTGGATTCCATCGCGCAGTCTCGAGGGGGAAACAGCGGGTAAGGAGGGAAGCGAAGGGCTTGAAAGT
This sequence comes from Nannochloropsis salina CCMP1776, assembly GCA_004565275.1. Taxonomy (NCBI): domain Eukaryota; class Eustigmatophyceae; order Eustigmatales; family Monodopsidaceae; genus Microchloropsis; species Microchloropsis salina. The sequence goes on along the minus strand of SDOX01000001.1, from coordinate 983,479 downwards.
AGACAGGATACTAGATTCAGGAGGTATTTGTCTTATCAGCGAAAGTATTTGGCAGAACTTTCTGAATCGTCCTGCATTTCCATTCGTACTTTTATCGAACAGAGACGGCGGTGGTGCTTCGGACCGCGTCATGAACCAGCTGTTGACAGAAATGGACGGCGTTGGAGCGAAGAAGAATGTCTTCATCATTGGTCAGTCGAACTGTTCTTTTGCAAATATTGTCTTCTCCTCTCGCTTCCAATATTTATTGTCCGAGTTCATGAGATTCTGACGCATGCACGCCCTTTTTTCCCGTTTGCAGGTGCCACGAACCGTCCTGATATCATCGATCCTGCCCTGATGCGCCCCGGCCGCCTCGATCAACTTATCTATATTCCCATGCCTGATTACGAGAGTCGGTAAGCAATTCAAGTGCTTTAAGTCTAGAACGTGTTTATGGAATGGATCGGGGCGAAAAAGCTCGGAGTAAGAGCTTTTGGCATGTAGACACTTGCAATGCGATGTAGTATCTTCACACTGTTGCTTCCCTCTCCTTTATCGCTCCATCCCCATTCATGCAGATTGGGCGTTTTGAAAGCGACACTTCGCAAATCTCCCGTCTCCAAAGACGTCAATCTCGAGTATTTGGCCGCCCAGGTGAGCATGGAGAGGTTTGATCTCGGGAGCAAGAGAATTCGGTCGAACATTGTCTGGAAACCATCGTGGTGTCTTCTTTACTATCTTTAAAGTAAGAGTTGTTGGTTTGACTGCTGACTTCCTTGACATCTCTTTAATCCACTTCCTTTTTGTTTTGTCAAAGACGGACAAATTTACTGGCGCCGATCTGACTGAGATATGCCAGCGGGCCGCAAAACTTGGTACGTAATTATAGAAAGAGGAACGAAGAGAATCGATTTAGGAGGGATTAGAAAAGTACCTGAAAGCGGAATCTCACTTCTTGTCATTCGACTCGCTTTTTCCACGCTCTCAGCTATTCGTGAGGAGATCCAGCGAGACATGGAACGGGAAAAACTGAGGGCGGAGGCTGGCGAGGTGGATATGGAAGAGGAGCCGATGGAAGAGGTGAGACAGAAGACAGGAGCAATAAAATTGGTTGTATATATTAATGGTACATAGAAAGGTTGGATGGAAGGACAAGTCTGATTTTTGAAGGCATATTTCTCCTTGGCATCCTAGAGACTCGGGGCCTACATAAGTTTAATTGAATATCATAGACTGCTGGCGTGAAGATGCTTGTAAGCAAGGTATATTCATTGTTTACTACCTTTATGGCCTCTTTGCAATGATCCAGGTTACCGAAGCAGAGATTCTTCCTCGGCACTTCGAAGACGCCGTCCGCAACGCTCGCCGCTCAGTATCGGATCGAGACCTCCAGCAATACTCCTCCTTCGCACAGGTACGCTCGCTTGCCGCCTCTGTTTCTGATAATGCTTTTATTGGTCCTGCCTCTTTGGGTAACTGTTCTTGAATTGCGTTCTTATTGACAAGAGTATTCCATCGCCTACGTCCCTGCACCTCAAGGTCTTCCTCATTGTCCCCCCCCCCCTTTATCCTCGTTGCTTATATTTTTACCAACACCCGCATTTGGGTTTCTATCACAGACATTGCAGCAGGCTCGCAGCCAAATTACTGGCCCAGGAGGATCCCTAGCGGCCTTCCGCTTTCCGGAGGGAGGGGAGGCAGCTGCTGGAGGGGCAGGGGCGGCAGCAGAGGAGGAAGATGATTTGTACTCTTAAAGAAAACGGACAAAAGAGCTGGAAATATCAAGGATCCTGATATGTAGTGGGAAATCAGGCACGCAGGTGGAACAATATGTTAATTCGTGAGAGGAAATGAATGGATAGAGAAGGATGGGTTGAGGGGGGCATTGCGCAAAGGGCGAACGTAGAGGGTTGGGTGAAAACAAGACGAGAGCCTCAGCACATATGTTAGAAAGTTAAAGACTCCCCCCCCCCAAGACCCCCCCCCCTCCCCCCGGGGTAGTATGGGGACGGGAAGTTAGGAAAATGGGGGAGGTGAGCCACGGAATCGTTTCGGCGAAAGGCGATGGAGGGCGAAAGGCGATGGAGGGGGGAACAGGAAGGAGGAAAGCGAAAGGGGCCAGTGCGTCGTGGTAGGGTACAGAAGGTTGAACGGAGGGAGTAAGGTGTGTAGTGCCCGCATGTCGTCAGCTATCTCAGGTTGGTAAGGGAGGGAACCTCAATATCCTGTATTTGCGAGAGAGCGTAGACAGAGATTTCGCTAGGTGGCTTAAGCTCAATCCTCGAGCAAGCACAGCCAGGCAAGACTACTGGAAGGTTTCCCCACGATGGAAGCCGACACGGAAGTCAAGCCCTGTCGGAAGAAAGCAAGCAGGAAGAGGAGGATTCAAAAGACAAGATAGCAATTTATCTTAATGAGACAGATTGTTTGTTATCTATTTTTATACTCGAGCGAGCTGTAAGCTTGATCTGTCAAAGATCAGACCATCGTCCTTTTCACCTTCAGCCTCGTTTCTCTTTCATGAACATCACCCATGAAAGCCTTTACGAGAATTATTCACACCGTGTCTTGTTTCCACTTTTTGGAAACAAATGCTCCCTGGAGGCATAACTCTATGGTCTTTCCCCTTTCCGCCAGCCACGCTAGCATTCAGGCGAAGATCCCACGTCCGCCCGTCTTCTTTCCCCACCACGCATGGCCTCTGCTGCAGCCGCTGCAGCCGCTGCTGCTTGTTGTCTTGTCATTCTCCGAGTACCACTGCTGTTATGAGACGGCGAGGTAACGGCTGCTGGTGATAAATCCGAGGAGAAGGAAGGAAGATTTGCGCTCTCGTCATGATCGAAGACTGGAAATGCACTGAAGCTCCGTCGCCGTTCCTCTTCTTCTTCCTCCTCTTGACCTTCCATACTGCGGATTTCTCGAAGCAAAGCTTTCGCTTCTTCTTGCTCCTGTCATGATGCCCAAAGAACGTCAGTCGGACCCTGTCCCTCCTTTCTCCTCTATCTTTCCGTCTTTTTCTGTCCCTCTTTGTCCTCTCACATACCCGCCCTCCCATATCCAACAGGCGGTTGCAGTAAAGCGTGGCAGTGTGGAGGTCGTGCCTCCTTTTGTGATAATGCGCGAGGAATAGGAGAGCGTCAACCGTATCGGCGCTTCCGTCCGTCTGCTCGAGAGGGGGATAGAAGGCCGGAAAGAAAGTACCCCAGTTGAAGACAAGTTTTTCATCCATACATATGCATTAGCTCCTGGCGCGGTGACGTTATATTCTCCTCGCCGTATCTCTCTCTACTTTCTTTCAGGTTGGGATCACGCAGGAGACAGTCAAGGAAAGGTCAACTTGTGTCACTCGCGCGAACCCTTTTTATCGTCTCCTCATTCCACGTCTCCGCGTTCTCCTCACCTGATACCCTTGGCGTGCTTCTAAGTGGCGCTGGTAGCAGCGAGCGGCCTTCCATTCGTCTTGATCATCGCGGTAGAGGCGGGCGAGCTTGGCTGTGGCGATTCCCTCCCTACATGGGAGGAGTGCGCGGGGAAGAAAAAATGAGGAAGTTGAGCACTCGCTGCACACGGGAATACAAATTGATTATATTTGAAATAAGGAAGAATATTTCAAACAAGTATCATTCAATCCTCCCTTCTTCCCCCTTTAAAGCATACTCCCTCGCGCTGTCTTCAACTAAAAGATGTTAGTGTTTACAACCTGTCGTTGTTGCAGACAGCCCTCTCGTAGCACTTGATGGCTTCGTTGCGTCGGTCCAATTGTTCGTAGCAGACACCCTGAAAGGAGAGGAGAAGGGGGGAGTGAGCCATAGTAAAGAGGTGTGAGATGGTGGCCCACAATTCCGTAGACGGGGTGACACTGATACGTCCCAAAAAGATGCCATCACACGAGATCATGCTTCCGCCTGACAGCTTACGTCCCGCTACATCCAGGAATTTGAAGAATGGTCAAGAGAACATGGAAGGGGAAAGCGGAAGCAAATGATAGGAATGTCCGCAAAAGGCCCCCTAACCGCATGAGAAGCCACCATCCTCCCAACATACTGCTCTCGCGGGCACTTACGAGAGCACACCACATGCGCGCATCGAAAGGACGGAGGGTCGCCGCTTTTCGGTAGTAATATATGGCATAAAGGTACATTTGCAGGAGCTCGTACGTTTGACCTAACCCGTACCACGCCCGATAATCGCGGGGGTTGATGTCCACGGCCCGGCGATACGCCTGAGAAAAGGTTGAAAACACACAATATAGAGGAAGCCGTTCTGATGAAAGACGCGTACGAGGGTGACGTGTGGCGGATGGGGAAGATCAAAGGTCATGCAGGTTGACAAGGAATAGCGGGGGTAGGAAAGAATCTGGATAGCCCTTTTGCAAGAGACGGTGTTTAAACGCCGTCAATTGTAGGTCCGAGAAAGGAAATCGAGTGGGGAGGGAGCAACCTCATCTCAGTGTTAGATAGAACAGGAGAGGGTGGGAACCGTGGATAGAAAAGAGACCTGCGCTTGCGTCAAAAGAGGAAAGAAAGACGAATCCACAGGAGCCATAATATGGCTTTTAGGGTGGAAAAATCAATGAGGTTTGAGTTTCATGAAAGTAAAAGTAGAAAGGGATGTTACAAAAGACAGTGGAAAGCCGTGGCTGAGCAGAGACGTGCAAAAAGGCTTGATGGAGAACGGAGGGGGTTTTCGACCGATAAGGAAGGGCTGTGCTTTGCTGTGTCGTTGACATCTCGTTCTCTATATCCCCCTTGTCTCCTTCCCCCTTCACGCCTCTTACCTCAATAGCCGCCCCCGTGTTCTTCATCTCAAGGAAACCGTGGCCCATGAGTGTCCTGTCCGACCGACAGGATGACTTGGGTATTGACCCTCTATTTCTTCATCCCCCCCTTGCCTCCATCTCCAAGTTTCTTACCAGGCAAACAGGAACTTTCGGTTCAGTCTAAGGGCTCTTTGGAAGTACAAGACAGCACGCTCGTGTTGACCCTAATATCCAAAAATTCAGGTTGGGGGAAAAGGGCATCAAGGAGGGATATAGGGATGAACTTCCGACATTTATGAATCGACGGCATACAAAAACCTAAGACGGACACGATCGGCGGAACGAAGCCGGTAGAAGGGTGGGAAAACATGCCCACGAGAGCAAAAGCCGGGGTGGAGGGACCGGAGGGGAGCGCACCTTTAAAGAGTAGTAGTTGCCGATGATGCAACAGGTCTCAGGTCGATATTTGTCGTTGCGCGCAGCTATATGGGCCAGTTGAGAGAGTTCCGCCCGGCTCTCCTTCACGTAGAGGACGTCGGAATACCTGTGGGCAGGGACGCGAACAAGGGAAGGAGTAAAGGCGTGTGTGAGTTAGGGTTAGGGTAAAAGTCACTGTTAGGGTTGGGCTTAAAGGCACCTGAATGTGCTCCTCCCCACTCCTCCTTCCCCTTTCCCCCTCTTCTCTGGGCCTCACCTTTCTAAGTTTTCCAGTCGGTAAGGGTCTTGCTCTTGAAGCGCCCGGAAGCCTTCCTGGGCTTCCTCGAAATCTCGAAGATTGTAGCGGGCGATGGCACATTGGGCCTGTGGGAGGAAGAGAGAGGGGGAAGGAGGGAGGGAAGGAGGGAGGGAGAGAGGGTCGATTAGGCACGTGGACAAAAGCACGCAGGGATGGTAGGCGGCAAACCTTGAGGTAAGAGGAGGTCGGAAACACGTGGAGAAGACGGCGAAGGAGAAAGAGGGCGTGCTCGCTCTGGTGTTGCTCGAGCAGCAGGTGGGCCTGTTCATGGGAGAGGGATCCTTACTCACTGACCTGACGCGTCTCTTTCCGCCTCTTTCCCACCCTCCCACCCTCTTTCCCTCCCGCCCTCCTTCCCGACCTGGAAGAAATCGTACATCCACAAGGTAGACAAGCGTCCTTGTACTTGCTCCGAGAAGAAGCCCTCCCCTCTTTCCCCTCTTTGCCCCCCCCGCCCCCCCACCCCCCCTCCTCTCCTCCCCTCCAGCAGGGGCGGATCCGACTTGCCCCTGCCCGCCCCCTCCTCCGAACGTTGCTGGTGCTGTTTCTCGTCGCAGAGGACCTCGGCCAGATCCAACCAAGCGCTCCAGTTGTAGGGGTAGGCGAGCACGGCTTCCACCAAGACGCTCTTGGCGCTGGCAGCAGACAGGAGGGAGGGAGGATGGGAATGAGGGTGAGCGCAGAAACAGGCGAAAGGAGTGGAATAAACGAGGCAAGGCGGATAGAAAAAGGGGGGGAAGGGGAGGGAGGGAGGGAGGGAGGGAGGGAGGACAGACCTCGGCCGACGCATCTGCCCTTCCTCCCCGCAAACCCCCTCTCGATTAAGTGCTGGGGCCCCCTCGGCGACCGTTTCCCTCTCCCCTCCCCCGCCCCCTCCGCCTCCCACGCCCCCTCGCCCCTCCTGTTCAGCCACCTCGGCTGCAGCGGCCAAGGATGGTGTTGTGTTCCTCCGAGGGACTAGGTACGGCTCCATCTCTTTCAAGGCGACCGCGTACATATATAGGTTGAAACCATCCAGAGACTGGGTGAGGGGGATAGGGAGAAAGGCGGGGACAGATGAGTGAAGAGAGGGAGACTGCGTGGCGTCAAGGGTAAAGGGGGCAGGGAAAGAGGAAGGAAAGGAGAGGGAGAGGAGGAGAAATAGGGGGAGGAACCTTGGTAGCGTGGAGGGGCGCGAGCTCATCGATCAGCGCCTGACAGGGAGGCAGTGAGGAAAAAAGAAGGAAAGAAAGGTCATGAACTTAAATGCCGGACGGAGAATGACGATCACATATTCCAGGCGCTGCCTCCTCCTTCCCTTTCTCCGTCCCTATCCCCTTCCCTTCCTCCATTCTTCCCTCCTTTTCTTCCTCCTGCTTCTCCTCCTCAGTCCCTCTCTGGTTCCCCTCGGCCCACGCTCCCACCTGAAGGTCGGTGTTGAGGACTTGACAACGATCGAGCTGGTCCGTGATTTCCATCATGCGTTCTTCCTTCGCCTTTGAGGACAGGGGAAAACGAGGGAGGGAAGGAGGGAGGGAGGGAGGGAGGGAATGTCGCAACTGTTTAGGGGGAAGGAAGCCGAGACAAAACATCCCTCCTATCGTGCCACACACTTAAGATGGCACTTCTCCGACATTCGCACAAAACGGACGAGTACAGAGAAGGAGGGAGGAGGGAAGAATGGGAGGGAGGGAGGGAGGGAGAGCGGGAGGGGGGGAAGTCGCCATCGTCCGGGGCCACTACCCTATCTACACGCAGTCCCATCCACCCTCTTCACCTTCTCTCCTGCCAAATAGGAGGCGTAAGACCGTAGAAACAATTCTTCCTGATTGATCGTCCGAGCAGGGAGCGAGGCCTCTCCCTCGCCGCCCCCCTCCATCCCTCCTTCTATCCCTGCCTCCTCCTTCTCCATTTGCAAAACATGCGCGGCCCGTCTGTATTCACCGGTGTCAAAGCACGCCTTGGCCACCAGAAAAGCGTCGCTAAACTGAAAAGCGTGAAATAGAGGAGGGAGACGAGGAGGGAGGGAGGGAGGGAGGGAGGGAAAGAGGGAGGAAGAATGGAAGGTTGTGAATTATTCGGGAGCCAGATAGTACGCTTCAGGGAGCTGTGGGGGTACACACCGCGCCAGTCCCGGGAAAATACGCGCGTCAAGGGAAGTCTTCCCAGCCTGGCAAGCGTATCATGGTGGAGATCACACTCCATAAATAACCACCTCCTCCTGGTCATGTGCGTACCTCCGCAGGGGCAGTGCCTTCGTCCTCGCCCGCCTCCTCCTCCACCCATCCCTCCCAGGCTCTGGGCCCCGAGAACATCCCTGCAGGGTGGTCCATATTGGTGGACGGTTGCCTGTGCACCAGGGATAGGAGGCGTGTACTTATCCGTCACCCTCCGTCCTTTTCCGAATACGTCTGACCTTCATTCCAGAAGTTATATACTTCTTCTATCTCCTCTCGCACGTACCGTAGACCAGCAAGCTGCTCGGCTGCCCACTTCGCAGCTAACTTTAAACCCCGGGCACTTAAATCTGCCACAGCCGCCCGAAGTTCCAGCCTAAAATGCATTACACATCATGGGTTTACAATTGGGGAGACGAAGGGCTTATGAGGAAGAAGGCATGAGCAGGAGGTAGGAAACGAAGGAAAATGGACGGAAATAAGACGTATGGTCGCGTCATTTCAAAATCACCTGATGGTGGAGAGCGTTTGAGGACTGACGTAGATGTCTTCTTCGTCATCCCCCTCCTCGAGGTGAATAGGATGGTCAAGTACCATGACTGCGGGGAGAAAAGGTTCGATGTGGGAACCGTCGATCAATTCCAAAAATTCCACGGGTAAGGACTCACTGTGCGCCTGTGGTAAGCAATGTAATTACATCGATGGTTGTGGTGAACGAGTGTATGTGGAGACTTTGCTTTTTCTTCGAGGCATTTTTTTTCCTTCAAAGGGTCCCGCCGCCGCTCCCAAAAAGCGAGGAACGGCGATGACCTTCGTTCGCTCGTCTTATTATTACGTTCCAAGCTTTTATGACGAAAATCATGTCACAATTTGTTCTTGTTTGAGGGTATCACAATCTTCCGTCCTATTCTATAATGCAACGTTTCTAGCTCCTCCTTGCGTCCGACAAGAAAGCGGCCGCCAAAGTTGGCCTTACGGGCGTCGTTCTACAACTTGCATGTTCATATATCCAAAGCATTGTCCCATCATCAAGCTTTCATATCTATCGGATTTTTGCATGTGTAAAAAGTGAACGAAAAGTAAACATAGGACGTCGCGTATGAAGAAACTAAATAAGAAACAAAAAGTCATTCGTAACTTGATAAGCTGTTCGTTTACCGCTTTAAAAAAGCTGCGTAAATAGAGGACGCATCAGGTTATGGGCCCTAATTGACCTAACCTTTGAACTGAATAAATAACTGATTATTCAAGACACTGGTCAACGTCCTATCTCTGGTGCAATTGGATTTGCAGAGATAGAGGACTGAGTTGATTGAATCTCTTTGGTGCAATTGGATTTGCAGAGATTCAGGGCTGTTTTAATTGGTAATTGGATTTACTAGATTAAAGACAGCATTTAATTGGATCTGGAGGCTGTACGTACGGCTGGCTAGGCTCACAACTGTGAAATCATGGGAGATAATGATGAGTATCGAATGGCAATCTTCAGTGGAAGATTGGAGGATTGGGACGAGTGGAAACGCGACGTTGAAAGCTTCATTGGTGCCAAGGACCCAGAGATGGCAGACATCATCGTGGGATTAATCAAGAAGCCAATCTCATTAGATGAGCTATCATCATACAAGGAGAAGAATGCCAAGGGCTACTTCATCCATTTTCATCGAACTTGAGATGACTGAACTCAGACATAAGTAATGCCTTTTGAGTCTCTCCTCTCAATTCGTACTTGTCAGTGAGAGCTTTAAGTGCACCAGCTCCATCCTTATCCAAACGGAATTTTTCGATAAGGTTTGCTGCCGCTCCTCTCAGGTACTTCTTGAGAATGAAGTAGCCCTTGGCATTCTTCTCCTTGTATGATGATAGCTCATCTAATGAGATTGGCTTCTTGATTAATCCCACGATGATGTCTGCCATCTCTGGGTCCTTCGCACCAATGAAGCTTTCAATCTCGCTCTTCCAGGTGTCCCAGTCTTCCAATCTTCCACTGAAGATTGCCATTCGATACTCATCATTATCTCCCATGATTTCACAGTTGTGAGCCTAGCCAGCCGTACGTACAGCCTCCAGATCCAATTAAATGCTGTCTTTAATCTAGTAAATCCAATTAAAACAGCCCTGAATCTCTGCAAATCCAATTGCACCAAAGAGATTCAATCAACTCAGTCCTCTATCTCTGCAAATCCAATTGCACCAGAGATAGGACGTTGACCAGTGTCTTGAATAATCAGTTATTTATTCAGTTCAAAGGTTAGGTCAATTAGGGCCCATAACCTGATGCGAATAAACAAACTTTTACCAGAGGTAACCCAATATCCAGTTGATTCTTCAGTACGACCACTAGTTCTCCCTGAGAGTGTGGACCAACGATTCACCCAAGAATCTCGTACTAAGATAACTAACGACAATCAAAGACACTGGTCGACGCCAGTCCTGTTGTTTTCCCTTAGGGATTGTTTTGTTTGTTTATTCTTGAATACTTTACTGAAAGTTCTGTTAGGGTTTTGTAGGTTTTCCTACGCCCGGGAAACATATCAAAATTCATGTGTGTCCTTTGTTTATCTTCCACTTCAAGCTATGCGTAATAAGAAGTGGTCATTGAGAGAAATTTTGAGAGTAAACTGTATACAATCATGTGCAGATCGGGGTGTTGACTTCCCCAATACTCGGTTAATGCGACAATTGCCACACCACCTGGATCTCCTCTAGTAAAAGGCTTCTTCTTCCCATATTTTAATGATCATCATTACCTGTAAATTCTAGACACTTTTTTACTGGAAGATCACGCACGATTCCCCACGCTTAAAGACAATGCAGAAAACGATGATAGCGACCAACATCTTGTCATATTTAGGAGCGAGACGTTCCGTTCTCACTTATCTCTTCTCTTAAGATGTACTTCAGGCTTTCCTCATGAAGCCACTACCTGCTTTAAACGCAAATTTACCATGAGACCGGCAAGCTTGGGGCCATAAGTGGTGAGTCAAAGGTGTGTACACATCAGTTTCTTGACATAAATGGTTTAAAAGTAAATTTAAACAGAGCACCAGCGGAAAAGCGTCAGAAAACTTTCCTTTAACGATATCACTCTGCGTGGCCGAAGCTATCCCTGATGCGTCCTCTCTCTGACTTGGTCTTTAACGGTCCCCAGAAATGGCACCCGGTCCCAGCACCCGCTACTAATGTACCATGGTGTGCGCTGCCTGATGTGATGCTTATCATAGGGCGGTAAAAGTGCAGGGACGATCCGTGAGTGATTAATTATGCAAGGATTTAGGCAAATACAATATAAAAAGCAAAAAGCAGTCGCATTAAGATACCATAGTGGGCGTTGGCTATCTATTACGCAGCTTGCTTGGGCGCAAGAATGAAAAAATGATCCGTGCACGACAAAGGAATGCCGCCAAATGGGCAAATACGTTCTTAGACCTGGGAAAACCCAAGGCACATGCAGTTTTCAAAACAATAGGACATAGACACTCTTCCGTTCTAAGCGACCCGGATATAGCTTAGCCCGGCGACATGCCAGCTCCAAGTTGCCGTGCGGGTCGATGCTTCAAGACCTGTTCACCATTTCTGTCGAGGATGGTCTTGGAAATAACTGGGAAAAATACATTTGAAAAGAGTAGCTGAGGAAAAATCAAGCACGGAGCAAAGCTTTCAAAAAATGTGCCAACTCTTTTGGATTGTCCACTTGAGAGGTGTTAAATTTAACGTCTAACGTCACATTTTAGGTGGAACATAGGCATGGCAGTGTATGTTGACTTCTAGTGGGGCCAAGGAAACAACTATGCGGGTGTGATAGCCGTTACGTCAAATGATGATGCCTTTGTGTCTACCTGAGAGCCTGGCATGAGAAGCAGGCAATCGAAGACCATTTTGTGATAGCCCCCAAATCAGACGCACTGACGAATAAAATTCCAACACACGGTGTCGTTCAACAGGCTCAGGCTCCATGCGCTGAGAGCTCGTAAAGTCGTGGTGCTGTACATGCCCGAACAGGAGGTCCGTTTGAGAATCAAAATATGGGAGAAAATCCAGATCAAGGACGGATGACTAGGGCTAAGCAGCGGAGGTTCCTGTGTGCTCGTCTAGCTTTCTCCAGGGATATTTTTGAGGCTAGCGCGGTACGATTATAGTAAAGATATAGATGGGTCGATGGGGGAATAGAACAAGGGCACAATGGCATTTGCACCAATGTTTCGAGGAAAGGAGGATAGCGACCGTGCTGATGGACCTACGTCAGTACTTCTCCTGTCGAGCTTTTTCTCCCGTTAGGGTTATGGTTAGGATTAGGGTCAGGGCTAGGGTTAGGGTATTGAGACATGTTTTTTTCTTGCGCAAGCCTCGGATGTCTCGATGATCGTAACACCTCTCAATTGGACATCCTATCCATGGCCAATCCCGTGAATGTGTGTCATTTTCCACTTCTCAGAGTCCTGCTGCCCTGTTGTTGCATTTCGCTCATGATGCACCCCCTGAGTGCACCCACAACTACCCCGTCACCACCCAAATCCACCCTCTTCCCTGCAGTGTGGCGCACCGCAACGGGCCACTACGCGTGCCCTGGCGCAATTTGAGGCATGGGCGGAGAGGGTCCAAAGGGTTGGAGAGCCCGCCTCCACGGGAACAGTACGGAGGGAGGCAGCGGCGGAGGTCCAGAGACAAGGAGGAGAGGGAGTCGGACGATGCAATGCCAGCCCTCCACGGAGCCAGTCCCAGCCTCCGAGCGCACCCCTCTCCCTGGATCAAACGTCGGCTCCCTCTATTCAGCTCCCAAAACCATTTTGTCTGACCGCCCCCTCCACCTCCTTTCCTGAGCTCCCTCGACCTCTTCTACTCCCTACGGCATCTCCCAAAACCCAGCCGGTCGTGGGCCCTGCTTCAATCCCTCCCTCCCCCCCTCCCTCCCCCCCTCCCTCCCCACCCGCCGGAGAAAGATCACCAGTGCCGGCAACCTTGGGGTCAATGGGACCGATATGGATCATGGCGGGGGTGAGGGAGGAGGGGTCGATGGGGGGAGGAAGAGATAAATGTGATAGCGCTTTAAAAAGCTAGCTCCTTTGTCTTTTTCTTGATCCCAGGACCCCTGATGGTGTGTGCCTCCCCTCCTTCCCCTCTCACTCCCCTCAGTACGGCAGCCTTTCCATCCGTATGGGCCGTCATTGGGCGCAGATCCTCTCCCGACACGGTGCTCGGTAAGTGATTAGGGGAGGGAGGGAGGGAGGAAGAGAGGGAGGGTGAGAGGGTGGGGTTAAACATGCTCTAGATAGTCTTGATTCGCCTCGCATGGTACAGGGTCCATGCCCGTTTTTGGCCGGGCAAAACACGCGTGGTGATCGTGCCCAAGGGCCTGGCGCCGGGAATCCTCACACAGGTGGACAGGGAGGGAGAGAGGGAGGAAACGAGGGAGGGAGGGTGGGAGGGCAAGAAAAAAAGAAATGGAAAGGAATGCCGTCATGAGTGTTCAGAGTCCATATCTCACCATGCCCTTTATTGCCCTCTCCCCTCTGTCCCTCGCCAAGTTGCTTTCCCCATGTGGGGATGATGTCACTTGTCTTCACCAGGCCTGGATGGAGGAAGCCGTCCGCCGATGTCTGTCACTGGGAGGGAGGAAGCGAGATAGGGAGGGAGGGCGGGCGGGCACGGCGGACCTGGCACTGCCGCCTTTGAACCCTTACTATTATCACGTAAATGCGTTGCCACGTCCTGAAGAAAAGATGAACGTCGCCGCGGGAAAAGAGAAACGGCGGGGGCGACAGACGACGGAAGAGGCGGAGAAGGAGGAGGAAGGAGGAGAGGGGGAAAGCGGGCTAGGCGGAAGGCACCGACAGTTGGAGACGGCGAAATGGACGTGCAGAGGTTGGTAATTACTTTCCTCCCCCCCGTCCCTCATGCCCTTTTTATTTTATTTCCCCCTATCCCATACCCGGATGTCTTGCAGTCTTGCGGTGTCCAAATTGTTCTTGGGAAGGAAGGAAGGTGCATGGAAATTCGTGGTTCTGCACTTCTTGGAACACTAATCTTTCGCGGTTTATTCGATGAAACAGAGGCATCGAGAGCAGGGCTTCTGAACCATAACGTGCACCTGACAGTGTTCCTGGACGAGCTGATCGCCATCTATGACATGCTTGGGGTAAAGAGAGGAAGGAGGAAGGGAGGGAGGGAAAGAGGGAGGGAGAAAGGGGAACCCGAAAGGAGGGAGACCTTCCGTGAGCAATGGTCTCACTCTCTTCTCTACCTGTCCCTCTACTTGTTCTTTGCTCCGTCCCTTTCTCTTTCCGTGCGCCATCCTTCCCTGTCCCTCCCTTTACGCACATGCAGAGCGACATCGCGGGAGGACGGTATCGCCGGGCACAATACCATCGATTTGTGCAGATCTTGCGAGGATTACCATTTGCCATCAACAAAGATAATCTGCGTAGCTTGAAAAAAAAGCGAGGTACAAAAAGAAGGAAGTCATGAGGGAGGGAAAGTAGAGGAAGCGAAGACATGTGGTGCCGTGTCTCAGGGAATCAACAGTAGGAAGGAATACATGTTGAGGAATAGAAAGAGGGGGGAAGGAAGGGAAGAAAGGGTCCATCGCAAAGTGTCATACAGATCTTAACCCTCCCCCTCCTCTCCTTCTGCTCTCCCACTTGTTTCGTTTTATTCGCCCTAAGGAATTGGGTCGTCCATGCTGAAGGATATCGGGGAAATCTTGGAGTACGGTCGGCTCTCCCGGTTGGAAGCTTTGAAGGTACCGACGAGAGAGAGAAAGAGAGAGAGGAGGAGGGGAAGGGAGGGCGGAAAAAAGTAGGCAGGACATAAAAGGCCCAATTCCAGGATGCCAGACATTTGGCTTGCATGTCCCATCCTAACTCTCCTATTCCCCCCCCTCGCTCTCTCTTTTTCTTTCCCAGCGCAGAGAGGGCGTGGAAGCTTGCCTGAGCTTCCAGAAGGTTTGGGGCGTCGGACCAGCGACAGCCAGGGCGCTCTTCACGCACGACAAGATACAGAGTATATCGGAGTTGCGGGTAACAATGGATTGAAGGAGGGAGGGAGGGAGGGAGGGAGGATGGGAGGGAGGGAAGGAGGAGGGAAGGGAAAAAGGCTGGCGGGCTTTTGACAAGGTCGTGGAAGGGAAAGGCGGAAGGAGGGGATACTGCTCGCTTTTCAAGTCTGACGATGTCTCTCTGGGGTTTCCATTACGCCTTGAGCCAGGAAGAAGGAGCGATTCTTATCTTGCTCCGCATGATTGTCATCGCTTTCGTATTCACTACCTTGACCTTCTACTCTCATGAGTGCTATCGGTCATTCAAATCCTCCCATTTCTCTCCAACATAACCCTTTCCCCCCCACCCTTACATGTCCCCTCCGACTGATCACGTCTCCTCCTCCACTCCACTGCGCTATTCCTCTGCTCCATCTCTGAAGGCCCGCGTGAGGTCACATCCGGGTATTTTGAACGAGAACCAGCGTGTCGGGCTCCGGTACTACGAAGAGTTTCAAGAGCGCATCCCGCGTTCGGAAGTGCGAAAAATCGAGGAGCGCGTTCGTGAGGTGAGCTCTCCCCCTTTCTCACGCCCTTCCTCCCTACTTTCCTCTGCCATCCCGTCCATTCGTCTCCTTCAGTAACCCTTAGCAGTTGCTGGCCTCACGATGAAATTTCACGCCCTTCCCTCCTCCTCCTCCCTCCTTCCCCCCTCCCCTCCCTCGCATTGTGGCTTTTTACTCTCCGCACAGGGCACGGAGGCGCTGTATCCTGGCATGTTCATTCTGACGACCTGCGGGAGCTACAGGCGAGGAGCCAGCCATTGCGGCGACGTGGACATTCTTTTTGCGCCTATCTCGGTGGGAAATGGGGGGGAGGGAAGGGAAGGGTGGTTCGGGACGAGATTTTGATTGCGGGCAAGGAGAAGTGAGAGAGAGGGGGACAAAGGAATGTGTAGATGGGTAGAACAGAGGGCCTCGACAACCACAACCACCTGTCGACATCTTCCCTCCACACGCTTACGATGCTCTTCAAAAATCATTTTAACCGATGCACGAGGATGTACTCATGCAATTCTACGCACAGAAGCGTGTTCAGGCCAGAGGTTTCCTCGGTCGCCTCATCCTGCACCTGGAAAAGGAAGGCTTCCTCACGGACCACCTCACGGTCAGTCCCCCCCCTCCCCCCTTCCCTACCCTCTTCCATTCCTGCGTCACCTGTACCCCCTTCACGATCTCTTATTTGGACGTCGACACCTTTCACAGGACGCGACTGACGACAAGTCTGACTCCTATTTCGGCGTTTGTCGGCTGGGAGACGGCTACCTGCACCGTCGCCTGGATCTTAAGGTAACCGCACCGTCCCACATTCCCTCTACTCCCCGCCACCCCTCTTCGTCTCTCTCCCCAGCAATCTGTTGTCTCAGTCACAAACGCATCTTTCTTTTTCGTCCAGAAAAGCCGCTGAAGACAACGCTTTCTCTCCCCCCTTTCCCCCGCCCTCCTTCCCTTTCTTCCCTTCAAGGTGTACTCCCGCCAGCAATATCCCTTTGCCGTCCTCTACTTCACTGGCTCCGACCATTTTAATAGGTCCATGCGCTGCTGGGCCATCAAGCACAAGGGGGTAAGGGAAGGAGGGTTCGACGGAGGGAGGGGCTGAGGGGGGGAGCGAGAGCAAAGGGCGACACTCTCACATATTTTACTATGACAACAGTGGAGCCTGACCGATAAAAGCATGGGCCCTGCAGCTTGGGAAAGAGGTACCACCGCCCCGCCCACCCCTTGGTCTTTCTGCCCCGTCTTCCCGAGCCTCCTCACCAGGCTCACGAGACCTTTCCGTACCTCCCTCCTCGAACTTTCCTCCCACCCCGCCATCTTTCCCTTTGGCGACTCTTTAGGCAAGAAGGTCGCAGACATCGGCCCTCGCATCGTCTGCACGGAAGAAAGGGAAATCTTCCACCGCCTCGGACTCGCCTACAAACGCCCGTGGGAGCGCAACACACACGATGCTGTCAGCCTGGTAACTAACCACATGCCCTTGCTTCACCTCCCTCCTTGTTCCGACCCCTGCATGCCATCTTGCTCCCCCATTCTCGATGTCTGAGGTTGTTCACCTTCTCCATATCAAACAGGAAGCGTTAGAGAAGGAGCATGATTACGGGGGGGACAGTGACCGGGAAGAGACATGGGATCGAGCGAACAAAAAGGAAGCTTGGGCGCTCTCCCCGTCTGAGATGGAGTAATGGCAGGCATTTGAGGAGCGCCAAGGATGGGAGAAGGAAGCTTTCATGCTGAGGGGGAGCCGTGACGGCCGGACTGCAGGGAAAACCTTATCAAGAAGGGTTAGTGATGGTTGTTATCGATGACAAGGCGAAGGAAGACATACCGATGAGGCCCCCGAATATCAACGATGAGCCTCCACACTTACGTGGATTACTTCACAGATCGTATAGAAATTAAAAAGATCGATTCTTCATATCATGTGCTTAGCTTTACAGGTCTCGGATTGCTTAGATGTTGCGTACAAATCTGGTCCCCGGACTGCGGCTCCTTCTGGTGTACACTAAGGGTAAATTCACGAATCACCCAGTCAATGTCCGTACTAAAGGAATTAATCTTCTTGGAGGGAGAATTAATTTGACCAATCGATGAACCATCCATTGCACGTCAGACCTCCTGGTGGGGGTAAAGATATTTCTCTCGATATGGGCCCTCTTTAATTTCGGCGATGTGGCACGGCAGATTCGTACTTTTCAAGTTGTCCACCCATAGCCTCCATGAGGTGCTCAATTCTATTATTTGTCAGCTTCGTATCGTTATAAAGTGGCAGTTGGCGTGAAAGTGACGGAGAATTCAAGGCTTTCCATTTTATTCTCCTATGTCATTGGGATGGGGTCGGTGGGCTCAAGCAACGGCTCGGCTCGCCAAGAGATGCCCTAACTAACGCCTTATGTAAAAGGGAAAGAAGCAATAATATTCCGATGTCTGTCAACATTAAGAAGCGAGGGTCCTTAAAACTCATGATTTATTGTGATGCTTGCGAAAAATCGACTCAGTAGCGCGCCTTGTTTAGTATAAGCGTTTCTATGTTTCCTTGACGACGTCAACTTTGAAGCAACGGCTCGCCGCTGGCTACGCTTGGACTCGCCAAGGGCCTATCCCCAAGCTGCATGTAAATGCTTTATCTGTGCGTCCCAATTTCGCCAATACTAAGCCGCGGACGTGCAATGCCATCTACTTGCTGGAAGGATACCGTGGAATTGGTCCTTCTTACTCCACTTTCCTAGCAGCTGTGAAAATGCGCTCTTGACACTCGGCAGTACATATGTTAAGGGAGGAGGAGCACCTTGGACCCATGGCGCAGAAAGTCACGCAATATTCTGACCCTGCGCGCTCTAAAATTGTGCCACCTATGGACCAAGTACAAATAATCTGTATCGTATGCACATAGTATGACACAATACAATAGAATAGACAAGTTTATTCTTTTTTTGCCGACATGTGGCTCGTAAGATGTGGGGCAATTAAGGAGGTGATTCTTCTGCCTTTTCCGAGCTCTCGCTGTCCACTTGAGAAGTCATTGAGAAAATACACGCTGCAAGCTAATGTGATGCCTCCAAGCGTAAATTTTCCCGTATTGAGAGCTGCTTGGAGGAACATGCTGTTGTCAGGGACTTGAAGGCGGGAGCATGTGCACATAAAAGGGACAAGCACATAGAGCGACAGTATCACTTGTGTCTGATTGACACATACGAACCCGACAGAATGCAAGTCACACGTTCATTTGTTATTATCTTTCCTTACAAATCCATACCAAAGAGACTTCATTATGGTCCACGAATCAAGAAGTAATTCCGCAGCAAGGAAAAGAGGCCTTGGTATATCACCGCACCGGCTTACCACCTCCTTAATCCCCCTCGGCGTCCTTCCTCCCGCCCTTCTCCTCGCTCTCCTCCTCAGCCCCACCTCCACTGTCGATGCTACCCTCTACTGGGGAAGAAGGGGCACTGGGGTCCATGCTCCTGCCCCGAGTACCTCCATTCCACCGTCATCCCCCCGCTCCCACCCCCGCGGTCCCACGCATCATCTCGCAAGCGCCACGGCGCATTTCCGCCTGCGTCCTGAAGAGGAGGACGAGGCAAAGGAAGGGAAGGAGACTACGCGCGAAGAAGGAGAGGGAGGGAGCGACTGCACCTACGCAAGCTTTCGGGCGCAAATCCGTAGGGAAGTGGAGGAAGAGAGCCGTTTAGAGGAAGAGCGGGAATTGGCCCGTGCCCGGACCTCCTACGCCTTCCACCTGGCGGAGGAGCGGCGACGGACGGGCGCAGGGTCGGAAAGCAAAGATAAAGGACGGAGGGCGGGCGGGGAGATGGGTGGGGTGCGAGCCTGGGTTCGGAAAAGGGCTGGCCCCGAGGGCCGGAGGAGCAGCAGGAAGAGCGTTTTTGTGGACCGAGAATCCCGCCGGGCTCTCTCGTACGGTCGAAGCGGGCAGGCCGCCGCCGCTTCCATCGCCAGTGAAGAAGGTGTGCGCGAGTGCCAAGGGCGAGAGTTGCCCTCTTTCCCGCCCTCCTCTTCCTCCGCCCCCTCCCCCCTCGACCGGAGTCCAGGCACGGAGATGGTGAAGGGCCGCGTCACGGAGGAAGGGAGGGAGGAAGGGAGGGGGGAAGGGAGGGAGGAAGGGGAGGAGGCGCCGGTGAATACCACCACAGCCGGTGCCGGTGCCGGTGCGCGCCAGAGCGTGATCCACCTCCAGGTTCACAAGGAGCTGCACCATCAGCAGGAGATGCTGTACGTGGACTGTGCGATCAACCACCGGTAGGGAGGGAGGAGGAGGGAGAGGGGAAGGAGAGGGTCGGGTCTTGGAGACCAGACGAGGGTGAGGGATTTGCACCGAAGCTTGGCTTTGATTCACGTCTCTTCCCCACTCCTGCTCCCCTCCCTTCCTCCCTTCCTCCCTCCCTCCCTCCGCCCCTCCTTGGACCCAGCCGCCTCCGTGCCTGTGTGGATACAGGGGCCTCCACGACCGTCATGTCTTTGGCGATGGCGCGCGAGTGCGGCCTCTTGTCTCATATCGACACGTCCGTGGTCGGGGGCGTGAAGGGAGTGGGTTTCGCCAAAATCTTGGGCTGCGTGCACGAGGCGAAGATACGGTGAGGGAGGGAGGGAGGGAGGGAGAAAGGGAGGGAAGGAGGGGGGGAGGGAACAGGCAAGAAAGCGGAAGGAGAGAGAAATCCTCGTCTCTTCCTACGTGGCACCCTATTTTGTTCCTCTGGTCTCTTTGCCGGATCCTCCTCTACTCTCCCCTCCTTCCCCCCCTCACCCCGTCCTGCTCCCTTCCTCCCTCCCTCCCTCCCTCCCTCCCTTCCTCCAGCTTGGGCCGCTTCCAAATCCAGACGCGCATCTCCATCATCGACTCCCTGTCTCCCCCCTTCGTGATCGGACTCGACGTGCTCAGGCACTGTCGGTGCGACGTCTCCTTCCAGAACCAAGTAAGGGGGGAGGGCGGAAACAGGGACGCAGGAGGGGGAGGAAGGAGAGGAAGGATAAGGGAAAGGGGAAAGGGGAAAAGCCCGAGCAGGCATGGGGACAGGGAAGGACCCGGTCTTGTCACCGCCCGGAGAATGACGCATGACGCCCGCCCCTCCTCCCTCCCTCCCTCCTTCAGGCATTGATCCTTCGCTCGCCCGGGGGGGCGGTGGAAAAAAGTCGGGAGGAAACGGTTCCGTTCTCCATAGGCGCCGCGCCGTCGCCCGTCATTACGAAGGAAGGAGGCGGGGACGGCGAAGGCCCGAAGGAGGGAAGGGGGGAGAGACAGCCAAGGGAGGAGGAGGAGGAAGACCCGCTGGGATCCCTACCGCCATCGAGGGGGGGGGTCTCGATGGCGGGTGTGTGAGGGAAAGCCCGACGATGTGGTCAGGAACTGTACGTAAGCCGGACCGATGACACGCGGGTGCTGAGGGCGATGGAAGGGAGGAAGGGAGGGAATGATTCGGCCCATGACCTGCGGATGTGACACTAGACCAACAAGACTGACAGGAAAGCTAACGCCTTGAGCTTGTTCGTTCCCCTTCCTTTATTTTTCATTCTTCGTCTCTTTCACCTCCCCAGCCCCCCTCTCTCCTCCACTCCTTGTCCACTACTCCACACATCCCTCCCTCCCACTCCTTGACAGCAGCCTCTCTCTGACATCGTTTTCCTCCCTCTTGCTCATCCTCCTCCACAACCCTAATCCGCCCGCGCCGCCGGCACAGCCTCCTTCTCTCCCCCTCCCCCACCCTGCATGACCCCCCCTCCCCCCCTTCCTCCGCCGCGACCACCGTGCGCGGCCGGCTATTTTCCCCCTCAGGCACCCGCGGCTGCCCTCCCTCCCTCCCTCCTCCAGTTGATCCCATCCCTGCCACGGTCGAGACAGCCGCCGCCGCCGCTACGGCAGGAGCCATGGAATCGGACGCGTCTGAGGCAGGAGGGGGAGATGAAGGCGGGAAAGAGGGCACTGCCACGGGGCTAGGCGCAAGGACCGAAGGAGGGGAAGGAGGGGCTGAGGGTTGCGGGGCCGGAGCCTTAGCAGCCAAGTAGCTCTGAATCCTGCCCGCTTCCTCCATCCCGTAGGTCACGCAGTCCCCAAACGCCACGCCTGTCCGGTAATTCCCGCCCAAAAAGAGACCCGGATGTTTCTTGACCCCTGCCTCCACGCTCGCGAGGATGTCCAGGTGGCCCTTGTTGTACTGCGGGATGGCGGTGGGCCACAGCCGCACGCCCAGGATCTGGGAGTAGGGGGAGAGGAATCGGTCATCGGTCATTTTCCACGGGAGAGAGCAAACGAATCCCGCCTTTGCCAGGAGTGCTTCGCCACTGCAGTGGCGGCGGAGCCCTCGAGCGGGCTGGGAGGGCTCGAGGCCCCTCACTGCCGTGCTGACCACACCCACAAACCAACCCTCCATGCCGGCGGTGGCACGCATCGAGCGCAGTCAGGCCCTTGGCGATACCACGGATTTCGCTCCCTCCCCTATTCCATCCCCACCAGCTCCGGACACGCACACCGAGGCGGGGCACGAGAAACACCACCTACCTTGGGCGCCGGGGCGTCGGGCTTGAGCAAGACCTTCTTGATATCCCTGTCTACCTCCTTGACGATCTGCTGGCTGCTCAGCTCCGCGATACCCGGATCTTGGGCCCCTCCGATGTAGGAAAGCAGCATGTTGTAGTCGGGGGGGGCGCGGCCCGGGAAGAGGGAGGACGACCAGATGGTCCCTGAAGGGGAGGGGAAAAAGACGGACAAAGAGGGGGAGTGGGTTGGGAGGGTGCTGGAGACGCTGAGGGTCTTCCACTTCCGCGGGAACGCTTCCACCCAACCGCCTCCCTCAGCATGGACAACGCCAGGGATTTTGTCGCCCTTCCTCCCGCCCTCCCTCCCGTTCGCATATTCCTCCTTTCTCGACTGCCTCTCCCTAGATCCGAACCTCTCCTTCTCCTGGTGGATGTTGTGGACCGAACGAGTCCCTCCTCTCCCGCCCTCCCTCCCTCCCTCCCTCCCTCCCTCCCGCCTACCCAGCGTTCGGATCTTCATGCTCCGGGGAATCAAATTTCCGAAACCCCGCAACGGCTCCCGAAAGGCGGTTTTCGGGTAGGCCAAGGTGACGGAGGCGACCGGGGGGTAGTACACGTCGGCAAGACGGGCCGCCTCCGGGACCAAAGGTTGGAGGAGCTTGTGCACCACGTGGGCGGGGGCGGTGATGGCCAGAGCCTGGGGGACAAGGAAAGGGGCAGGGGACGGGAGGTGAGCAAGAGAGGGACCGCGGGCGAAAGGTAGCGGGGCCCAGGAGTGGGGAAAGACCCTCACGGGGAAGTGAGTCCGATCGGGAGACATCTGAGAAACCGGTAAAGGAAGCTACAGGACCCTGGAAAAACACGCAGTCAGGTCCCGAGCTCTTATTGGCTTGTCCCATCTACATACCCCCCCCTTTCTTTCCCCCGGCCGCTGGATTCCCCTCGTTATTCCTGGCGCCAGCCCTCACACTCACCTGGCATTTGACCCGTTTCCGTCCCTGGGGCGTCTGAAACACCGCCTCGTACCCACCCTTCGGCCCTTTCCCTTCCACCACGCTCAAGAGCTTGTGGGAGAGCCGGACCTTCTCCTTCCCCAGCGCCTTGGCCACCGCCAGGGGCATCGACTGCAAGCCTCGCTTGAACGAACCCAGCTGCCCGCCCTTGTACACTGGATGCTCCGGCACCACCGGCGGCTTGGTCCGTTGGATCTCCTGGATGCGAAGCAAGGCCCCGTCCAGAATGCCCCTCCCTCCCAGCTCCTCCAAGCGTTTCACCTTCTTCAGGGCCGCCTTCATGGAGAGCTTGCTCGGGTCCCCGGCGTAGACGCCCGAGACGAAGGGGTCGATGATCCGCTCGAAGGTCTCTGCCCCCAAATGCCGGGTCACGAATTCCTTGACGCTCTCCTCCTTGTCCTTCGGTGGGCCTCGAATGAAGCCCAGAGCCCCCAGACCCGCCCTGATACGTCCGGGTATGGATAGGAGATTGAAGAAGGGGATGTCGCCCAAGCCCCCGGGCAGGGCGTAGAGTTTCTCCTTCCAATACACGAAGCGGGGCAAGCTCGCGTCTGCCAGGACCAGTTCATCGGCCAGGCCCATGTCCACAGTCGCTTGCATGAGCGGGTATGTGGGTTGGAATGAATTCGGGCCTTCCTCCCACAAGAAGCCGGAATCTGATTTACTGATCACGTTCCCTCCCACCACGGGTTTGGCCTCTGTCAGCAGACACTTGACTCCAGCTTTGTTCAGATAAAACGCGGTGGTGGAGCCACTGATCCCAGAGCCCACCACCAGAACGTCGGTTTCCTCCACTTTCTCGGGGCCCGCGAGAAGATCGCCAAGGAGGTCGGTCAAAAACTGCCCGAATGAGGGGGGAGATGAGGTGGAGGAGGCATAGAGGGAGGGAAGGGAGCGAGGGCGTCCATGGCTTGTACTGATAGACGTGCTGCTGAATATACGTGTTCTGATGGCGGGGGAAGGCAGGTGGAATGCCCTCACAGAGAGGAATACGCAGGACAGGAGGGCAACTGCCACGGGGAGGCCCAGGCTCTGACGACAAGGGATCATTTTGGTTCTGCGGCCAATAAAATCACCCCTCAAAACTATGGAAGTGGAAGAAGCTCCGCGAAGCGACGCGTGCCACTGACCGAGATTTGATTTCTTGAGTGGTGCCGCCTCTCTCCTCGGATGGCCGTGTGCTTGCCTCGGGGGAGGGAAGATTTTAGCAAAATAAAAAAGGCATCGGTAAGACACAGCACTACGTCCTACACCGCGCCAACCTCGAACCACAGCTTCTCTCACCCCTATTTGCACAGCACATGTTAAGCAAAAGAGAAAGACCAGACGCTTCAAAATGGAATGAAAGATAAATGGAAATGGAATAGTGACTACTGCGTCCTTCTCCCTTCGCCGCAAAGCAGGAAGATACTACTGCTTCTAGGACTAGGCGAGCAATTATCATTGAGACTTGAGAGCGGTAAGACTTGTCAATGACACGCTCAATTTATTATTAAAATGAAAGTATATTTAAGTAAAAAGTTAAAGAACCATAACGCTCATTAATTAGCAATCATTGTGAATTCACTAGTAGGCAAGCGTCGGGATCTTTCCCGTTTCGAGCCGTTCGTTCTGTCTTGCGTGAACAAAGTTCTTTGAAAATTTATGGAGTCATACAGCCATATTTCCAACCGTACAGCAGATGAAGAAGTAAACTGAATGAAAAGTAAACAGTGCCGGGCTGAGCGAGTCGACGCAGTTCACCATCCGACGATTGACTGCCACTTGAGTCCTCCGATTCTTTCATGTCTTCCCTCAGCGCCTCTCCTAGCCCTCAAGCCGAGCTTCCTGATCTCGATCATTTGACCATGGATGACTTTAGGCATATTTACGAGCCATCAGATGATACATTTCTCCTTATGGATGCGTTGGAAGCAGATGCACGGGATTTGAAGGCCCGAAAGCCGCGCATTGTGGTTGAGATAGGGTAAGGCTGTACCTTAGATGTGAACTTAATTTCAACAATGCGCGTGCATAAGCATATTGCGACATCGCCATGAATACAATTGCGCTTTACCTACCTAAAAATGTGTTTTCCACGCCGCTACGATCACGCGTGCTAATTATACTTACTTACGGAAAACTGCCATGCTCAGGTCGGGAAGCGGGTGTGTGACAGCCGTCCTGGCACGCACGCTGCGAGATGCGCTTGGTCCCGATCACTGCACATTGTTTTTTTCCACAGATATCAATAGCAGAGCTGTGCGTGCGACTCAGGCCACTGGCTCAGCCAATAGTGTAAGTTTTCACAACGTTGATTGGAATCTCCCTCGGATGCCTTCTTTTTATCTCCGGTCGAGGCCCTCGCTGTTACGATTACTGCTACATCTCCCAAAATGATCTCCTTTCCATTTATTTTCTCGTTTGGCTCCTTTTTCCTCCTCGTTTCAGATTTTGCACCATGAAATCCTCCAGGCCGACCTCCTCGCCCCCCTCCTTCCTCGCCTCCTCCACTCGGTCGATCTGCTCGTGTTTAATCCTCCTTACGTCCCCACACCTACTTCTGAAGTCGGGTCGTATGGCATTGAAGCCAGTTGGGCAGGAGGGAAAGACGGAAGAGAGGTGCTGGACAGGATCCTCGACTCCATTCCGAATCTTCTTCGCCCTCAGGGTGGATGTATGTACTTGGTAGCCGTGAACGAGAACCTTCCAGAAGATATTTGCGCCAGGATGCGGGAAGAAAATTTGCAGGCAGAGGTGTGTTGAAGAAGGATGAGAATGGAGCTGGCGGTACCAGTGTGCACATGTCTGCATTGTGTTGTCTGCCGTGCCTACGTTCCTTGCCCCTCTCACCATTCCTCTATGAAACAGGTGGTACGTACCCGTAAAGCTCGAAATGAAGTCTTACACGTTTTAAGATTCATACGTGCTTGAAAAACCGGAAACAGCAAAGAAAAGATCAATAATTT
Organism: Nannochloropsis salina CCMP1776; assembly: GCA_004565275.1. NCBI lineage: Eukaryota > Eustigmatophyceae > Eustigmatales > Monodopsidaceae > Microchloropsis > Microchloropsis salina. The sequence continues at coordinate 957,869 of SDOX01000001.1, read as the reverse complement.
GTAAATCAAGCTTTACATTCATAAAAAGTCTCGTCTACTTTCTCTGTTTAGGAAGTAATATCCTGGAACTTTTGCTGGTTACTTTGACATTTTTTATTAATTCCCTTCTACAATGCTATAAGTCCCTTTGATTGATAGATAAGCTTGAAAGGAGTCAAGGCGGTCAAGTAATGTATCCAATATAGGCAAAAAACCCTTGAACGACGAAACTGGAAGATAAATCAGCACTTCATACACAAGAACTCGCTTCGCTTCACAACACTTAAAAATAAACGAGGACTGGTAGTTGGAATTTGATGCAATTTACATTGTTGGCATCATCCCTCACGGACAAACCCTTTATGGAAAGGATTTTAACCTCCTGCCCCCCTTTGGGCCATGCGACACCCAGCCTACGAGACGATGGTTTTCGGGTGAGACAAGACAATGAGATCGCCATGTGCGAACTTCCAGGGGGGTTGCGCTTGTACTTTTCTGCAAAAGTTTTCGCGGTGGATGCATGTGGGCATATAGCTGTTCGTGGCAATGGCATCGAAGCGTTTGGCTTTTGTTGTCATCATTGGACAGCAAGCCTTCCACCAGTACCTGAGAGCCGACTCATAGCGCACTCCTTCTTCAAATCATTTCCCCACCATTTTTGTGCCATTAAGTCTCACATATTTACCAAACCTTACATACCATCCATTTAGTCTGTATACAGGGGGAATCAGCACTGCTGTCGTTGCCTTTGTCCAGGCGCCGCCTCTATCCCAGTCATGCATTGTGGGAGTAAGTGTTCCATCCTCATCTTTCCCTATTCGTATCGGACCGCATGTTTCGTGTATCTCACCGTTTGTCCATTTGTGAACCCACAGTTTCTGGCGAAATATGCGAGGAGCCTGTGCTGTCACGTCCATCTGGTGTGCTCTATGAAAAGGTGGGTGTTCAGGGCGGCAGCGGAAAGGCCTGAGGGGTCAACCCTCTCTTCGACGTGCACTTCCTTCTCTACCCATGTCGCCTCCCGGCTCCCCGCCTTAATTCATATCAATTTACACAGCGTGTCATTCTGAAATACATCGAGGCTGAGCACAAGGACCCCGCGAATGGTGAAGAGCTCAGCCCGGACGACCTCATCCCTGTGAAGGCCAGCACGAGTAAGCCGGGCGGGGAGAGAGGAAGTCGACTGATGGGAGATTCGTGGGTGCTTTGCTCGCGTGGCGGAAACCCTTGCGTTGTAGCCGACTAAAATGGCAAGGGGCACACCCTCTCATCACTTCCCTCCCTCGTCCCTGTGCCCTCACCTCCCCCCCTGTGCAAACCTGATAACACGTCCTCACTGAGCAATCCTGTTCATTCTCCTCCTTGTCCCCCCTTTCTAGTCGTCCGCCCACGGCCCGTCACGGCCTCGTCGGTGCCGGGTCTGTTGGCCCTGTTTCAGAACGAGTGGGATGCCCTCATGCTCGAGACGCACACTTTAAAGGAGCATCTGGGGGCCACGCGCACGGT
>SDOX01000001.1:940946-956284 GCA_004565275.1 Nannochloropsis salina CCMP1776 | reverse complement strand
CCTTCCTACTTTCGCCACCCTCCCCTCCCTCCCTCCTTCCCTCCCTCCTTCCCTCCCTCCTTCCCTCTCTCCCCTCCCTCCTTCCCTCTCTCCCCTCCCTCCTTCCCTCTCTCCCCACCCTCTTTCCCTCTCCCCCACTCCCTCCATGTGCCCGTCGGCTGGCGCACTGCTCCAGGAACTCGCCAACGCCCTCTACCAGCACGATGCGGCCTGCCGAGTGATTGCCCGACTGTCCCGGGAGCGGGACTCGGCATTGGCACAGCTCTCGGCCCTCCAATCCTCCTTCGCGCAGAGGGCAGTGGCCCAAGCCACGGAGGAGGCGATGGAGGTGGTGCGTGGGGAGGGAGGAAGGAAGGGGCTGGGATCGAACGCGGTCGCACGTCGTCTTGGTTGTCCTTTCTCCTGGCTGTCTCTTAGGCTTTGGCTTCTCTCCGGCCCTTCCCACGGGCCTCCCTCCGCCCCCCTACCCCCCCCCTACCCCGGCCACGTCCCTCTATCCCTTCCTCCCCCGCGTCCTTTCTCCCTCCCTCTGCGCTCTCCTTTTCCCTTTTGACCGTCACAAGCCTCGTCCCCACCTCAAATCTATCGCTTTCTCTCCCTCCCCTCCTTCCTCCCTCCTTCCCTCCCTCAGGAACCGGCGGCACAGAAGGCAGGAGATTTGAACACGCCCCTGGGAATGTCGGAGACGGTGCTCGGCAACATCAGCAACACATGGGAGCGGCTGTCTAAGGGCAGGAAAAAGCGAGCGACCCCGCCGGGACTCCCTGCGCCTGCGGAGGTGAGGGAGGGAGAGAGGGAGGGCGGGGGGAGGGAGGGAAAAGGCTGGGAGGATTGGAGGAAAGGAAAGAAAGAGGAAAGGAGTTTGTCGAGGGAGGGCGTGAGATCTATGGTGACGCGCCAGCGTGTCCCCCCAGCCTGTTCTGCCTCTTTTTTTGCCCCTTTTTGGCCCCATTTGCCCTTCCCTCTGTCCGCGACCTCCACCCAGGCCTCCTCTCACGTGGTATGTCACCTGCACTTTCCCCCCTCCCCTCTCTCTTCCTCCCTTCTAGATGGAAAAATGGACGGCCAAGGAAGAGCACGCATTGCACAGCACCAGCAAGCCCAGCGTGCTGGCCCTCGACGTGTCAGCCCTCACCCCAACCTTCTGCTCACGGGCGGAGCCGACAAGGAGGCTGTCGTCTTCGACCGGAAGGTGAGGGAGGGAGGGAGGGAGTGAGTGAGGGAGTGAGTTGGAGGGAGGGTGAGAACCAATGCAGGCACCTTGGGGGGAGTCTTGCTCGGGTTGGCGGTCTGGCCTTCTCTCATTTTCCATCCGTCCCTCCCTACGTCCCTCCCTCCCTCCGTCCCTCCCTCCCTCGGTCCTTCCCCTCGTCCCGCCCCCCCCTCCTTTAGGCCGAGGTGGTTGTTGATCGCCTCAAGGGCCACAGCAAGAAAGTGACAGCGGTGCTGTTCCACCCTTTGGCTGACTTTGGGGGCCTCGTCATCACAGGTACCCCTCCCTCTTTCCCTCCCTCCTCCGACCCTTCCCCTCTCCCTCCTTCCCTCGCAACCCTTCGCCTCACTCCTCCTGGTTCGTTGCTCCTTCCTATGGGCGTAACCCTCTCCTATCTTTCTCCCCCCCTCCCTCCCTCCCTCCCTTACTCCCTCCCTCCCTCCCTCCCTTAGGCTCTGCGGACAAGACCGTCAAGCTCTGGAAACCTTCAGAGAAAGGCGGTGGGCCACGGCAAAAGAAGGCATCTCCCCCCGCCACCTCCTACCACGAGATCGCCTCCCTCACGGTCCACACGAACGAGGTGACAGGCCTCGCTCTCCAAGCGACTGGGCAGTACTTTGCCACGGCTTCGAAGTGAGGAGGATGAAAGGGCGGGAGGGAGGGCGGGGGAGGGTGTATGCTCGGCGGAAAAGGGAGGGAAAAGGTCAAGACGAGCGGCACAGGGAGGGAGATATTTACGATCACTGGAAGCGTTCGCAAGCCTCAAGCACGATTCCTATTCTCTCCCGTGTGCCTAGTACCCTTCTCACCGTCCCTCCCCTTCCCCTCGTCTTCTCCCTCCCCCATCTCCCATCCATTCTCTTTCGCCTCCTCCGTCCCTCCAGGGATAAATCTTGGGCCTTCCACGACGCCTCCTCCGGGCAGTGTTTGTCCCATGTGGTGGACCCTGCGGTCGCCGACAGCTTTGAGTGCCTGGCCTTCCACCCCGATGGCGTGCTTCTGGGTGAGGAAGCCGAGAGGGAGGAAGGGGAAAAGGGCAGGAAGGAGGGCGAGCGGGGTGTGAGGCCGCTCATTTTTTCAATTTCCGCCTTTTTTGCACTCAGGGACCGGCACAAATGCCGCCAAGGTCCGCATGTGGGACGTAAAGACACAGGTGAGGAGAAAGACGGGAGGAAGAAAGGGTGATGGAGGAAGCGGGGGAGGGAGGAAATCGTATGCATGTAGGGGATGAGATGCCTGCACGGGGAGCTGTGGGATTAATTGGACTCCCTATTCCCCTCCTTCTTTCCCTCCTTCCTGCCTCCCCCTTGGCCTCCCTCGCTAAGGCGAACGTGGCCACTTTCGAGGATCATAAAGCCTCCGTGGCGGCCGTCTCTTTTTCAGAAAACGGTTACTACATGGCGAGCGGTTCCGCGGATGGAACGGTCAAGCTCTGGGATTTGCGAAAATTGAAGTGCGTTCAGACCCTGGACGCGGGAGAGCCGGTGCAGGTAGGAAGGAGGATATTGGAAGGGAGGGAGGTCTTTGCTGCCCTTCAATTCATTCTCTTCAGCGCTCCCCTACCCGCCTTCCTGTCCTCGTCGTAATTCGCTCACCCCTCCCTCGCAAACAAACTCCCCTCCTCTACTTCTCCACTCGTAAGACCGTCTCCTTTGATACCTCTGGGCAGTACCTGGCTTTGGCGGCAGGGACACGGACACAAGTGCTGCTCTCCAAAGAGTGGTCCGCCGTCGCCGAGTTTCAGGATCATACCGACAAGGTAGGATGAAGAAGAGAAAGAAAGTTGCCTCCGCTGACGACGAGCTGGTCAATAAAAGAAGGCTTAAGCGAAAGCTTGAATTGCCTTATGTAGCTCATCAAATCCGCACGCGCCTTCATATTGATAATTTTCAGGTGACAGCGCTCAAATTTGGATATCCGGCCTCCGGATTCTTGGCCACTGCCTCCCTGGACCGGACTGTGAAAGTGTATCAGTAACGGGCATTGCACTGTCTTATTCAGATGCCTGCAAGTAGTTGTGTCCTTTTCGGTGTCTTAAAAACCCTGGAGAACAGAAACTTTCCCATCAAGGCAGAAGGAGAGCCTGCGCGTGTCTCAGTGCTCAAAAAAGAATCGGCGGATGAGATAGAATAATTGAGTACGACAGAAAAGCGCCGTCTCTGCCTCGATTACTACAAAGCGAAAATTAAAACTTAAAGACAAGATGTGCGCTGAAGTCTGCTCCCAAAGTTGGGGGTTTGGTTTTCGTGAGAATGCTTTCTCTTTTGTTCACGGGCTCAGAATCAATTCCATTGATTGGAATTTTTTAAAGGCACATCATACCAAAGATATAATAACACTCTCCACTAAGTTGCGGAAGAATTACATTTTAGATCCCTCAGTATGGACTACGTGTGTATACATGTTTGAGATAATTATCTCCATCGAAATTTACCGCCGATGAAGGTGTGAGAAACCGTCAAGATCTCCGTCAAAACCCCGATCCAGTGCCAGAAGCCGTCGCAACAAGAAACCGTAGTAATCCAAAAGAATCAATGACGGCACTGTCGTGGCCACTACTTCAGCGCCCGAGTGCCAATCATATGAGATACCTGGGAAGTTCCATCTGTTTTGGAGCATTCGAATGCCTCTTCAAGGGGAAGTAACCAACCGCGATCGCCATCGGTCGTTTTCCTCCACCCATGCTCGTGCTCGGTTTGCATGCTCCCGTTCACTGTGTTTTTCTAAGTATGCATGCGATTGCCGCGAAATGTCTCACCTCATTTAATTCCTTGCTATTAAAGCCACAGGCATCCTTTCTTGGACCATGTCTAATGGTTCTTCTCCAGGACGAAACGTAGCACGGCGTAGACCGTCCGACGGTGCAGCAGAGGACTTTTCATCCATTTCAGTCCAACGGCCGACTACTTCTTCGATGGTCTTCAAGGCTCCCTCCCCTTACTACGGCAGCTCAAAGGATCATTACGTTTTGCACCAAACACATACCCATGAAGCAGGAACAGGCACCCTGACGAGCAGTATTCTAATCCTGATTTCCACGGTGTTTGGTACCTCCATCCTCGTGTTCCCGTTCGCATTCAGCCAATGCGGATGGGCCTTGGGCACACTGTGCACGATATTTTGCGGTCTTTTCACCGAGTTGGGCGCGCACTTCCTTCTGGAAAGTGCAAGGCTCGTGACTTCAATGTACCCCTCCGTCAACAGGGATGCTCTTTCTTTCGCGGACATCGCCTCCCACGCCACTCCAAGACTGACTTTCCTTCCCACCGTGCTCGTCATTGTGACTTGCCTAGGCAGCGCTGTGTCTGCGCTGGTGGTGGCTGGCGATATATTGCCTGATATCGTCAAAGACTTGGCCCTCATCTTTCATCATACCCCCAGGGTAGAAGACAGCGACGGCAAAGTGGACAGCTACCTTCTCAATCGCCCAACGTGGGTGACCCTCCCCCTCGTCTTCGTCCTTCCGCTCTGTTTTCTGCACTCTATTACCCCCTTGCACTACGTGGGCATCATCACCTGTATCACCGTCGTTTACTTGATCGTTCTCGTCTTCGTGCTCTTCCTTTTCCCCTCCGCCGGCGCCTGCCTCCTGTACCCGACCTCCTCCTCGAAGACTTGTGCAGAGAACGTCGTGGCCTACCCTGCCTCGGCGTCGTCTCTCGTCCATTCCTTCCTGCTGGCCTGTCCGATCTTCTTCGTCTCCTTTTCCATCATCTACCAGGTGCTCCCGGTCCACAACGCCCTCCGTTATCCCTCCCTCACTACCACGCGTCGGGCTACAGCAGGCGCGCTTGTGTTCTCCGGACTGACATACTTGCTGGTGTCTGTCTCTGCGTACTTGACCTTCGGAGATCGGGTCCAAGGGAACTTGTTCAAAAACTACGGCAACACGGGGGCCTTGGCGGTCTCCCGCGTGATGATGCTGGCGGCCGTCGCTTTGCGCTATCCCCTCGTCAGTACGTGACCCTTCTCTCTCTTTATGCTGTATGAATCAGCTGTGTTCTTACTGTCTTGTCTCGTCTATGTATGTTGTCATCTTGTGTAAGGCACGAGCGTTGCTTTACACGTTTGCTGTGTTTGGACTCTGCACGGGCACTCCCTTACCCTCTCGTACCTTTCGTATTTCTTCCCGTACCTCTCGTGATCCCTCCCGTACCCCTCGTATTTCTTTTCTCTCTGCTTTCACATTTCCTTCCTTCTCATGCCTCCATCTTTTTCTCTTTTCCCCATCCTTGTACTGGGCTGTCCAGTCTTCGCCGCGCGGGCGTCCCTGCTGTCCCTCATCCCTTCTGCCTCCCTCTTCGCCTCGCACCATTTCGTATCCGCGACCGTGGTTCTCGTTGTCGTGTCGTACCTCCTGGCCCTCCGCTTCACAGACCTGAACGTCATTCAAGGCACTGTGGGTGCCCTGGCGATGGTCCCAGTCTGTCTCACCCTGCCTTCCCTGTACTTTCTCCGCCTCTCCTCTCTGTCGCCGACCTTGTCATCCCTGCCTGCTGAGGAGGAAGGGAAGACGAGGCGATGGAGAGTAGCTGCGAGGATAGGGGTGGGTCTGGGACTGGTGATGACGGTTCTTTTCATGTACGGTACCTACGCGACTTAACGAGAGTGGGAAGGAGGAAGGTAGGGAGGAAATGAGGATCGTAAATGATATTAAATGTTCAAAAGAAGAGATATCTAGGCCTGAGTGAATCAGAGCGTCGTGAAGTATGTGAAGATATCGAAAGAATGTTGAAATCGCGACTGGAATGTGAAAGAGAATGGGTTTAATTAGCCTTCCGGACGCAAGACTGCACCATACTTTTACGAGTGACGTAGTAGCGCACAAGTGTAAGTATGTTGAGGAAGTCATGACGAAAGATGTCAATGTTGCGGGCCACTTCCGAGCATAGATACGTGCTGGATAGCATTGCAGCGTTTCTTTTTTGGACAACAGTCTGCCCAGAAACACGGTGGGTTGGTTTTCTTGAGTATACTTTCTGCTGTATCCGTAGTAGGACAGAGAGTCATTCCCGTTGACTCAATATTTTCAAATGCACATCACACAAAAGGTACTTCAACACTCTACAACTGTGCGTTTGAGATAATTATCTCCATCGAAATTTACCGACGATAAAGGCGAAAACGGTAACCGTCAAGATCCCCGTCAAAACCCCGATCCAGTGCCAGAAGCCGTCGCAACAAGAAACCGTAGTAATCCAAAAGAATCAATGACGGCACTGTCGTGGCCACTACTTCAGCGCATGAGTACCAATCATATGAGATACCTGGGAAGTTCCATCTGTTTTGGAGCATTCGAATGCCTCTTCAAGGGGAAGTAACCAACCGCGATCGCCATCGGTCGTTTTCCTCCACCCATGCTCGTGCTCGGTTTGCATGCTCCCGTTCACTGTGTTTTTCTAAGTATGCATGCGATTGCCGCGAAATGTCTCACCTCATTTAATTCCTTGCTATTAAAGCCACAGGCATCCTTTCTTGGACCATGTCTAATGGTTCTTCTCCAGGACGAAACGTAGCACGGCGTAGACCGTCTTACGGTGCAGCAGAGGACTTTTCATCCATTTCAGTCCAACGTCCGACTACTTCTTCGATGGTCTTCAAGGCTCCCTCCCCTTACTACGGCAGCTCAAAGGATCATTACGTTTTGCACCAAACACATACCCATGAAGCAGGAACAGGCACCCTGACGAGCAGTATTCTAATCCTGATTTCCTCCGTGTTTGGCTCCTCCATCCTCGTGGTTCCGTTCGCATTCAGCCAATGCGGATGGGCCTTGGGCACACTGTGCATGATATTTTGCGGTCTTTTCACCGAGTTGGGCGCGCACTTCCTTCTGGAAAGTGCAAGGCTCGTGACTTCAATGTACCCCTCCGTCAACAGGGATGCTCTTTCTTTCGCGGACATCGCCTCCCACGCCACTCCAAGACTGACTTTCCTTCCCACCGTGCTCGTCATTGTGACTTGCCTAGGCAGCGCTGTGTCTGCGCTGGTGGTGGCTGGCGATATATTGCCTGATATCGTCAAAGACTTGGCCCTCATCTTTCATCATACCCCCTGGGTAGAAGACAGCGACGGCAACGTGGACAGCTACCTTCTCAATCGCCCAACGTGGGTGACCCTCCCCCTCGTCTTCGTCCTTCCGCTCTGTTTTCTGCACTCTATTACCCCCTTGCACTACGTGGGCATCATCACCTGTATCACCGTCGTTTACTTGATCGTTCTCGTCTTCGTGCTCTTCCTTTTCCCCTCCGCCGGCGCCTGCCTCCTGTACCCGACCTCCTCCTCGAAGACTTGTGCAGAGAACGTCGTGGCCTACCCTGCCTCGGCGTCGTCTCTCGTCCATTCCTTCCTGCTGGCCTGTCCGATCTTCTTCGTCTCCTTTTCCATCATCTACCAGGTGCTCCCGGTCCACAACGCCCTCCGTTATCCCTCCCTCACTACCACGCGTCGGGCCACAGCAGGCGCGCTTGTGTTCTCCGGACTGACATACTTGCTGGTGTCTGTCTCTGCGTACTTGACCTTCGGAGATCGGGTCCAAGGGAACTTGTTCAAAAACTACGGCAACACGGGGGCCTTGGCGGTCTCCCGCGTGATGATGCTGGCGGCCGTTGCTTTGCTCTTTCCCCTCGTCAGTACGTGACCCTTCTCTCTCTTTATACTGTATGAATCAGCTGTGTTCTTACTGTCTTGTCTCGTCTATGTATGTTGTCATCTTCTTGTGTAAGGCACGAGCGTTTCTTCACACGTTTGCTGTGTTTGGACTCTGCACGGGCACTCCCTTACCCTCTCGTACCTTTCGTATTTCTTCCCGTACCTCTCGTGATCCCTCCCGTACCCCTCGTATTTCTTTTCTCTCTGCTTTCACATTTCCTTCCTTCTCATGCCTCCATCTTTTTCTCTTTTCCCCATCCTTGTACTGGGCTGTCCAGTCTTCGCCGCGCGGGCGTCCCTGCTGTCCCTCATCCCTTCTGCCTCCCTCTTCGCCTCGCACCATTTCGTATCCGCGACCGTGGTTCTCGTTGTCGTGTCGTACCTCCTAGCCCTCAGCTTCACAGACCTGAGCATCATTCTGGGCACTGTGGGTGCCCTGGCGACGGTCCCAGTCTCTCTCACCCTGCCTTCCCTGTACTTTCTCCGCCTCTCCTCTCTGTCGCCGACCTTGTCATCCCTGCCTGCTGAGGAGGAAGGGAAGACGAGGCGGTGGAGAGTAGCTGCGAGGATAGGGGTGGGTCTGGGAGTGGTGATGACGGTTCTTTTCATGTACGGTACCTACGCGACTTGACGAGACTGGGAAGAAGAATGGGGAGGAGGAAGTGAGGGAGGAAAGGAGATCCGAGGATTATGGCTATTGTTCAAAAGAAGAGATATCTAGGCCTGAGTGAATCAGAGCGTTGTAAAGTATGTGAAGATATCGAAAGAATGTTGAAATCGCGACTGGAATGTGAAAGAGAACGGGTTTAATTTTCCTTTCCAATGCAAGACTGCGCCATACTTTTACGAGTGACGTAGTAGCGCACGAGTGTAAGTATGTTGAGGAAGTCATGATGAAAGATGTCAATGTTGCGGGTCGCTTTCGAGTATATATACGTGCTGGATGGCAGCGCAAATTCTCTACCAAAGCTGCCTGCGGCGCATGAAGGTAGGCGGGCAAAGGACGCGTAAGACGGCGTGTATCTCTGAGAGCGATAAGACTGTTAGCACCACATTTGATGAGCCTCTTTTACCCCAAACCATACCTTTTAAGGAAAGGTGTGAAACAAAAGTAAAGTACTCACAAGGGAAGTCAAAATTCTGTGTCGAAGAAACGTCGTGTTGTCATGTCTCGAGTGAAAACACGGGAATTAAGGACAGTAACCAATTTATTATTGTAGAATCTCCGGACTGTCCCCTCTGAGCGAAACCAGCAGCGCACTACATGAAACGATAGAAGTAATTGAGATGAGCTCGAGGAACATAGTTGTTGAGAGGGCGGAAGAATAAATATTATTGACATGGGCTGTTGTCTTCCCTCATCATTCTTTTAATTATGCAGTGCCCGTGGATAGTGCCGATCGATAAATTATATCCATTCACTCGGCAGAAAAGGCGTCGTCTCTGGATCGATGACTACAAAGTGACATTTAAAAGTCGAAGGACGATACATGCGCTGAAAGTTTGCCCACAAACATGGTAGGTACTTTTTGGTATGCTTTCTGCTTTGTCCATGGCCCCAGAATAACTCACATTGATTCCATAATTTTTAAAGCACGTCACACGAGAGGTACTTCAGCACTCTATACCTGTGCGTTTGAGATAAAAATCTCCATCGACAGTTACCGCCGATGAAGTTGTGTGTAACCGTCAAGATCTCCGTCAAAACCCCGATACCGTGCCAGAAGCCTTCGCAACAATCGACCGCGAACTGTCTGTCGTCAAGCGATGTTGGCACCATCACGGCCACCAATTCTGCACGCCTGGTACCACTTGTATGAGATGCCAGCGGTCATGTTTTTTGGGGGAACTTTCAAATGCCTCTTGAAGGTGGGCACGGACGACCGCCATCGCGCGTACTCTCTGCTCGCTTCTCATGCTCCCTTCACCGGGTTGTTCTTACCATGCGTTCAATTGTCGGTGACCGTATCGCCTCATCTCCTTTCCAATTGTTTGAACCACAGGTATCTATTCAGGAGTCATGCCTGGCGTCACTACTCCAGGATGGAACATCGTACCAACTCATCCTGGCAAAGATCCAAGAGGGGACTCCGAATCTGTTCCCGGGCCGCTTACATCTTTAATATCGACCGATTCTTCTTTCTACGGAAGTACGAATGCTCCTGATATACTACGCAGAACCACTACATACCAGGCAGGAACAGGCACCCTGACGAGCAGTATTCTAATCCTGATTTCCTCCGTGTTTGGCTCCTCCATCCTCGTGGTTCCGTTCGCATTCAGCCAATGCGGATGGGCCTTGGGCACACTGTGCATGATATTTTGCGGTCTTTTCACCGAGTTGGGCGCGCACTTCCTTCTGGAAAGTGCAAGGCTCGTGACTTCAATGTACCCCTCCGTCAACAGGGATGCTCTTTCTTTCGCGGACATCGCCTCCCACGCCACTCCAAGACTGACTTTCCTTCCCACCGTGCTCGTCATTGTGACTTGCCTAGGCAGCGCTGTGTCTGCGCTGGTGGTGGCTGGCGATATATTGCCTGCTACCCTTCAAGACTTGGCCCTCATCTTTCATCATACCCCCTGGGTAGAAGACAGCGACGGCAACGTGGACAGCTACCTTCTCAATCGCCCAACGTGGGTGACCCTCCCCCTCGTCTTCGTCCTTCCGCTCTGTTTTCTGCACTCTATTACCCCCTTGCAGTACGTAGGCATCATCACCTGTATCACCGTCGTTTACTTGATCGTTCTCGTCTTCGTGCTCTTCCTTTTCCCCTCCGCCGGCGCCTGCCTCCTGTACCCGACCTCCTCCTCGAAGACTTGTGCAGAGAACGTCGTGGCCTACCCTGCCTCGGCGTCGTCTCTCGTCCATTCCTTCCTGCTGGCCTGTCCGATCTTCTTCGTCTCCTTTTCCATCATCTACCAGGTGCTCCCGGTCCACAACGCCCTCCGTTATCCCTCCCTCACTACCACGCGTCGGGCTACAGCAGGCGCGCTTGTGTTCTCCGGACTGACATACTTGCTGGTGTCTGTCTCTGCTTACTTGACCTTCGGAGATCGGGTCCAAGGGAACTTGTTCAAAAACTACGGCAACACGGGGGCCTTGGCGGTCTCCCGCGTGATGATGCTGGCGGTCGTTGCTTTGCTCTTTCCCCTCGTCAGTACGTGACCCTTCTCTCTCTTTATACTGTATGAATCAGATGTGTTCTTACTGTCTTGTCTCGTCTATGTATGTTGTCATCTTCTTGTGTAAGGCACGAGCGTTGCTTCACACGTTTGCTGTGTTTGGACTCTGCACGGGCACTCCCTTACCCTCTCGTACCTTTCGTATTTCTTCCCGTACCTCTCGTGATCCCTCCCGTACCCCTCGTATTTCTTTTCTCTCTGCTTTCACATTTCCTTCCTTCTCATGCCTCCATCTTTTTCTCTTTTCCCCATCCTTGTACTGGGCTGCCCAGTCTTCGCCGCGCGGGCGTCCCTGCTGTCCCTCTTCCCTTCTGCCTCCCTCTTCGCCTCGCACCATTTCGTATCTGCCACCGTGGTTCTCGTTGTTGTGTCGTACCTCCTGGCCCTCAGCTTCACAGACCTGAGCATCATTCTGGGCACTGTGGGTGCCCTGGCGACGGTCCCAGTCTCTCTCACCCTGCCTTCCCTGTACTTTCTCCGCCTCTCCTCTCTGTCGCCGACCTTGTCATCCCTGCCTGCTGAGGAGGAAGGGAAGACGAGGCGGTGGAGAGTAGTTGCGAGGATAGGGGTGGGTCTGGGAGTGGTGATGACGGTTCTTTTCATGTACGGTACCTACGCGACTTGACGAGACTGGGAAGAAGAATGGGAGGTGGAGGTGGGATCAAAGGATAAGTCAAAGTGAGGGAGGCAGGGATGCTAGCGTCTGAGTGAAGCCGGGCGTTGCCTTCCTTTCCTCGTAAAAAGAGCTTCCCCTTGAATCAAATCAAAAGAAATTTTAAGAGTAGGTCACGCGCCAGGTTCGAACCGGGAACCGTGAACCCTCGATTTTCTTTTCTCCTGCTCAAAGACGTCGACCTTCTCCTCCCTCCCTTCTCCCCGTCTTGCCCGGCGCTCCAGGAGAAAATCTCTCTGGACGACCTCCATCAGCATTTCCCTGTCGCCCCCCCCCCCCCCTCCCCACCCCCTTTTATGCTCAAAACCGTCCTACTCATCCACCGAGGTATTCTGCAGCCCCTTGAAGCTGTCCACCTCTACCAGGGTCACCAGCGTGTAGAGCTACAACCATGATATGAGCCAAAGGGGGATAAGGAAGTGAGACATTGTTGCAAAAAATGGCGAGTGAGTGATTGGTCCTTCACTAAGAATGAACGAACTCCCCTTCTACCCTCCCTGCCTCCCTCCCTTTCCAAACCCCCCCAATGCCTACCTTCTCCGCGGCCTCCTCGTCCTCATTGCGCCGCCGAGCCAGCTTGACTCGCACTCGGTAGGGAACGTTCCGAATGCCTTGCTTCCAGATGTATTTGTTGAGGCTACGACGGAAAATGCAAGGCACAGGAGGCGCGGGGGAGAGGGCGTGAGTGACCTTCAGTGACGCAAACCATCAACACGGACAACATACGCCGTAAAAAAAGCTGTACAACCATACTGTGACGAATTCCAGACAAGGCAAGAACAGGTAGGGAGGGGGGGAGGGTGGGGAAGGGACGGAAGGGGCATCCAGACCTGGCATCGACGCGGACGTCCTTTGTCCCTAGCGCCTTGATTGCGAACTTCTTGATCTCCCGAATCGCACGAGGGGCCCTCTCCTTGAAGGTAATCTTGTGCAGACGCTTGTGAAGATTGATCGTGTAGAGTCTGGGGTTTGGTGAGAGGGAGGAAAGGTGAGAGGGAGGCAGGGGGATGGAGGGACGAGGGGAATGACTCGTTGCGCTCGTTCGGAAGCCTTGAAAGGAACTTGGACTTCGCTACCCGCATACAATGCTGCACTCGTACATTTAACGATCACAGACGTCAAGTCTATCAACCGCTAGAAGCACCCCGACGGATACGACCTCTGCGTTCATGCCCGTCTCCATCTTCTCTGACTCCCCTCCGGCCTCCCTCCTCAATTTCTTCCACTCAACGTACCTGGTGACCACATCGGCCTTGGGCGCCTTCGTTGCCTTGACCATCGTTTCTAAGGTGATGAAGGAAATAATGCGGCTTGTGAGTGGGATAAGAAGCAGATTTAAGAGCGAGGAGTGGACGACGGGCGGGCTGCCAGGGGGCAGAAAATAATATATTTCCCGGCACAATCAAAGGGCACCATTATGACCGAAATGCCAACATGTAACATCTCAAACATTATACACACCATGCTGAGCTTGAATGGGACATTTTTTGCACATTTCTTCCCATCCCTTCTTCGTTCTCTGTCGGGCAGCGTTCAAGAGACAGCAAAGCCACCCCTTCCAATCCCACGACACACCAGAGTCTTGCGCATTCTGCACGTTCATGCAATCTCCAATCGCATAAAGCCACGACATTTCAACAGCAGCGACGTGTTCACACCACGGAGAAGCAAAACAAGGCGAGAAAGTCGGGGAGGCAAGGGGGAGGAATGGTGGCCACGCGTTAGTTGCAGCGAGGGTACCCAAACCATCATATCGATCATCATCATCAGCCACCAGCACAAATTACCATCTCGACGGGCAAGAATAAAAATATGATACCATGAGGCTCCTGGCTTTCCACCAGTTTCCCTTCGGATCCCTGGTTATTTTTCGTGTTGCGGACAGTAAAAACCGGCAGACAGAGGACGGAATCCACGTCATGGTCCCGATTTATTGGCCTGGCACCGCTCCTATGGGTACCTAAAACATCATACAAGGAGGCTCTTCGCTGACGACGCATCACGGGACTCGATCTCTACATCGGGCCACGGACCTGGCGTGTGCTTGAGGAATCTGTGGGTTTTACGTTTCGCGCGACCTCTTTTAGTAAAGGGGCTTTCGACATGTGGACATGATCATGCTCGATCTACCCGGCATGGTCCCGGATAGATTGTACGTCAACTTAGAACTCAATTTTTAGCCCTGAAGCATTCTGACCTAGTTCCTGTTCAACAACCTCTTGCCACCTTTAAACAGAGGGATAGAGCACTTTCAAAATAGAAAGGATGGCTACGATGCGGTGTAAAAGGAGAAGAATATCATCTATCTGTCCTGCAGCAGCAGGAGCAACAGCAGCTGCATTCCTTATCGCGACAACACGGGCTTTTGTATATCAACCCCAGCGGCTCCATGTAACCCAGCATGTTCCTGTAAGAGGCAGCAGCCCCGACTGGACCGCAATGGGCAGGACACATGTTGGTAAAAATCTGCCCTCTTGTCAAAGTCGAGAATTTCCCGAATGTAGCTTGCGGACCCGTGGCAGCACGGGCCTGACATGTTCCCGTCGGTCTGGGGGCGCTGCCGGAATCCCTTTGCGAAACAGAGCACCTCGATGCCCATCACCGACCTTTGTCAGCTCCTTCTCTTGCCACGACGCTATCCGCAAGCCCCTCCTTTCATTTTCTCAGGCGTCTTTCTCCATCGTGCCATCCTCCCGGCTGTACGCCTCGTCTTTGCCTTCCCCCAAGACGGACGAGGAGGAGGAGCCCGTTCCCCCCGATGCGTGGAGGCTCTTGGCGCTTTCCTTCCTGTGCATGATCATCTGTTCTTTGGATCGAGTCGCCATGTCTGTAGCAATCCTGCCCATGTCCCTAGAATTTGGCTTCAGTGGTGAGAGCAGCGAGGGGAGGAGGGGAGGGAGAAAGGAGGGGGGAGAGGGGAGTGAGAAAGGAGGGAAGGGACTGAGTATAGACTTGAAACCGTTAGAGGTAATGCAAGTATCTGGTAGAAAATGGAAGTTTATATTGCTGCGAAAAGGAAAGGTCTGCGTCCTAACCTCCCTCCCTCGATCCCTCTCCCCCCCCTTCCTTCCTCTCCCCCCCCGACGCTTTCAGAGACGACCAAGGGGGCCGTGTCCAGCGTGTTCTCCCTCGGCTACATGTCTTCCATGCTTCCTGCCGGTAAGCACCCAACTCGCGGCATGGAGGAGAAAGCCCGGGCCGGATGGTCGTACCCTTGGGTGATCGTGCTTAACCTCCCCCCTCCCTTCTTCCCTCCCGCCCCCCCTCTCCTCTTCCCTCCCGCCCTTCTGCCCTCCCTTTCCCCTATTATTTCAGGAATTCTGGCTACCTCCTACTCCCCCAAGAACGTCCTGACTCTGGGCGTTGCTCTGTGGTCCCTTGCACAAATTCTTTCTCCCTCCGCCGCCCACGTTGGCCTGACAAGCCTGGTAGGCTTTCCTCCTCCTCTCCCTCTCACCCTCCCTCCCTCCTCCTCCATGTTACCTCCTCTCTTCATTCATACAACACTCTCACTCATTCAGCACCTATCTCTTTGTTTCTACCTGGCTACATCTTGTTTCGGTCTAACTGTCCCCGTCCCGTCCTCCCTTCCTCCCTCCCTTCCTCCCTCCCTCCCTC
>SDOX01000001.1:911374-921828 GCA_004565275.1 Nannochloropsis salina CCMP1776 | reverse complement strand
TTGTCCCCTCCTCCCTCCCTCCCTTCCTCCCTCCCTCCTCACCGTCAGAGCTTGCACCTGCTGCAAGTGGTGCTGGCGATTCCCCCCCCCCAACGCGGGGGGCAAGCGCCGGTGCCCGTGCGCGAACAAAGGGGGCAAGAGCCCGTCCGGCCCATAGGGAGAGCGATCGTGTTCCCATTCCCGCCGGGCGCAAAAACTGGCAAAAGGGCCGCGCATGTACCCGTTGTAGTACTCGACAAATTCCTCCTTACTGCGTTGCCCGTGCAGCCGGTATTTCTGCAAGTGGCTCTTGATGTGCTCCGTGGTCAAGGTATCGGTCATGGGCATCAGGTCCATCAGCACCTTGGGAGAGGAGCACTGTAGCCCCAATTTGAAGACGGCCCCCACAAAGTCCGTTTCGTGCTGGGGGGGGAAGCGAAGACTCATCAGGCTTTCGTCGATTTCCCCCGACTCCTCCTCCTCTTCCCCCCCGTCCTCCTTCCCGTCCTCCCCCTCGTCCTCACTGCCCCGCCCTCCCTGCCCGCCGGGCCCTGGCGAGCCCCCGCCCTCCCCCACTCCCTCCCTCCCCGAATTGGCCTTATGCATGGCCGCCTCCGCCTTGAGCGCCGCGCGCCGACGATTCCTCGTGTGCGCCCCTGCCCCCGACCCCCCACCGGAAGCACCCCCGCTTTCCCCCTTGCTCGCGTTCGTGAGCCCAGCCCTGGGAGAGGATGCGGGTGAGGCCGCGCGTTTGGGATTGCGTGCTCGTGCCTGGCTGGCGTGGGCCTTCGCGGCCTGGGAGGTCGGAGCGGCCGGGAGCTTGGGCTGCTTGAAGAGGAAGTGTTTCCCTTTGCCCAAACCCCCGAGAGAGTCGGGAGTGGAGACGACAGGCGTGGTGCTCTCTGCAGGCGCCGCCTTCTCCTCCTCGCCTTCCTCTGCCAGGCTCAGACTGTGGGCCCGACTCCGCCCTACCTCGCTCGACAAGGAGGAATTGCTCGTGCTCACAGGAATGCTGACCACGGGAAGATTCGGGGCCAGCCGCCGGTACTTCCGATTTCGGTATTGCCGACGATGCTCTCCTTCGGGCCCTTCCTCGACCCCGTCCTCCTTCACGCCCTCGCAGCTGTCCTCCCGCCCCTGCTCCAGACTCCCCCCCACCCCTTCCCTCGGCTCTTCCTCCACCTGGGCTGGAAGGTACTGCATCTCCTCGTAATCGCCCTCATTCCCATCCCTGCCCATTTTCCTCTCTTCCTTGCCGGATTGTTGTCTCTTGGAGGTTGCGGCCATCACTGGAAGACACGGAAAGGGACAGAGGGACAAAGCGGGTGGTAAGCAACCAGGAGGGATGTATCCGTCAAGAAAATGCTTGCCTGTGTGCAAGCGTGCGCGCTTTCACGCCTGAGTGGAGGAGGTGCATACACGTGGACATGAAGAGAAATATAGATATTTGCCTCATAATTCATGGCGGGGGCAGCCAGGTACTGCAGATAGACCCTCATTCGAGAGCTGGGACAGGTCATCATGTTCACGACATCATGAGTACGGCTGGACTTCACTGCCGCAATTACATGAAAATGAGAAGTTCAGGGTTGCCTTTTCACCATTTTGATCAAGGTGCGGGATGAAAGCATGGGGGACAAGGGAGATGCGGTGGGGGGGAGAAAGGGGCTCGCTGCCTGGGGGCACAACCGCGTGCCAGCATTCCTGGCCCACGTGAACAATTTCGTGGTTTCTTCGCCCAAATTAGTTTTAAATGTACATATAATGGTAGTAAAAGGTCAAAATGACAAAAATAAGGGGAGAGGAAGGACTTGTGAAGAGAAAAAGTCTCAGATTCATACCTGCATCTTCAGAGCATTCGGTCGCAGGTAAGCCCGGAAAGCTCCTAATGTGTCAAAAGAAGAAGCACAAAGTAAGTATAGTACCCACTCAGTCATTAGCTGAAAGGTTTTTGATGTGTGATCAAGCTTTCCAAGGAGTGTACAGTAATTTACGACAGTTTTGCTGTGGGGGTACGTATAGCTGAGAGTCAATTTACAACCATCCCTCTTTTCCCGCGTCAGAATACTCACAGGGAGCTATAAACATCCCGCAGAACGTCCAGATAACCAAGAGTGCTATCATTCCATGTGTCCATCAATTCTAAACCCTGTCACGTTCGATAAGGATGGTCAATGGAAATGAGGAGGGAATCAAGGAAACGAATCGTGTGAAAATCTCCCGTACTACCCAGGCACAGAATTCCTCGCTCAAGCTTGAAAGAATCTACCGGTGGTTTGTCTCGTCGAAATCCCGACAGTGGCGTCCGGGCGCGTCTGACAATGGAAAGCCGAGTCACGACGACACACGGCTGGCACGGACCCGGACGGTCACATTTGGGGACGGAGGGAGATGTTCATGGTGCACAGATGAATCTTGAGGATAAGGAGGAAGATGAAGTGAAACGTAGGATCGAGGTTCCCCCGAAAACGGTCACCTCGTTGACACAAGTACAATTTTGGGACTCTCCGCTCAGCATTACCCAGATGGGCATCCAGGTTCACATATTTTCAGCTTTTTTACGCGGTTTGGTTAAGGTAGGACGCAACAAGCGGGTCCATCACGGCTGTAGTGGACAGGCGCAGAAAGCAATAAACCCCAATGTGATTTCTTCGGCCTTTCACTCGGTGATGGCTTGTTGCTGCGGTGTTTCTGTTCGAAAGAGAGAAATTTATCGCGAAGCCTGCGCCTGCTGAAACCGTGGTGGTCTTCGACGCCCACACGTCGTCACAAGGTGGTAATGATCGCAGTATTTTTGACGCATTGCTGTCGTTTTCTTTCGCCTACTCTTATTCCCTTCAGTTCAATCATTCTTTTCCCCCTCCCCCTCCTCCCCCTCCGAGCAAAGCCCCCCCAATGTGCTGTAAAACATATGCAAGCCCCGTTTGTAAGCGTTCAATTTTACTGGCCACGTCTGCCTTCATTTCACTGTCCATATCCGCCAAGGCTGCCGGGTTCTTGAAGATGTCCACAGCTGGATGCGAAGGCGGAAGAGGATGGGGAGTGAACAAATTAGAGGGCGACAAAATATTGTTAAAAATGCCCATTGGACTCGCATGAAAAAAAAAGGCACACTCTTTTTTTCTGCAAGCATAAACAACTTACTTTCTCCCCCGCCGTTGGGCAGCTCGATCATCAAGGACGGCGAGGCGGCGCCCGGGCTCCCTTTCTCGTCTCCTTGGGCCGTACGGGCGGAGTCGGCATGCCCGCCTGTCATCGTCGTGTGCGTCGCATCAGTCTAAGCACACATCAAGTCCCACGTGCCCGGGTCAAACCCACCCCTTTTCCACCCTACCTGATGACGTGCCTGGATGCACTGGCAGAGGCACCTGGAGCGGCGACCCATTCACGGACAAAACACTCTCTCCGTATCGCGGTGCCCTGATGCCCGGGGTCATAGGCAGGCGAGGGTCGAACCGCATCGTCATCCGTGGGGTTTGCGCCGCCATTCCTCGCACCCGTCCAGAGCGGGTATTCCTGCTTCCTCCCTCCATCGGAGTTTGCATCAGGGTCATGACCAAGCCGCCGCTACTGTTGACACTCGTGCGCACCCCCATGCCCTCCCCTCGTCCCGCGTCTCCGCACAGGCTGCTCCCGCGCGTTGTCATCCGCCCTGGGACTCCGTTTACCCCGTGCCTGGCAGGTTTGTGGGAGGACGATGTGCCGGCGGTACTCAGCCTCTCACCATGTCCCACTTCTTTCCCGCTTTCAAAGCGACTGGACCCTCCCCGGGTGCGTGGCGCCGCTTTCACCACCGTTCCGTTCACCGGTCCTTTATTTCTTCGGAGCTGTTGCCGCTGTTGCTGCTTGTGGTGGCTCTGGGAAAGCGCGCGAGAGGCCTCTTCCTCCACGGCCAGACGCATGACCGTGCGAATATCCTGGATGAGGAAAGGACAAGGGCGTGAGTGGCGCGGATGGTTCTCGTCCCTGACTTCTTTTTGTTTTTTCAATGGCCAAGCCTATGCCTTGGGGGTTTTGAAACAATTTTCAGGCCCACGGCGAACTCTATGCACGATAACCTACCTCGCCATATTGGTCCGAGAATTCACGCAACGACATGGCACGGACTGACTTGGGTAATTTCATCATTTCCACGTGAAAGGCATTTTGCAGTGAAAGGGCATGCTCTTCTGCTTCCACACGAAGGCGCTTGGCGCGAGTATTCATCTGTATTGGGAGAGGGGGGGGGGAACGCACACGCAGGTTAGCAGCTTTCCACATGCTCGCAGCAGTGAGCCTTTCCTCGCATTTCTCCTCCTTTGAAGCAAAATAGTTGTACAAGGCTCCATTCCTTTTCTTTGCTCACCTCTGCTTCAATTTCCACCATGATATGCTCCAGTTCTTCTGGTTTTATGTTCGACAACGAATTCAATACACCTTCTGCCCCTACTTTGCCCTCAGCCAGGGTTGCCGCCTCCAAAACTGAGCCCCCTCCCCCGCCACGCTTTTTCCCTGTCACAGCACGCCCGCTGCCCATGTTCCACACTTCAAAGAAATGTATGGAAAGAAAACCTGCGGCTGCGCTGTGGGGTGTGATTTCGAGGAATAAAAATAAGATGAGGTAAAGCGGGAGCGATCAGGCGCTGTCAAATTAAGGAGTGGAGAGAGAGAGAACGCCCGCCCATTCCACGAGTCAAAAGTGTACCCACGCCATGACAAAGACAAGACGAGCCATTCTCAACAGCGAAATCACACATATGGTCGGATATTTCACCCACTTTCGCTTTAAGTCGCATCTTAAGTTCCGGCGGCCCACGATTTTGAGCTCGCCCAGACGAAGACAGCGAGGCTCGCCTTTGCCTGTTGGCGGCTTTCACAACGTGCACCAGCATGGCACGTACGTCAGGTGCAGGCATCGATGCAATCCAAGGAGAGGGTTCCAGCAATGTTTAGGAAAGGATAGTGGGCGCGCAGGAACCATTTATCCGGCGTGTTCGCTGTCATGGGTTTTGTCTGGGAAGCTTCCTCTCTGCTTACCCTGTTTCTAGCCTCCTCCCTTGTAACCCATGGCATCATTATCATCTTTTACAATGTATTTGTCCTATAACAAAACCCATTCCATACATATAAAGCCGAATAGATTGTGAAAGGTAACCAAAGTGTCGTATGCAGCCTTACACGCGTGTCGTTTTGTACCGGCACTTGCGGCAGAGAGGAATGCGAAGGATGGATCTGAGGAGGTAAGTACCAAATTGCGCCTGCAGCTATGGCGTGACACGTCACGTCGGTATCTACTCGTTCAGATTTGATCATACCGTTCCATTCATTATCCTTCAAGTCCTCTTTTCGGGAGGTGCACTGCATCTCTTTCCTCCTCGGCCTCATCCTCTGTGGACAAGGCCGAAGTCGAGAAATTCAATGCCTACGGCCAGGGATGGTGGGAGGATCAAAACGGGCGCACTGGTGCAGGTGTGTTGGTGTTTTTGCTACGCGGCTGAAGAGAAGCCGACTTGCTCCCCTCCTCCTCCCCTTTGGTTTGGGTCACTGCGAATGCGTGCCGTGTGGGTGGGAGGGCGAGTCCCCTGGTTCGACGACCAGCCACCCGCTATCCTCCCGCTTGACCCGCGAACGTCCACCCCACTCTCAATATATCAGGACCTCTGCATGCCTTGAACCCGGTCCGCGTTCGCTACATCCTCGAGCATTGCGGCCGCACAAGGGAGGGTCCCCATCCAAGCCCCCCCAACCCTGCCGACGATGCCCCCAAGGATGGTGTCCGCCCCGTCAAGGGGCTGTCGACAAAGTCACTGCACGGCATGCGCATCCTGGATGTTGGCTGCGGCGGTGGCCTCCTCTCCGAAGCCCTGGCACGGTAGGTTGGTCGATCCCCCAGGCCCCGTCCCGGGTCACACGCCCACCTTGTCCCCCCAACAGAAATGGCGCGAGCCAATCCTTTTCCCCCCTGTCCCTCTCCGAGGCTCAATGAGGAAGCCAACAGACACCTTTGGAGCCATGAGTCTTTACCCGTCTTTTGAATTACTCTCCCTGTTGCCCTTTGTTCACCCCGTCCTTTCACTTACCTTAACCACAGCTTAGGCGCGTCCGTTACTGGGATCGATCCTGCGCTCCAAAACATCGACGTGGCTCGAAAGCACGCGGCTGTGGATCCCTGCACGCAGGGAATCGTCTATGAGCAGGCAGCGGTGGAGGACTTTCGGGGTCAGGAGGGGACGGGAAGGACGGCGGGAGGGAGGGAAGGAGGGGGGGAGGGAGGAAAGGACGGCGGGAGGAAAGGATGCGGGAAATCGAGGGGTATTAAAGCTGGCATGGACCGAGGGAAGGGGAAAGACGAAAAGGGAGAGAAGAAGTCAGAAGTCATCGCCTTGACTTGAGGGAGTGCTTTGTCACCCCCCCCTTCCCCTCCCTTCCCCCCACCCCCGGGCTTCGCTGGCACAGGCACGGGCCAGCGTTTTGACGCGGTGGTGTCGTCGGAAGTGATTGAGCACGTGGCTGCACCTGCTTCCTTTGTCAAATCCTTGGCGGACATGCTGGTGGAGACAGAAGAGGTGAGGGAAGGAGGGAAAGAGAAAAAAAGGGAGGGAGGAAGGGAGGGAGGGAGGGAGGGAGGGAGGAAGGGAGGGAGGGCGGGAGGGATAGTATGGACTTTGTGACTATGACGGAAATCGGGCCAAGAGCTAAGCGGGGCTTTCGATGACGGAGCCCGGGTACAAAAGGCACGAGGATAGACGAGGAAGGACCTGATCAATATGGCAATTCCAATTAGGAGCGAGGCCGCATATCAGCTTGCTGACATGTTATCTGCCCTCCCCTCTCCCTCCTTCGGTGCACATGCCCTGCTTACCCTTATTTGTCTGACCTTGGACTCCTACCCTTATCTGTCTGACCCTGGACTCCTCCCTGCCCCTCCTTCCCAGCATTCTAAGAGCAGGGGAGATGGAAAGGGCGGGCATGTGGTCCTCACGACCATCAACCGCACCGTCAAGGCCTACCTGCTTGCCGTTCTGGGCGCGGAGTACATCGCACGCATAATTCCCCGAGGCGAGTAGTGTTGCCCTCGTCCCTCTTTCGCCCACTCCTTTCCTATGATCCTTGACAGTGGCATGTCTGCGATGCTTTCTCATCTCAAAGAGCGTATCTCTGCATGTATCCCATGATTTCCCCCCCATGTCTCTGGTCTCACGCTGCGTTGGCCTCCCCCCTTGTGACAGGCACGCACCAATGGAAGAAATTCCTTCAGCCTCAAGAAATTGCGCGAATGGGTGCCGACGCAGGACTCCGGGTCGAGGACGTGACCGGGCTGATCTACAACCCCATCACGAACACGTGGCGGCTCGACAAAAACGACATCGACGTCAACTTTGCCATGTGTTTAAAGGGAGAGAGGGGCCAAGGCCAAAGAGGGAAGGCCTGAAGCCTGGAAAATAGTCGAAGGCATCGTACATAGAAAGTCCTTGTACAGTGGGCGACGGGCGGGCATTTCGCAATCTCAATCTAAGGAGGCTACGTCCTGTGTTGCGTTGGAGACAGCTGAACGCGATTGAGGGTATTGCGTGCCATGGAAGTGAACTTTATGTGAAGATAGAATGAGAGCTACGGCACTCATGCCTTTTCTCCTAGGCTGCAATCTGTGGGCTCTGACAGAAACTTCTCCACGGCCCCGTTACAAGCACGCGCCATGTGGTAGGACTGATGAGTGAGTCTGGCCCTGGAAGAAGGGGAGGAGCCCCCGTTTTTTGGGGGCGTGGTTTGTTCTAGTAGTCAGTGCCACGCGATGTCATCCACAATTCATCCCACTACCTGCCCTCACGCCTGGAAACATGCCATTCAACCCGGTGTGCGTTATTCAGCATGAAGGAGATGTCAGTAGCCAGCCTGATGTGACGGGAGGCTACGCGCATGCCATGGAGTCAAACTGATATCGAATCAAGGTGAATGGTACCGAAACGCCAGCGTGACTGAAAAAAAAGGAGTGCAACCGCAAAGGGGCAGAGACTCCTGCTTTATATCGATTAGTCTTTCGAAAATGTAGCCTGATGCGCCTCACACTCTCCATATTTCGCCCACCTCCCCCCGCCCTGCTTTTCGTATGTCACAGATTTCACGCAACCCATCACTCTTCAGACTAAGGTGTCTCATCTCAATCCCTCAATCTCCTCCACCCTCTTCACGCTATCTTCTCAACCGTCACACCTCACATCAGCTTTCACGCCTAGGCCAGATACTTGTACTGGTTAGGGTTCTCATCTCGTTCCAAGTATTCCCTGTTTGATCCCGTGGAAAAGAGGGTGGCCCGTGAGCGCTGCAGTTTCCCTCTCGCATACAGCCTTTAATATTATTATAAATACATACTCCATTCTCCCATCAAAATTTACCACTGTCGAAACCAGGCACATGCCACAAAAAGCACCAAGCCCCCCCTCTCTGCTGCAAAACCCCTCCCCTTCCTCGTAGTCTGCCCCTGCCAACCAATTCGCCTCACCTGTCAATCAAAGCGTGGATGCGTTGTTTAACCACTTTGGGATTTGGCCGAAAGAAAGCGAGTTGAGAGAGCACTTCGGATGTGAGCTGTTGATGTGTCAGAACCTGTTAAGGTGTGGTGGTGTGGGAAGAGCAGAAAAGGGCGGGAAAGCAAGAGGGTAGAGTGAGGGACGTTGCGCCTGAGGATCAAAGAGGACGAGTACCCAGGGAGAGGGGAGTGGGGCACAGAGGACAGGAGAATCTGGACCGGACATGTATCCCAAAAAAAAAAAGAAAAAAAAAGGGGCAAGGCGCCAGACGACAAGCGGAGCATCGAACATTTCCATCGCGGCCAGGGAGATAACGATGCCCCCGCACCACCCTCCCGGGAAAGACATGGGTACCAAGGACGGTGGGGGGCAGAGGCAGAGAGGAGGAGGAAAAGGGAGAAAGAAGAAGAATTCTCGGGATGACGCACCTTGCGCGCCTTCATAATGCGTACAATCGCCGCCTCAATCGCGATCGACCGATCCTCCTGTGCCCGGACGCGCGACGCAGACAAGGGGAAAGAACAGACGGCATAGAGTAGAGAATGAGCCTCGTGCTGTGCGTTCAGAGAGACCGTTCGACGCCCCGGCGCTCCCCTACCACCACGTCGACTTGCTGCCCACGCACCCCCCCCTCCCTCCTTCCTTTCCCTCTTTCTTCTCCCATCGTGATTCCCCAACGATCCATTGACGAGAAAACAATGAGCGTCCATTCGGCTCGCTCTACCCCTTGTGTGGCCGATATTTACCTCGATTCTGTTCGGGTTGTGGCTCTCCTCAATGGTGGCCATCGGAATACGGATCACGCGCTGGGGGCAGGAGAAGGAAGGGTTGATCGTGAAGGTGTCCGTCTCCTTGATCTTGTCCGAGGCAGGCTGCTTTTTCAAGATCTGAGCAGAGAAGATGGGAGGGAAGAAGGGGGAGGAAGTCAAGAAATAGGGTCCCCGGGGTGGGCTTTTCGTGCCTGTTTCGTCCCTACGCACAAGAACAGTTTACTTTCCTCCCTCCCTCCCTCCCTCCCTCCCTCCCTCCTTCCCCCCTCTTTTCCTCCCTCCCCGTCCACCATTCCCCACCTTGTATCTTCCGCAGGAGAGGGAGTGGAGGAGGGGCTTCATCTGCTCGGTCGGGACGTTCAATCGTTCTTTAAGGGTGGAAAGACCGAGGCTCTCCTCGTCCGACTGGAAGGAGAGGAGAAGAACCGCCTGTGCCAAGGAGGGAGAGCGAGGAGAAGGAAGGAAAGAAGAAGGAAGGGTAATGTGTGAAGCATCTCATCCGCCGGTATATCTAAATCAAGGCCGCACCACTTTCCTCCCTCTCTCCCGAGCTCCCCCCTCTCCCCTCCCTGATATCCTACCTGCAGTGTGTTTGTTTGCAAATCGTATGTTTTCGAGCCATATTTCGCCCGGAGGGTTGCAGATCCCAAGGAGTGCTGCCATGCGAGGCGTCGCCGCGAGTTCTTGAGATCGTACCAGGCTTTGAAGGCCTGGAGACAGGGGAGGAGGAGGGAGGGAGGGAAGGAGGGAAGGAGGGAGGGAGGCACTGATTAAGGAGAGAAAAGAGGAGGGCGCGCGGAAGAAAGAGGGAGAGGCATGGGACGGACCTGGGTGCAGCGAAGCATTTCGTCGGGCAGCCGGACATCCAACTGCGGGGAAATGGGATCTCATGGTCAGTCTCTTTCCCTCTCTCCTGCCATTACCCCAACCAAGGGTCCTGTAGCTCCCCTGGAGCTTCCCGATTTCCTCCCCCCTCCCTTTCCCTCACCTGCGTGTAGGACGGCCAGTACCCGGTCGTCAGGACTTTGACAGAGAAATCGTCTGGGGCCATTTTTCCTCCCAGGAGAGGGACGCTCGACGAGCTGGCGCTTGCCTCGGTGGCCTTGTCCTTCGGGGGAGGGGCCGAGGCAGGGAGGGAGGGAGGGAGGGGAACGCGACGTGATCGAGAGGTTTTCCACGAGATGAAAAAGGGGGGGGG